>QJPP01007348.1:0-377685 GCA_003996215.1 Jaltomata sinuosa | reverse complement strand
ATGACCTGTATATCCAGCTTCACTTCTACGTTATCATCCTGAGTCGCCTCACTGAACTTGCACTCCATATATTCAGTCTTGGTCCTGCTCAACCTAAACCCCTTCGACTCGAGGGTCTGTCTCCAAACCTCCAACTTAGCATTAACTCCTCCGCGAGTCTCGCCCACCAAAACTACATCATCCGCAAATAACATGCACCATGGCACCTCACCTTGTATTTGCCGCGTCAATACATCCATTACCAAGGCAAATAGAAACGGGCTAAGGGTTGATCCCTGGTGCAACCCCATTAACACGGGAAAGTGCTCCGAATCTCCTCCCACAGTTCTAACGCGAGTCTTGGCCCCCTCATACATGTCCTTAATCGATCTGGTGTACGCCACGGGTACACCTCGAGCCTCCAAGCACCTCCAAAGGACCTCCCTAGGGACTTTATCGTACGCCTTTTCTAGATCGATGAACACCATGTGCAAGTCCTTCTTCCTTTCCCTGTACTGCTCCACCAGTCTCCTAAGGAGATGAATAGCTTCTGTAGTCGAGCGTCCTGGCATAAAGCCGAACTGGTTCTCTGAAATAGGCACGATCTGTCTCAACCTCAACTCCACCACCCTCTCCCAGACCTTCATAGTGTGGCATAGCAATTTGATACCCCTATAGTTGTTGCAACTCTGAATATCACCCTTGTTCTTGTACAAAGGAATCATCGTGCTCCATCTCCAAGCTTCAGGCATCTTTGTCGTTCTAAAAATACCATCAAACAACTCGGTTAGCCACTTCACACCTGTCTCACCCGAGCTCTTCCAAAAATCAACGGGAATCTCATCAGGCCCCGTCGCCCTACCCCTTCGCATCTTACGAATCGCAATCTTAACCTCTTCAACCTTTATACGGCTACAATAATCATAGTCACGACGCCTCTCTGAGTGTGCCAAATCTCCCAGCACAAAGTTTTTGTCCCCCTCTTCATTCAAGAGTCCATGGAAGTAAGACTGCCATCTCCTCCTAATGAGTACCTCATCTACTAGTATTTTGCCATCTTCGTCCTTGATGCACTTCACTTGGTCAAGGTCCTGAGTCCTCCTCTCTCTAGCCTTTGCTAACCTGTATAACTTCTTATCCCCACCCTTATCCTCTAAAGCCGCGTATAAGCTTTCAAAGGCCGCCGTTTTAGCTGCCGTTACCGCTAACTTAGCCTCCTTCCTAGCTATCTTATACGCCTCCCTATTCCTTCGCCTCTCCTCCTCATCCTTACTCTCTACCAACTTCGCATATGACCCATTTTTTGCCTCCACCTTTCTTTTTACTTCTCCATTCCACCACCAGTCCCCTCGATGCTTGCCAGAACGACCTCTCGAGACGCCCAACACCTCTCTAGCCGTCTCCCTTATGCAACTACCGGTCGTATCCCAAATATTATCCACATCCCCACTACTCCCCCAAGCCCCCCTAGTCAACAGCTTCTCCCCTATTTCCAGTGAACTGGCCATAGTCAGGCTACCCCATTTAATCCTAGGCCGGTCATCCACAATCCGCTTCTTTTTCTCCTTCATGATCTCTAAATCCATCACTAAGAGTCTATGTTGGGTCGAAAGATTCTCACTTGGGATAACCTTATAGTCTTTACAAAGACCTTTATCACCTGTCCTAAGGAGCAAAAAGTCTATCTGAGTCTTGGCCACCGAACTACGGAAGGAAACCAGGTGCTCCTCTTTCTTCGGGAAACTAGAGTTAGCTACTCTCAACCCAAAGGCTCTAGCAAAATCCAAGAGTGCGGCACCCACTTCATTCCTATCCCCGAAACCAAAGCCTCCATGCACATCGTCATAACCCCTCGAAGATGCCCCGATGTGCCCATTGAAATCTCCTCCAATGAAAAGCTTCTCAGTATCAGGCAAACCTCCCACTACCTCGTCCAAAACCTCCCAAAAGCGTTTCTTCTCCTCCTCATCTAAGCCCGCTTGTGGTGCGTACGCACTAATAATGTTCAAAGTAGACCCTCCAAGGACTAACTTAATTGTCATCAACCTATCGTTGACCCTCCTAACCTCCACCACTTGCTCTCTCAACTCCTCATCCACTAGGATACCTACCCCATTCCTATTCCTCACACCTCCTGAGTACCACAACTTATACCCGTCTACCTCTCGCGCCTTAGTGCCCACCCATTTAGTCTCCTGGACACACGCTATGCTAATCCTCCTCTTCCTTAGAACCTTCACTAGCTCTATGGACTTTCCGGATAAAGTCCCTATGTTCCAAGACCCTATTCTCAACCTAGATGCTCCCTTAACCCCCTTACCTCTCCTTCCCCTCGCCCCCGCCCCCGGCCCCACCCCCGACCCTGCCCCCAAACCCGAGTGCGACCGATGACATGACCCTACTCGACCATCATTCACCAAAGCCACTAAAATGTGCGCTATAATCAAGGATAAACCAACTCCACCAACTACTCTATACTAAACAACTATATGCCAAGAAAAGCAAAATAAGGTACAAGAGACAGGAACTACACTACCAAACACGATATAGAGCCAATAATTTGCTTCCCGAATACACTACACGTCAAAATCAATATAAAATGTAAAAACTAGACAGCGAGTGTTAAAGCAATGACAGCAATGTCAACCTAAATAGGCTATCAAGAATGCGATAAAAAACTGAGGACGAAAATAAAGCCTAGGGATAGAAGTCACCGGGGTCAAGTTGTGAGGAGAGAAGAACGGTCTGCTTGCTAAAGTGGTTGGATTCCGGCAAGATGGGGTGTCGAAATTAGTCGCCGGAATCTTCTTGTTCGCCGGAATCTTGGTGGTCGTCGGAAGCTCGGTGGACGCCAGAAATTGAGCCGGATCTGAGGTTACAAAGGACCTGCAAGGAGAAGATACACAAGAAACACAAAGAAAAGAGAGAAAGAGAGCAAGATCAAGACTCGGATCGACCAGACGGTGAAGCTCGTCGTTGGCAGCGGTGAGGGGAGTGAGAGAACAGTGAGGTGGAGGATGGCGTTGGGTAGTGTTCCGATGGGTTCATCGGAGATGATGAGGGGGCGAGGGTGGCTGTTCGTGGCTGCTCGCTGGTTTGACGGAGCTTAGAGCTCGTTGGTGGGTCTAATGGATTTGTTCACCGGAAAAAATGGGGGAAAGGGAGGCGGTGTAGTGGCTAGTTTCTGGTGGGGGTGAGCGAGCTGAGTGAGCTGTAAGCTAGAGGGGAAAGATGGAGAAGAAGAGAGGTGGCAGATCTGGTTCTTGCCGGATTCCGGCAAGGGGTGGTGGTGCAGCTCCGGTGGTCAGAAAAAACTAGCCGTTAAGCAAAGTAAAAAGATATACAAACCATTGGTTCTAAAATCAATCGCAAAGTTAACATAAAGTCTCATTTTTAACCTAACTAAATTAAGTGACAAGATTTTGGACAAAACAAATTTGCAAGAAAACGAAACCATAATAAAATTAAAATGACACATCTTTAAGAGATTTATTTAGGTTAATTAAAAGAGTTAGTTACAATTAATTACAAGTAATCCAAACTAAATAAATAAATAAGAAGAGGGTAGAGAAATTGGGCTTTCAGGCCCACTATCCAATCTTGGACTTAACACTTAATGGACTTGGTCCATTTTTTTCAACTTGTATATCAGCTGTATACATTTTGTATATCAGTTGTATACTTCATGTTTTCAGCTCCCAAAACTGTATATCAACTTCCATTTCGACTACTTCCTTTCTTGAACCTGTATGCTAGCTTCCTGTTACTTCATGTCGTTGTATACCATTGTGTACTAATGTATAACAACTTGTATTTTTTGCATATCTAGTCCATTTGTTTGGACTTGGGCTGAGTCTAACTCGAAGGAAGGTTGGGCTTGGCCCAACAATAATGCAAAGCAGAATTTGGGGAATCCAAATGGACTCAAGGCAGTGTTCATCCAAAAGAAAGATAAAGAATTAAAATTTGTACACGATAAAGTAATTAGAGTAAAGAACAGATCATTTGTACTCAAAATCACAATAGCTTTTTCAGAGATATTGATAAAATTGCTTGACTAAGCATTTTTTTCAATAGAGATTCTCTTTGGTGATAACATGTTCAGGAGAGAACCAGTTAGTAAATACAAAATTACTTTCCTTTAGTCATATTTGATTTATAGACATTAGTCATGCTAATACTTGATCTTAAAATATATTTATTGAAGAAAAAGACATCATTGGAAACTCCAGGTAGTAGAACATGGTTCCCGTTTTCCTTTTTTCACGTAGTACTAGTTGTAACTCCCTAATAAAAATAAAAATGATAAACAAGTAAATAAATTCAACCATTTCAATTCATGACAAAGCCCAATATAAAAGACTTATACTCTTCCAAACATCAAGAGTAAATGAGAAGTAAGGAGGAGGAAAGGCAAAGGGGAATTTCAATGATTTGACTAAGTTTACTTTCGAAAATAAAGTTTTAGACATAGCCATATCGAAAGAATGCTAGAATAATTCAGCCAAGATGTAGTCTTTGAAGATAAAAGCAAGCAAAGAATGATACCGTTTTTAGAACATCAAAGAAAGAGCAAGGCAGAGAGCAACTTCTCCCAAGTGATTTTAGTATAAAAAGGGTTATTTCAAGTAACTCATAGAACATATAAACATAGGACTCAACGAATGTGTCCTTAATTTAGAAACAGTAATCCTTATTTTTGATCATTTTTCAAATCTTTTGGAGCTTTGGCACATGAAGACTTAGTCATGGAACTCCTACAGTGAACACAATTTGAAAATATGAAGAGAAATTGAAATATGGTGTCTCAATGTCTAGCTAACAAGCCCGCAAAATCAATTAATGGAGTTCTGTATGTGACAGTAAAAAGATCATAACGCTAGTCCTGTTCTTGAGATCGTGCGAGAATACCTAACAAGTTATCTCGATACTTTGGTTCTTGGAGCCCCCATGGTATCGAAAACCACGGAGAACCTACAACAAGGCTCAAACAATTTAATCCATCACTTGGGTAATTATTTTTGCCACTGAATTTACAGAAGAAAGAAACTATTTGGGCAAACAAGAACACAACAACAAATTGACGGGAAAGCTTCAGGGATCGAATTAAGCTAACACTTAGACTACCAAAATCAAGCTTAATGAACCCATTAAAGAGTCATATCACACCATACAAACTGTGAACATTAGCTACTCAGATAATCACAAGTAATTAGGGGGGAGTTTCAGGTCTTTAGGAGCTCTTGGGAGAAGCCAAACCAGTGTGTTCAAAGCTTCTCCCGAGCTCGACTATTCCCCAAAGCTCAACCTACCAATCCTCTTAATTCACACAGACCAGAAACAACATTCAATCAAACCATCCAAACAACATTCATTTGCAACATCACTACATCAACCGACTAGCTTTAATAAGAACAAGATGAGTGAAGTAAAGGGAAATGAGGGGTTTACCTTTTTCCGGGCAGCAACTGGGACAAATGAGTTGATATGTAAACAACTTTTCATCGATTTAAAGCTTCCCTTTCGAAACACAACAAGCAGACCCAAAAGATTTTCGAAGGACAATAGTGTTTCTTGCCTTCTTTTCAGTTTGAATTCTTAGGTTTCCCCAAAAATCAGAGAAAAAGACTCTCCAAGATTTTTGCTACCCAAAACTTCACCCCTTCACAATGAGAGTGAAGGGTTTATATAGGGGGATTTCTGGGTTCCAACGGGTGGAAGAATGGGTGGGGGGGGATTTTGGATAAGATTTTTTAGGGATTTTGAATTTCAAAACCAAAAATCCTCATGATAATGCTACATTTATACCTGGGGGGTACGAAATCGATCAAGACCGATGATCTTGAGGATCATCACCCGCTTTTTCAGGGTGAGGGATGCTTGAGAGGCCACCTGGATGATTTCTAGGAGCTTCTAGAAACGGGACAGCTCACTACTTCGTACAACAAACGAAGGTGAGAAGAAAATTTGACGGAAGGGTAACAATTTCTAGGGTTTAGGGAATTGTTTGAGGTGAGTTTGCATGTCATTTTGGTGAGCTGTGTTGACAGAGAGTTCTGGGTTATTTGTTGTCATTGTAACGACGAAGAAGAGAGAGGAGTAAAAGGGTCATTTTGTTGTCTGTGTTTGAGAGAGAGAGGAGAGAAGACATTAAGGGTGTGAGGAGTTTGGGCTGGGTTGGAGTGGATTTTGGGGGTTAGAAGTGGGCTTAGGTGGGTTGGGGTGAATTAGTCGGCCCAATTCGGCTGAAACAAGAGGTGAGAGGAGGGTAATTTGATTTAAAAGATGGCCACTTTGCTTTGCAAATGTGGCCAACTTTGGTTGAAATAATAACCAAATTTGATTAAATTTTAGCCAAATCGTTAAGATTGTAGCCAAATTAGGCCCAAATAAAATAATTCAAAGAAATTAGGCCGTAATTGGAATAGGGACAAACTAAGCACGATTAATTTAACCGAGCTTTATTTATTTTAAAACAACTAAAATAATCAATTTGCTATCACATTCGATCATGTGTTATAAAACACCAATTTTAAAATTTATTTCCATGTTGAATCATTTTCGACCAAGATTGGTAGTTTTAAAATAATTTGAGAAAATCCTTTGAATATCTATTAAAATTCACAAAACAGTATACATCTAATATATACTACAAGTATATGTAGACGTGTTTTTATTCATGAAAATTATAAAATATTCTCCGGAATCAATTTTGAAAAATTCTTTTACTTACGAAATTAACTATTTAAAATTGTTTAAAATCTAAAAGCTCGACAATTAATCAAATAGTGGAGAGTAAAAATTGGGTGTCAACAACTGCCCCTCCCTTTGGATAGGGTGAGTGTTATGAACCATGGGCAAAGGAAATTGACGATCCCAATTATATCCGACCACTAGTTCATCTCTTAGAAGCGATTTGTTTTAGCATGAGTTTCAAGGAATTATGGCCAAACTCTGGTATCGAGTTTCCTACATATATCAGGTTACATGAGAACTCAGGCCATTTGTAGTTCAAGACGCTTGATCTTACGCACGATTTTGAAAGAATTCCAAACTATCTGGTTTCAGAGTACGGAGATACCGGAAAGCTAGAGAGTAAAAAGATTAGGGGGTTTGGAATACAATCGAGTTTTTAACATAGAGCCCGCCAACATATCCCAGGACTCAGGGAATTAGGCTGCTTATAGTTTGACTCAATCGGTGGAAAAGGTAATCTTTATGTTTAAGACAACCTTTGGCTCGAGATGAGTGACAAATAATCGATTTATAGAAAAGAAGCTTGTAATCATCTCAATTACAAATGTGGGGCCCACACATCCATATATAAGAGCTACATGGACATAATTTTCAAAGCTCGAGGTGTATTATCACCCGGATTTGAATAGAAGGAACATTCCTCCCAGAGTAATTTCAGAAATACTCTAGATGTGAAACTGACGCTAAAAAATGAAATACCCACATGCCTTCTGATAGGGGTGTGGTTTGATCGAAGCGGAAGTCGATTCTCAACTCACCCCCAGAAAGTCTAACATTCCTTTCTAGACTATGTCCCAGTTTGCTGCTAAGAAAAAGTTCCACGTTGTGATACATCCTTTTTGGTGTAGTCTGCACCTGTGGTTTTGTTTTGAGAATTTCATCCTTCTCGGATGCTTTTGACAAAATCTCAAAGCAAAATTGTTAGTAGTAACATAATTTTATTCGGAGAGATAGTTCTTTTGATGTACCTCATCCTTGGATTATGTCCGACTCCTGTGTTGTGACATCCTTTTGACATGCTTTATGCCTGGTATTCTGGTTCGATACTTTCATTCTCTTGGATGCTCTCGCAATATTTTGAAATAAGATCATTAGTAGTAAAGTATCTTAATAAGGAGAGATAAATTTTGTACCTCATTTCCGTATCTATTATTTCTTGAAGAAGATGTCATCCTTTCCAATCACTGTCTTGGGAAATAATGACTTCCGTGACAAGTAGACATGATAGCCTTCGTAGCCATCAAACAAGATTGCCTTTGTGGTAGTTGAGCATGGTGTTCTTTGAATATGAAGACCTTTGTAGCCCTTTGTAATGTAATGGTTCTCGTAATCGTTTGTAGCATCTTGGCAGTGTTGTACCTGGTGTGCATTTACGTGTTGCAACTTGGACACTTTGTGAATTTCCGTTGTTGCAGCTTAGAAGTGTTAAGATTTGCACATTCCCGTTGCTGCGACTTGAACACTTTGTGCATTCCTATTGTTGAGGCTTAGAAATGTTGAGATTTGCACATTCTCGTTGCTGCGACTTGAACACTTAGTGCATTCCCATTATTGCAGCTTAGAAGTGTTAGATAATCCAACTCTATGGCGGTTGAATGTGGTGGTCTTTGAATATGATGACCTTTGTGACTGTTTGACATGACGGTCCTTGTAACTATTTGTGGCATTTTCTTGAACGTGATAGCCTTTGTGGCTATTGATAGTGGTTCATGCATACGTCTTTGGGGTAAATCTTGTGCCTCATCCATATCGATGTGACTAACAGATATTCCCTGAATTGTCAGGCTTTGGGTAATCTAGCACATCATCCGACATTGGATAGAGGCAGCTTACAGATGCCTTTAATTTGTCAACTTCGAGTAATCTTGCACATCATCTGACTTTGGACAGAGGCGGCTTACAGATGTCCTTCAAATTGCCAATTTTTGGGTAATCCTGCACTTTTATCCGATCTTGGATGTAATGCGACTTACATATTTCCCTTGAATTACTAGCCTTTGGGTAGTACTGCACAATATCAACGTGGATATGTCGTGGCTTATATATAACCCTTGGACTATCAATTTTTGGTAGTCTTGCACCTTATCTAATTTCGGATATTATTGCAACTTACGCATTACCCTTGAACTGTCAATCCTCAGGTGATCTTGCACACTATTCGGTTTCAGATATCACTGCATCTTACAGATAACTCTTAGTTTGTCAAGTTTCGGGCAATCTTGACACTATCTAGTTTCAGACATTGATGTGGCTTATAGATGACCTTCGGCCTCCCAACTTTGGGAAATCTGATTCATCGTATGACTTCAATGGCGTCTCACAGACATCCCTCAGACTATATACTTTCAGCCTCGATGGCAAATATTATTTGATCATCGGAGGTGACAAGGCCCTTGCCACACGATCAAACATAGCTGCATCTTTTGGCGATCTGGACTTTCGAATAAGAGTGCGTAAATATCCTCAATGTCAGACTCCATCGTCTTATGCGATATCAGACATGAATATGCTGGATGCCAAATTTGGCATAATAAATAATAATATCCTCAACGTTAGACTCCACCATCTCACGCGATATCAGATATAAAGATACTCAATGCGAGACTTCGCATAATAAATAGTAATATCCTCAATGTTAGACTCCACCATCTCACGCGATATCGGATACAAATATGTTGAATGTCAGACTTGGCATAATAATAAGAAAGCAAATACATCCTCAACGTCAAACTCCTCCATCTCACATGATATCGAATATAAGTATACTGAATATCGGACTCAGCATAATGATAAGGATTCATAAATGTCTGCGGCATAATATGCAAATAAAAATATCCTCAACGTTAGACTCCTCTGTCTTATGTGATGTTCAATACAAATATGCTCTTGATTTGATCTCGCGCAGCCAGTGCAACTTAAGGATGCCTCTGAATGTCATCCTCTTTGAAACCGGCCGGTAGAGGGACACAATATCCACATCAAATGTATCTGCGGTTTTAATGATGATGATGGTCCTATTGACATGGTCCTCTCGACATGCAAATATGATATGGTCCTCTTGACATGGTCCTCTCAACATGCAATTATGATATGGTCCTCTTGACATGCAAATGTGATATGGTCCTCTTGACATGCAAATATGATAATGATGTGGATGATCATGTAATGGTATGTGTAGCAATTGCGGAAAATATCACCTTTGATTTTCATGTTGTCCTATTGACTCCTTTGTGTGTACCTGTACTCAAGGCAAACGATTAGTAGACACAGCGTCGCTTTTACTAGCGACCACAGTCAATCTTGAAAAACTTTAAAGACAGCGTCTATGAAGCTAATCAAAACAACTTTTGTTTCAAATGTGAATAAAATGGCCATGCCCGTTTGGGGACAGCCACAAGTACCATTTTCAAACATCATCTGTTTGTGGTGCATTCTGACTTGATGGGTATTGGCGGAGAATGTCGTCGATCTCTCATTTGGTGTTCTAATTGAAGTTGACCCAAAATGTCTTGATCTGCTTGGGGACTCGAGGATGTTTTTGATCTCTCTTTATTTTGTAGCTCCTTCGAACTACAAGAAGACTTTCCCGTTCTAGGGACTTTTGCCTCTTTGGCTCCTTTCCACTCTTTCAGCTTTTATCGCCAAATTTGAGGCATCTGGTCTTGTTGCATCTCTTTGAATGCGTTGGATAATGTGGGATTGATTTCTAACATACTTTTGGGGACAGTCTGCATCCACAGAAAAATTGTTAGTTTTTGGTGAAACTGTTCTGTGTTGACCTCCTTCGATCTTTTGCTCCTTGCTTTGTCATTTTTGGGTGCTTTCCTTTCTCGGGTACTCGTCGTCCTCAACTCCTCGGGTCACGGTAGACATAAGAAAAAGTCAAATTATAAAGGAATAAAACTAATCTATTGTAAAGATTTTTCAAACAAGTTCTTTGGAAGACAAAGATTCTGAAAAAGGATAGTTTGAAAAAAGTCTCTGCCCGTCATGTCATGTGCTAGCTCAACAAATGTCTTTTACTTGAGGCCTTGACATTTTTTACATACTTCTGGCGGCCTCTGGAGATATGTCATCCTAGCTGGGGATCCATCCATCTCAGATTGGGTATTTTAAAGTAGACTCTGATCTCTTGGTGCTGGGGAACTTTTCGGAGTTCAATTCTGAACTCTTGAATGAAGATTGGTGGAAATTTTGAGGTCTTCCTAAAATATTTTTCCCCAGCTAAAGGTTTTGGGATGAATCTCGCTCCATTGGCAAGGGACTTGAGACTCTATGGGGATTATGAGATTCTTTTCGATATTTATTTTGGTTGCTCTTCGGCACATTCTGTATTCCAATTTGCTTGGAGGATAATCTTCGCCTTCTGAAAGTAAGATGACACAGCTCCCACCATAGAACGAGAGTAGAAGCTGTTGATGATTGTCATCGTCCTGTACCTATGAAATATCACCAACCTTGTAACCAGACTATACCAAAAAGGTATAGCAAGAGTAGAATCAGTACAAACACACGTACTGGTAGGCATCATCAGTCGACCCGAATCCACTCATACCATCATATAAGAAAAATCAGGGAAAGCATGCAAATAACCAATGTAGTCCCATCCCCCAACATTCACCTTTATCCAGATCCAATATCAACACCCATCTACTTATGGATTCTGCCTTAACCCTTCCCATTCTTTCCGCTGCTAACTCCCTCACCCGGGACTCTGCACCCAGACTCCTAGGACTTCGCGAGTCACACTAACCTTAGACTTCCCAAGTCACCTTAACCTTAGACTTCCCAAGTTACCTTAACCTTAGACTTCCCAAGTCACCTTAATCTTAGACTTCCCAAGTCACCTCACAACCCGATCCACTCATGGAACCATCGAAAGAAAATAGTAATGCAATTAAAACAACCCGTACCAGGCGTGGTACCCGATCCAACCATTAGAAATTCCCGTATCAGGCGTGGTATCCGAGCCAATCGTTAGTAATTCTCATACCAGGCATGGTACCCGAGAGCCAATCGTTAGTATACCCGTACAAGGCATGGTACCCGAGCCAACCAAATGTCATAATAAGTCTAAATCAATCACAACCAATGAACAAACATACTTGTAAAACCAACAAGCAAACAAAAGAAGTTTATTTCACAAGACTGATTACCGAACAACTTGACATTCACAAAACATTCCCTAAGCATGCAACTCATACACTACTACAAAATAGTACGTGAACACATAATGCATATTATAAATCAACAATCATCACCTACCCTTACCCCAGATACATAACTCAAACTTGGGTCCCATCCAAAGACTAACCCCCCGCCCACCCCTTTTTAACACACATTTAGTAATTCCCTTTATTCTTTATTCCCGAAACTTCTCCTAGGACCAAACCACAATAGGGCAAAACCTCCCCAAACCTTGAAATGTTCAACCATCCTAGTCATTCTATCCCTTTATACCGAATCCTTCCCAGGACTCCTTTTTCACAATGTAATTCTATTTAGATACCCAAGATTTTCCGGTCCCCCGAACCTTCCCGACATCCCAGTCCCTGAATCCTATCATTTTGCTATACCTGAACAACATGTACAGCCCGAAAATATAACATCATTTAATAATCCCATTCAACCAAATCCTAGTTTACACATAACCAACACCCTAGTCCACCAGATTCCATGCCCGAAGGCCTTAACATGGATTCCCCTTTTTAACTATACAATAAGTATAAAAATGTAGGCAGGTCAATCTACTCGATAAGAAAACCTAGCCTACCTGGACGCCAAGTAACTGCACCATGCATTTTCTGAAGGCGTTCCTTGTCCGACGACAAGCTCGAATACTGAGGTTTTGCGTCCTTTCAGCCGAAATTCCTCCTCCTCATGGCTCCCAT
This sequence comes from Jaltomata sinuosa, assembly GCA_003996215.1. Lineage (NCBI taxonomy): Eukaryota > Viridiplantae > Streptophyta > Magnoliopsida > Solanales > Solanaceae > Jaltomata > Jaltomata sinuosa. Next base: position 365,059 of record QJPP01007348.1, on the reverse strand, counting down.
GCCTTGGAGCAACCTATGAGGATTTTTGGAGAAACTCTCGTATGTTTTCCAACTGAGGAGGAGAAATCTTTTATTAATTTCGCATTCTGAGGCTACTGACTCCCGTCATTCTGCTATGGCAGACGGTCATCCGCTATACCGCTATTGCTATAGTAGAATAAATACAGCTATAGCAGAGTGACGTCAGCCTGGACCAACTTTCAAAATTACAAATTTTCCATCACATCAACTCTGCTTAATACAAAATATATTTTAATTGTTCCCAAAATTTTGTGATAACGTGATTTCTGAAATAACGACGAATCCGATCATTACAGTTTGGCAAGATGGGTAGGCTTGGAGAGTCTTAGTGTTATAAAGGGGTCAGGTTATGACCAGAATAGAAGGGTGGAATGGCTTCTAATGGTGGAGTTGGCAGCGGAATAAGGTAGGGAGGCTTGGGGAAGAGTGTATCAAGTTCATGGGTATTATACCTAGGTAGTAAGGGTTGTTTATAAGGACCTGTACTGTATAAGTTTCAAGTTGTATATTTTCTTTTGAATATTTACATGATATTATGTGGTAGATTCGGGTCGATCAATAATGCTTACCAGTATGTGTTGTTTGTATTGATACTACTCTTGCAATATCTTTTTGGGTATAGTCTGGTTGAAGGATCAGTTGAGGTTTCCCCAGTGACACGGATCGTAATCTCCAGCAGCTTTTGCTTATCTCTTCCCATGGTGTGAGCTGTGTCTTCATTTTGTTTTTTCTTCTCTTAGTAGATCTTGTACATGTTTAGACTAGTTTCTAAGGAGGTTTTTTCGTTGTATTTGAAAAAGCTTTCAATTGTAATAAAGGTTGAGACTGGTTTTATTTATTAAGATGATATTTCATGTTTTCTATTTACTTCTGCATTACCTGTTTTAATTGGATGGTAAGGGTTATCATATCTAGGTGATTTATTGTATGAAGAAGAATATTTTATTTATAAACTCAAATAGTTCTATTCTACATCTCCCTATATGAAAATATGTAACATGACACCCCTATTTATAATACTAGAAAATCAAACCAAACTAAACTAGGACTAGAAAATCTTCCAATATAAACTAGGACAAACAAATCCTGGCTAGACATGAATTAAATAAATACCAAAAATCAAATCCTAAATAAATTGGGATTCCTACTCCAATTTTAAATTATTATTTTTAACATTCTCCCGTAATTTAAAGTTGTATACTCTTGCCTTTTTGTTGTCGTCATGGTTGTTGTATTGGAGCACTTTTCTCCAATCTTCAGTTTCTTATTTGTGTTGGAGAATTTCTCTCCAATCTTTAATTGTTGATGAACTTTCTCATCAACCTTCAATTGTTGAAGCATTTCACTTCAATCTTCAATTGTTAAAGCATTTCACTTTAACTTTCAATTGTTGGAGCACTTCTCTCCAACTCCCGATATTTTTGGTTGAGTTGGAGCACTTCTCTCCAACTTTTAATAGTTGAAGCACTTCTCTTCAACACCCGATATTTTTTTTCTTGGTTATGTTGGAGCACTTTTCTCTAACTTTCGAAAGTTGAAGCACTTCTCTTCAGCACCCGATATCTTTTTTCTTGGTTGTTGGAGCACTTCTCTCCAACTTCCAATAAGTGAAGCACTTTTCTTCAATATTCTTTTGTTGGAGCATCTTCTCTCCAACTTTCATTAATGCTCTTTGTCACCAACATTCAATTTTGTTAATTCACATGTAATCAACTTTCAATATTTCTTTTTCTCACTTTTCTCCGACTTTTAGAAAAAAGTTTCTTCTTGTTGTTCCATATTTGCTTGCACTTATTTGGATAAACAATATTTTTCGCACAATCCTCTTAGCATGATTATTTTTCATACATATATTATTGAATTTGTCAATATATCATTGGTCAGACGGGCGGCATATATGGGTTATAGCCGCCCGCCGACAACGAAAATTCTTTGATTCTCTACCAAGATCGTAGAAGCTCTGATACCAATTTAAAGGAGAATATTTTATTCATAAACTCAAATAGTTCTATTCTACTTCTCCCTATATGAAAATATGTAACATGATTCCCCTATTTATAATACTAGAAAGCCAAACTAAACTAGGAGTAAATATATTATAATATAAACTAGGACAAACAAATCCTAACTAGACATGAATTAAATAAATACCAAAAATTAAATCCTAAATAACTTGAGATTTTGACTCCCATTTTGAATTATTATTTCTAATAAAATAGGTGCCCACACGGCCCAGTAATTGGATTATGACAATTTGACAACCCCTGCTGATTTCAACATTAATTTTTCCATAAAAATTCTCAAGGTTCAACATTAATTTTATTAAATATTGACGCCAAAAGTTAAAAAGTTTACTGAACTAAATTGGAGTAACAAGACTTCAAGTAAAGTGTATAATAACCTCTAATACTGTTGGATATTTGTCCTGATTTTCTAACCATAATTGGTTATTCCTTTTTGTAAAAGGAAAGCACAAATCTTCCATAATTGGCTAGTCCTTTTTCTTGTAGGAAAAGGTTTATGACTCTATAAATAGAGGCTCATTCTTCCTAACTTGGTAGTATCCACAATGTAGTCTTAAGAGCTTTGAGAGTTTTATTTAGGAGGAGAATTTGTGAGTCACAAGTGTTGCGGTGTCACTTGTGTGTACCTCTTTTTTATTCTGAGTGAATTTTATGAGGTTGTTTCTCTCGATATTTTGTACTCTCTTTTATATAGTGGATTGCTCATCTCATGTTGTGGATGTAGGTCGATTGACCGAACCACGTTAAATTATTATGTCTCTTTTAGTATATTTCTCGTTTGTCTTCTTACTTGCGTCTTTCGAGGATTGCTTTGCTAGCTTCCGTATGACACCTAATTATTTTGGTCCTAACAATTGGTATCAGAGCAAAGTTAGGATTTACACATAATTAAGGGTTGAAATATCATCATCATCTTCAACAAAGTATGCAGTAGAGAAATTTGATGGGGGATCTAGTTTCAATCTATGGAAAATTAGAATGAGATCGTCCCTGGTATTACAAGGGTTATGGAAAGCAATCGAGGAGACTTTTCCAGGGAAGATGAAAGAGTCAGAGAAGGCAGACCTGAAGAAGAGGGCTTTGAGTGCGATTTTCATGAGCATTACAGATAGCGTTCTTTGGAAAATTGCTGAAGAAAAATCTGTAGCAACGACATGGAAGAAGCTGGAAGATTTGTATTCTAAGAAATCGCTGACAAACCGCCTCTACTTGAAAAAGAGGTTGTACAATCTTTGGATGTATGAAGGTACACCGATTAAAACTCACCTTGATGAGTTTAATTCAATTATAATGGACTTGAAGAATGTAGATCTCAAAATTGAGAGTGAGGATTAGGCCTTGATAGTGTTAGGTTCTTTATTACCATCGTACGATACTTTTGCTGATACGTTGCTATATGAAAAAGACAGTATTTCACTGGATGATGTTAGTAATGCACTAAAATCTAAAGAGTTGAAGAAGAGATTTCCGGATAGCAGAACTGAGGGCAAAGGTTTTGTGAGTAGGGGAAGAACACAACAAAAGGACTTTAATAAGAAAAAGTCCAATGCCATATCAAAGTCTAGAGCAAGAAAGCAGAACTGCTATGAACTGCTATGAGTGCGGGGAGCAAGGTCACTACAAAAGAGATTGTCCTAAGCTAAAGGAGAAAAGAGGAAAGCAGAAAGTTGATTACTCGGCAAATATTGTTGACATTAGTAACAATTCTGATGATAATGACTATGTAGGGGAAGTTTATGTCGCGAGTTCTGATCATAGGCATAATTCCTGGATTCTTGATTCTAGTGCAACTTTCCACATGTGTCCACACAAGAACTGGTTTGTAACTTACAAGCAGACGAGTGGGACTGTCTATCTAGGTGATGATGATCCATTAGAGGTAGAGGGGTTTGGTAACATCAAATTGAGAATGTTCGATGGCATTATCAGAAATATTGAGTGTTGGCATGTTCCTCGAATGAAGAAGAATTTGATTTCTCTTTCGACTTTGGATGATCAAGGATATAAGTTTCACTCAGAGAATGGGATACTTAAAGTGTGTAAAGGCTCCATGGTACTCATGAAGGGTACGCTGCATTCTAGACTATATTATCTTCAAGCCAGTGTAGTTGAAAGGGAAGCAATTGTAGCTTCTGGAAGGAGTGATTCGAATCAATCTCAGTTGTGGCACTACTGACTTGGTCATATGAGTAATAAGGGATTGTCTTTGTTGAGCAAGCAAAATTTGTTGGTGGATACAAAAATCAAGCTTTGAATTTTTGTGAACATTGTGTGTTTGGTAAGAAAACAAGGGTAAAGTTCAGCAAAAGGGTAGAGCATAAGATCAAAGACAAGTTAGATTATATACATTCAGACTTGTGGGGTCCAAACAGAATTCCCTCCAAAAGTGGTGCCAGGTACTTTATGACTTTGATTGATGATTACTCGAGAATGGTATGGGTGTATTTTTTGAAAATAAAAGATGAGGCATTTCTAACATTTGTTAAATGGAAGACAATGGTTGAGAGGCAGACTGAAAGAAAAGTCAAGCGTCTTCAAACTGACAATGGGTTGGAATTTTGCAACTTAGAGTTCAATGAGTTCTGCAGCAGGGAGGGCATAGTGAGACACCACACTTGTGTCGGAACACCACAACAAAATGGTGTTGCAGAACGTATGAACAGAACACTTTCTGATAGGGCACGAAGTATCTCTCACACTCATGTGTTAGCAAGGATTTTTGGGCTGAAGCAATCAATACAGCTTATTATTTGGTCAATAGATCTCCATCCACACTATTGAGTTCAAAACTCCTTTTGAGGTTTGGTCCAGTTCGCCTGCTGATTTTTTAAATTTGAGGATATTTGGTTGTCCTGCTTATGCTCTTGTGAGGGATGGAAAACTTGAGCCGGGGGCAAAAAAGTGCATATTTCTAGGGTATGCAACTGGAGTGAAAGGTTACAGACTGTGGTGCACAGATCAAAAGACTCCAGGGTTAATTATTAGTAAGGATGTGACATTTAATGAATATGCCTCACTGGAAAGTCAGAAGGAGAAGGCAATAGCAAAAACAGATCGTGGAATCAGTGACCGCATAGAGCTAGAAATTGAATCTCCACTAGCTCAGCCCAATAGTTCAGAAGTGGAGGAGGTGCAAAACCTCAATCATGATGATAATGTTAATGCACATATGCAACAACAATCGTATAGCATTGCAACAGGCAGAGAGAAGAGAGTGATCAATCGACCTAAAAGGATTGCAAACGTGGTTGATGAAAATCTTTCTGGATATACAGATTTTATGGAATTTGCATTATCAGTTGCGGAGACCATTGACGTGTTTGAATCTAATAGATATAAAGAAGCTATTTATAGTTCAAAGGGAGATCGATGGATTGGTGCTATGGTTGAAGAGATTGAGTCGCTTCACAAGAATCGAGCATGGAAGTTTGGCTCATTGCCAAAGGGACAACAGGTAGTCGACTTCAAAGGAGTTGTTGATATGAAGAAAATGTCTACACATGATAATCCGGCATAAATGATGGCTAAGGAAGTCCCGACCAATAAGTTTAGGCATTGCTTAGACTTGATTGGTGTGTGTAATACTCAGTGAGCCCGTTCAAGGGCTGAGAGCAAGGCGGAGAGATGTTGTTCCTGTTGATGAAAAGAATTCAAGCCAAGGGAAAGATTTATTAATTATGTCTTGAATTTTTCCCTTGTATATTTTAGGAAACTCACAATCCCTATTGGTTTAGGAAACCTTTTGTCCTAATGGATTTGGGAAAGGAAAGTATAGTCCTTATAGGATTGGGAGAACCTTTTCCTTATAGGTTTGGGACTACTTGAGGTCTATATATAGGGTTGTAGTTGGGAATTCTAAAAGCATATTGTACATTGTAAACTTCTCTTCTTTCATAGTGGAAATCTCTCTCTGCTTTTGCTTGGAGGATTAGGCCTAGTCGAACCTCGTTAAATTCTTGTGTTACTTTTCTTCTCTATTTTCTCTGTGTGTTGATTGTGTGCTAGTTAACAATATTGTTGCGCTTTCTGATACCAATTGTTGCGATCTGATAACAATTATTGCGAAAGTATCGTGGGTTAACTAGCACACAATCAACACAAAGAAAATAGAGAAGAAAAATAACACAAGGATTTAACGAGGTTCGGCTAGGCCTAATAAGCAAAAGCAGAGAGAGATTTTCACTATGAAAGAAGAGAAGTTTACAATGTACAATATGCTTTTAGAATTTCCAACTACAACCCTATATATAGACCCCAAGTTGTCTCAAACCTATAAGGAAAAGGTTCTCCCAATCCTATAAGGACTATACTTTCCTTTCTCAAATCCATTAGGACAAAGGGTTTCCTAAACCAATAGCGATTGTGAGTTTCCTAAAATATACCAGGGAAAAATTTAAGACATAATTAACAAATACTCTGGAGGATTTTATGACATAATAAGATTCTTAATTAACTTGAAACCTCAATGCTCAAGCTGCAACCAAATGCTATCGAGTTATAGGTGACTGCGGTATATTCTAATGATACATAGATAGAGCATTTTCACCATCAATCTATAAGGTAATTAGAGGTTCGAATCAGTGAAGGATAAGTGAAAAGATATTGATCCTCCTTAATAATAATAAAAAAGATTAAATGGAAATGCTGTATCAAATTACAAACTCATTAGCTATTACATTGTAAACATTTGTAGATAATAATAACCTTTTTATATAATACCCTCATCATTTTTCAAACCGTGTTCAATGCTGTTAATATTTCCCAAAAATCAAATGATAACGCATAAGAATTGATCATGTTAAGGTCCTCCACGTCTATTTAGTGTGATAAAATTCAAAATTATCACTTACTTGAGGCATATACCTTGAACATAAACCCATGCCTTGCTAACGTGACTAGCACAAATTAAATTTGAAATTCTCTAGACTAGACATTCCCAATCAAAAGAAAAATAGGGGGAGAAAAAGAAGGAAAAAGACGGCAATCTTTATAAATTGATCCAAGTGTAAATGTGTCATAATTCTATTGGACCAACATTATAAATGATGCCTCCTATCCATGTGGGAAGACATTAGGACCGTATAGTATGTACTTTCGATTTGGTTATTACATAAAATAAATCTTTTGTAAATCGTTGATAATAATACATACATACATGACCACCACTCCTTGTCAACATTGAATAAAAATCGTGTGTTCCTTTTTGTAGTATATATATATAGTGAGCGGTGTGTCGTAGAACATGCAGGTAGGATATTTACATGGGTGATAATCCCCTTCATATTAATTATGAAATTCACCTTAATTGTGAAACGTTCGCTATATATGTAAGATTTTTTACCTTATCGGATTAATTATATAAAAAGTGTTAATTATATAAAAAGTGACTGGTGCACAATAAGGGGATTATTTGGTAATTAAGGGGAAAAGAGAAAGACAAAGAACAATATCTGGTAATTAATTCTTATGATTTAAAACAAGCATGAACTTAGAAAATGACTGGTGCACAAACTCGATCAATAAGTTGACAACTATTAGATCAATAGGTACAGAGTACTAGAGTGTTGTTTTTAAACTTTTAATGGCAGAAAAAACAGTTGTCGTTCCAAATTAAATAACTAGGGTATCTTTTGTTTTGATTCACGAGTCAATTAACTACGTGTTATCTTCTCTGCTTTAAAGTTGTACACCTACTGATCATGCCACTCACGGCCCAATCAATAAAATTGGAATGAACCATGAAAAATTAGGGTTTAAATTCTAATGAAAGAAAGGTAATTAATTAATTTGTGAAGTAAGTCTCGAGGACCAAAGTTATATGTTACCTGTATTAGTAAAAAGTATAACGCGTGAGCTAGTTCAGATACCATTATAATTAAACATATATTGTTCTTATCCTCATCTACCATTAAGTGGATATACCAAAGAATCGTCGTCTACTAACCATTAATCGTATTTGGTGGTTAAGTTAATCCTAGGATCCTAGCTAGTATAACATAAATTAATTAACCATCCAAACAAACCTCACCAAACTTATTGTTTTTTCTTTTTTTTCTTTTTACATTGATGGCATGAACATTTACTTTAGGTTTCATCGAACCGATTGACTTTATCTTGATTAAACTTTAGATTCTTCAGAAGCAAGTACCAACTTTTAACTAAAAGTTTCTAAGCATGATTTCTTAATTCAACTAATTTTACAATTAATTTCCAACAGTTGGTGCTTGCGGGTGGCTGCGTTTAGATGAAGCTTAATAATGCTAAAATATTTTATGAAAAATAATAGTTTGATTAGGATTGATGTGGAGAGTGATTAATTACATTAAAAAAAGAACAGGTTAGATGTCACCAGCCAATGTCAGATCAGAATTTTCCAAGTAGCCAATTCTTGGGCTTCTCCGAAAATATAGAATTATTGAAAATTAATAGAATCAGGTCAAATATCGGGTTGGGATAAAATTTTGCGAATGGTATCCAATTGTTAAAAAAGAAAAGTTCTTGAAATAAAGCAAAATATAGGACAAGAAACTCAACGTTCTTATGGACTATCCGTCCTTATCTTCTTACTAGATATTGAAACCAGTGCTCAGGCCCAATACATATTACGCTTTTTGTATTAATTTATGTGATACAAATAGAATTTAGATAGTCAATCAAATTTTTATATGATTTTTAGATATTTCAAGTTGTTAACTATTATCATTTATAATATTTTTTACGTAATTTTTAAATAATATATGTTACTCCCTCTGTGTCAATTTATGTGGCATCGATATAATTTTGAGAGTTAACTAAATTTCCTATACATCTATTAAATATCTTAAGTTCTTAATTGTTTACGATTTATAGTACTTTTTTTATGTCCCAATTTATGTGGCATTAATAAAATTCTGAGAGTCGTTCGAATTTTTTATGTTTTTAAAATATTTTAAGTTGTTATTATTGTGATTTATAGTACCTTTTACGCAATTTTCAAATATATAACAGATTAAAAAGAAAACTAAGATAAATAAATTAAAATAGAGAAAGTATAAGGAAATATCCAAGCAGGCAATTTTTTTTATGTCTATTAAATATTTTAAGTTGTTAAATATCGTGATTTATACTAATTTTTACATAAATTTAAATATATAATAGATTTTAAAAAATAATATAAATAAATTAAAACGGAGAAATTATAAAAGAAAATATCTAAGCAGGCAGCACAAGCAGGCACGTCAATCAACTGCGTGCTTATCCTCCTTTATAAGTAAGGTAATTTTAAGTTGTTAATTATTGTGATTTATAGTACTTTTTTCTTCTTTCTCAATTTATGTGGCACTAATAAAATTTTGAGAGTCGACTAAATTTTTATGTCTTTTAAATATTTTAAGTTGTTATATTGTGATTTGTGATAAAACAAATTAAAATGGAGAAAATATAAAAAAAAATATGCTAGCAGGCAGTACAAGCAGGCATGTCGACCTCGTGCCTGCTTGTTGCCATTTAATTGTTTTTAAGTTGTTAATTATTGTGATTTATAATTTTTTTTCTGACATAATTTATGTGGCACTGATAAAATTTTGAGAGTTGACTAAATTTTTTATGTCTTTTAAATATTATAAGTTGTTATATTGTGATTTGTAGTACTTTTTACGTAATATTCAAATATATAATAAAAAGAAAAGTAAGATAAAAAAATTAAAACGGAGAAAATATAAAAGAAAATATGCAAGCAGGCATGTCGACCTCGTGCCTCCTTGTTGCCCTTTATAATTTAGATAGTCAATCAAATTTTTTACATAGTTTTTACCTATTTTAAGTGGTTAACTATTGAGATTTATAATACTTTTTATGTAATTTTAAAATAATATATGTTACTCACTTTGTACCAATTTATGTGTCATTGAGACAATTTCGAAAGCCAACTAAATTTTTTTACACACTTTTTAAATATTTTAAGTTGTTAATTATTATAATTTATAGTACTTTTTCTTTTGTCCCAATTAATGTGGCAATGCTAAAATTTTGAAAGTCAATCAATTTTTATTTTTTTTAAATATTTTAAGTTATTAATTATTGTGAATTATACTATTGTTTACGTAATTTTCAAATATATAATAGATTAAAAATAAAAGTAAGATAAATAAATTAAAACAGAAAAAATATAAAAGAAAATATCCAAGCAGGTAGCATAAGCAGGCAGCACAAGCAGACATGCCGACGTGCTGCGTGCTTATTGCCTTTATAAGTAAGTAAATTAAGAGTAAAAATTTCATATAAATGTTTTTTATTTTGAGTAAAGTCATCAAATACACCTAGAACTTGTTTCGAAAAGTCAGTTACACACTCAAACTATTATAGCAACCTATTACACACTTGTACTATTTAAAAGTAAATTTAATATCACCCTCAAAGCTGATATGACAAAAAATTAAATGTAAAATAAAAATAAGCGCGTTTGACTCTTAATTACAGCCCAAAACAAATTAGAAACTCATTTTATACCATCCCCTTTTGTCATCCATCTTTATCCCTTTTTCTCTTCTTCTTCTTCAAGATTTTCCAATGAAGTGTACTATCATAACTTTATTTTTTTAAGAATGAAGAAAAAGAGGGATAGAGAATAAGTCTAGATAATGATAATGAGACAATAAACAAGTTTGAGGGTTGAAATTGCCAGCTAAAATCTAATGAAGGCATTCCAAAATAGTGGAGTTCGCTGGCTGAAAAAATATTTCAGTGAAACATTCAAAAAAAAAAATTGCTCCAAATTTCAAACTCATTAACTCTGCATTATTGTTCTAATCAACAATAATTGATTGAAATCATTTTTTAAATAGTGATATTTTAATTTTTGGTGGTGGGTCAAGTGAATGGTGGTAAAATTGGTGGTGCGGCATTATGATTTTTGGTGAAGGAAGGTATGGTGGAGGGTGGTGAAATCAAGTGGTATTGTTGTGAATTTTGGGGGTGGTGGGTTTGATGATAATAGTTAAATCAATTGTGATGTGAAGTGAAATTGATGATACTTATAATAAATTGAATAGTGGATAGTGAAGAAATGGGAGAAGTTGGAGACTTGTAATGTTGTCACTTTCTTCCATATGCAGAATATAAAGAATTGAATATTGATTTTGTTCCAACAATGGAGAAGAAGAAAATTGTGCTACTAGTTATTTCTTCTTTTTGGGGTAAAAAAATAGAGTTTTTATGTACAGAGGGAGAGGAGGTAAAATTAGAGGCAAAAAGAACGAAAAAAATGAGAAAAATACACGTGAAGGTCTGTACTGATAAAGGAGTAGCGTGAAAATTACTTCGTATTATGTGGCTGGTTTTGTATGTTGTAGAGTGGTATGAAATTCACTTTTGAGTAGTACAAGTGTGTGATAGGTCATTACAATAGTTTGAGTGTATAATCGACTTTTTGAAATGAGTTTAGAGACCATTTAATGTCTTTTCTCTTTATTTTTCTTCGTATGAATATCCAATATTAGACAATGTTTAAGCGAAAGAATATACTTATTTTTTACTTTTTATGTTTCTGCATTCAAACACATATGACTAAAACGTTAGTCAATTTTAATATGTATTTTCAGTCATGTATTATTGAGCGCATACACATATGAAACGATTGAAAGGATCTTGAATGGTTTTGTTAAATTTGTTCTTATATTGAAAAATTGATGATTGAGGTTTGTTCTTTATGATACATGAAACTTATGTTTCAAATTTAAGTTTATTTGGAGTAGATTTGAGTGTTTTTACTTTTTGGCAAAAACTTTCAAACTCACGCACCTAATATTTCAGTCCATTTTTTTTACATGTAGTTCAGTCATGTATGCATGACTAAACACTACTAAGAAAATACTATTTTTCACTGAAAAATGTTCAATGGTTGTTCCCAGAAATATTTTGAATAAATCAGTGAGAAAAGGAAAAAAATATGTTTTCACATAGAAAAATTAAGAAGGTTCCTACTTTTCAGTGAGAATTTATTTCACACCAAGCGTTTTTTCAGTGAACTGGTTCGCTGAAAATGGATGAGAAAATCATGTTTTATAACACATATTTTTCATTAATTCGCGGTGAAAAAAACCTCTATTTCTAGTAGTGAAAGTGCAAACTAAAAAAATTTATGTTAAATGATTTTGTTAGATTTATTGTATTTTTGATAAATTGATGATTGTGTTGCGTTATTTATTTATATAGAACTTATATTTCAAATTTGAGCTTAATTAGAGTATATTCGAGTATTGAACTGTTGAAATTCAACAAACAAATCATTATTTTTTGTTCAGACATACATGTCTGAAATTTCAGCCTGTTTTTACATGTATTTAAATCATGTATAACTGAGGTGCAAACATACATGAAATGATTCAGACATAGATGACTGAAAGTTTAACCAATTTTTACTTGCACCTCAGTCAAAAATGTCCAAACTTTTAACTTTGCAAGTCATACTAAATATTAGGTGAAAAAATGTGTAATATTTGGTCTTCACAAGGCGACACTCTCAGACACAAATCTCTGAAGTTATCAAGTTTCAAACGTGATTGTCTGACCTATTCCCCAAAGTGGATAAACTTGCAAAAATAATAATTATGAAGCAGGTATAAGTTAAATGGCGATCCCAAAAACAGATATTTTTGTATTTTGTTGAATGTTAATTTTCATTTGAGGTAAAATTATACTCCTCCTTTCCTTTTTACTTGTCTCTTATATTAAAAGTAGATTTTTCTTTTTAGTTACTATTTTAACAAATTAAAAGAGATATATTATTCTCTTTCAATATTACCCTTATAATAGTAGTTAAACTTCGATTCTAAAACATAGTTAATAAGGTTAATTCTTTATTTAATGTAATAAACCTCTAATAAAACTTTTCTAAGTGAAATATCAAGTCAACATAGGCCAAATAAAAAGAAACAGAGAGGAGTATTAAAGAAACGATCAATAAGTGGTAGACTAGTACTACATACAAGTTAATTCAGGACAAAGGTTGTATTGACAGACACCCTTCTCAGACATTCTGTGAGAGTCGATAAGCCCCAATTCTATTCGAGGCCTTATCATGTTTCATATTATGTACATAGAGATTTGGGGTATGTCAGAACCTTGTCTGGACACTTTTATCATTCATGTCTTATAGTAGAGGGTTCATCAACTAATATGTACATGTCATGTTCATGTATTTCGAGTTAAATCTCCAATATCGTCCTATGGAGTCCAATGACTTAGCATTTTGTGCTAATAGCTTTCATATGTATAAAAAAATTATACTTTTTCATGTTAGTAAGGTCTAAGACACAGTTTTATGTCAATTTAATGTATGCCTTGTATGTATGTTTAAGTAACGTTGTTTTGCTCGGTTTAATTATGGTATTTCAGTTAAGGCACTCCACCTCGTTCAGATTTAGAGCGCTATATGAGACTAAAATAACAATTCCATAAAATAATGTTCCTAGATATCCTGTAATGCCTAAGAAAACATATACTCGTGGGATCCAAATGTGAATTAGTTATGTAAAAATCATCATTATTATGTGAAACTAGAGTAGGCCCCTTAAAATATCATTGTAGTCTTCCTTCGTCACACAAATCTCTCCTCTAAATTAGCTAATCCCCCTCTTGATCACTTTTCTTCTTTTAGAAGATAAGTCAACATCACCAAACTTTAACTCCACAGGTTTACAAGTAAATGTACCAGATCACAATTTATTATATTGAGTAGACCAATGAAATACAAGTAATGTTTTTCTTTTAAAAAATGTTCTTTGGGATTGAGTGAGGTGGTGTAGGGAAAAGTGGCAGGGAATAATTAAGTGAAAATCGAATTCTCCACATGTTTAATTCAAGGTAATGACTCCGTTAATGATTGTTGTGAGTAGGAGTGTACAAAATTGAACCGTAAACCGAATTAAACCGCAAATCGAATCAAACCGCAAAAAAAACCCGATTAATGGTTTGGTGTTGAAAAAAAAACCCGATTATAATTGGTTTGGTTTAGTTTTAACTAAAAAAAGTCAAACCGAACCGAACCAACCCGATATTATATATATACTATTTTTAAAAATATTTTATACATGAAAATATTTATTCTGATATAATTTATAAATATTTCTTCAATTTTTTCATAGTTTTTATCTTTCAATATGTTATTTCAAGTTTAAACTTAGAATTTTAAATGGTTCAATAAGTCTTTTTACAACCTATAGATAGTAGTAAATCAAATAAAACCCAAATCAATATGAATGTTAACAAAAGATTATTCAATCCAACACTAGAAATGACAATCATGTTAGATATTTATTCTTTAATTTTACATAAATGCATACATTAATTTGTTTTTCTGTTTAATATTTAGCCATGTAATTAATACTCATTAAACTTATTTTAGCATGACTTAATACTTTTAAATTATGATTATTTTTATTATGACTTATTAATATGCAATATTTATTCCATGCGATTTCATTATTTTTTTGGTTGAATATTTTATTGTCATCACTCACTTCATAAATTTCAAATAAAATGAATATATTTTGTGTTTTTTTTAAGAAATACCTTAGATACTTGTATTTTGCTTGGACTAAAGAAATATTTGAAGCACAAGTTAATTATATATTTGTATGAGGACTTTATCGGAAAAAACCTGAAAAACCCTAGAAAACCAAAAAAACCCGAAAAAACCCGAGGTTGGAAAACCCGACTTTCATTGGTTTGGTTTGGCTTATAAATTTAAAAACTCGACACTAATGGTTTGATTTGGTATTTAAGAAATCTGAACCAACCCGGTCCATGTACACCCCTAGTTGTGAGGAGTGTCAAATAAGTATGATTTGGTTAAAATGAACTGAATTAATAGATACGCGGGTTATTACTTGGACTCAAACGGATTGAGTTGAATCAGGAAATTACATAGGGTATCCCTCAAAGTGAGTGATCTTCAATTTTTGCCCCCATAAGAAAAGTCTTTAAAGAATACCCTTCCTTCCTTTTTATGTATGAAACAAATACATTTTTGCCCCTCTACACCACAACTCTCCATGTTCATTTGTCTCTCAACTTTTAATTTTCATTTTGTCTTTTTCTTGTATCTTTTTTTTTTCTTTTTTCTCAACCTTTGTTTTTTTGTTCTTTTTTTTTTCTTTTTCTCTCAACCTTTTTTTTTTTGTTCTTTTTTTTCTCAACCTTTATTTTTTTCCTCTTTTTTTTTTTTTTAATTCTCTTTATTTTTTTCTTTTCACTTTTTTTCTTCTTTTTTTTCTTTTTCTTAACCTCTATTATTTTTTGCTAATGAACAAAAAATTGGATAATCCGCAAAGAGGATCTTCTTTCTTTGACATTGAAGTAAACTTAAGGGAGTGCTTTGTTGTTTGGAAGTCCTTTGGAACAAGTCTTGCCTCTAAGACAAAAGTTATAGAACATCTCATAAGTCAAGACACAATGAAGTAGTGTCAAGTCTTGCTCGTGGGGCATAACTTGTTGTTTGGAAATTCTTGAGCTAAGTCTTGCCTCTAAGGCAAGATTTATAGAGTATCTCATAAATTAAGACATAATGAAGTAGTGTTAACTCTTACCCATAGAGCGTAACTTATTTTTTGGGAGGCCCTTGGGCTAAGTCTTGCCTCTAAGGCAAACGTTATAGAGCATCTCATAGATCAAGACACAATGTGCTAGTGTCAACTCTTACCCATGAGGCGTAACTTGTTGTTTGAAAGTCCTTGAGCTAAGTCTTGCCTCTAAGGCAAGAGTTATAGAACATTTCATAAATCAAAACACAATGTAATAGTGTCAACTCTTGCCCATGGGGCGTAACTTGTTATTTGAAAGTCCTTGGGCTAAATCTTGCCTCTCAGGCAAACGTTATAGAGCATCTCATAAATAAAGCACAATGTGGAGTGTCAACTCTTGCCCATGGGGCGTAACTTGTTGTTTGAAAGTTTCTGGGCTAAGTCTTGTCTCTAAGGCAAGAGTTATAGAATATCTCATAAATCAAGACACTATGAGGTAGTGTCAAGTCTTGCTCGTGGGGCATAACTTGTTGTTTGAAAATTCTTGAGCTAAGTCTTGCCTCTAAGGCAAGAGTTATTGAGTATCTTATAAATTAAGACACAATGAAGTAGTGTGAACTCTTGCCCATGGGGCGTACCTTATTTTTTTGAGAGATCCTTCGGCTAAGTTTTGCCTCTAAGGCAAGTGTTATAAAGCATCTCATAAATCAAGACACAATGTGCTAGTGTCAAGTCTTGCTCATGGGGCGTAATTTGTTGATTGGAAGTCCTTGAACTAAGTCTTGCCTCTAAAGCAAGAGTTATAGAACATCTCATAAAAAAATATAAAATTAAGGATGAGAAAAATGATAAAAAAAAAGAGAAAAGAAAAATTAAAAATCAAAGAAAAAAAATAGAAATTGAGAGGAGAAACGAAAAAAATAAAGATTGAGAATAAAAGGAAAAAACAAAGAAAAAAAAGATAAAACAAAAAATAAATGAAAAAATAAAGGTTGAGAAAAATGAAAAAATATAAAAAAAGGAGAAAAATATAGAATTGAGAGGAGAAAAGAAAAAAAAATTGAGAAAAAAGAAAAAAAACGTAGAAGAAAAAAATAAAAGAAAAATAAAGGTCGAGAAAAAAGTGAAAAAAAGATAAAAGAAAAAAATAAAAAAGAGAAAAAGAAATAAATATAGAAGTTGAGAGGCAAATGAACATGGAGAGTTGTTTAAAAATATTTGAGGTATAGAGGGACAAAAGGTAGTTGTTCTACACATAAAAACAAGGAATGCTACTTTTGTAAGACCTTTCTTGTGGGGGGCAAAAATGCAAAGTCATTCCCTTTGAGGGGCATTTGTGTAGTTGTCCCGAGTTGAATGAGCTAAGCAATGGGTCATAACCTAATTCACCCAACTCTTACTAAGTCTTTGATTTGTTTGTATGTTTTCTTATAATTTATTTAAGTACCTAATAAAAAAATTATTTATGACAATATATAACATATCAAACAAGAGAATAATTTTTTAAAAATACTTTAATGTTGTAAAATATGAGCAATATAAATATAAGTAGAGAATAAGAAATGAAGACAAGAGTTATGGTATAGAATGTTATTCTTATTTCTTTCTTCTGTATTCTCGTGTGTCTTTCATAATAGAATAACAAATTATTTATAGGTTACAAGTAGTCTTCTCAACTTACAAGACTTAAATGCATTCATTCATCTTGTACATGAATTACAAAGGTGTCACGATCCAACCTATCGGGCTGTGCAGGGGCCTACTCTATGCACCTAGATAGACGAACCCTTACCACCTGTCCAACAGGAAACCGCAAAAAACTCAAGTGTAACCATAAGCCATTATTTTTATACATGAAAAACTTACAATTCTTTTATTCAGGAATAACTCCTTTATGACGAAAGCAATGAAAACGTTTTATAACTTTAAAATACCCTCCCTAGGACCTAGTCTAAACAGGGACAAGAGCTACTACATGACTTATATAGAGAAATTTAAATGAGACACAACTTCCATCATGGAATTGAAGGACAGAAGCTGCTGCAGATCACCATCGCCATGTACCTATGAAACACCACCAACTCTGCAACCAGGCTATACCCAAAAAAGGGAATAGCAAAAGTAGAGTCAGTACAACCACACGTACTGGTAGGCATCATCGGTCGATCCGAATCCACACGTACCATCATATAGGAAAACAGGGAAAAGCATGCAAATAACCAATATAGCATCATCCTCCACCAATTACCTTTACCAGAACTGATCTCAAGTCTTCCGATTCACGCTAAACTTAGACTTCCCAAGTCACACTAACCTTGGACTTTTCAAGTCACACTAACCTTAGACTTCCCAAGTCGCACTAACCTTATCCCCACCGCTAAATCCATCCTTGACTGCCTCTCGATTTCCCCTGGTCAATCCCCTATTATTATGCATCTTGAAACGACCCAGTCCTTGTCAATCCAGACCCACTACCCTCATGATACTACTCACAAGTATCCAGACCCCTCACGGTCCCTAAACAACTCTCCACAGGATAACACCAGCTAGTCATACAATGTCAGACTCTCAGTCAATCCCCTAGTTTATCAACCACATGCAATCCTCTTTCACCATGATGGTTGACAATCCACAATCCCCTACAGTGTACCGTGTTACATATTTTTGACCCGCCCTGGATCCCCTCTAGACGACACCTAAGTGTCAAACATATAACTCGGTCTACATCAAGACCAAACTCATAAAGCAATGTAACAACCCGACCTCTTAAGGACCAAAAATACACAACCATAATTCATAAACACAACCCGGCCTACTCAGAGAGCCATTAATAAAGATGCAATAATACAATAAAGTAAACCCATACCAGGTGTGGTACCCGAGCCAACCGTTAGTATTATCCCGTATCAGGCGTGGTACCCGAGTCAACCGTTAGTATATCCCATACTAGGCATGGTACCCGAGCCAACTATTAGTATATTCCCTACCACGCATGGTACCCGAGCCAACGTTAGTATATTCCGTACCAGGCGTGGTACCTGAGCCAACCGAATGTCACGTAAATCCACAGTCACAAACAATGAACAATCAAGACTTGTAACCAACAAGCAATAACACCTAGTTCATTTCACAAGACTGAAAAATAGGACTTTTTGACATTTTTAAATTATTCCCTAAGCAATGCAAACCATAAAAATACTTAGACCAAAGTATACAGACATACAATGCATACAAGAATCAATAACCATCATCTACCCTTTTTTCCGGGTACGTAACTCAATTCCTTACCTGTCCGAAGACTAAATCCCATTTCTCATTTTTATAACACATCTTAATAACCACATTGATTGCGAACCTTCCCGGAGTTAGTTACAACATGGAAAAACCACCTCTTAGCCTTGATGATTTATCCACTCCTTATTATTCTATTCATACGCCCTAAATCTTATTTAGAAATTTCTCCATTTTTATTACCCATTTAGTTACCCCAAGCATTTACCGGTTTTCGAAACTTTTCGACATCCCAGTCCCTGGAATCCTATCATTCTCCCGTATCAAGACAACATGTACAACCAACAATTATATATTAGCAACTCACAATCTCAACCAAACAATTCCTAGTCCACACATAACCAATACCGAATCCGCCAGACTCTGTGCCCGGAGGCCTAGTCATGGATTCTCCTCTTCAACTATACAATAGTGCAAATATAAACAGGTCTATCTACTCAAGTGAAAACCTAGCCTACTTGGACGCCAAGCAGCTGCAAGGATGCATATCTGTCTTCGTGAAGGCGTTCCCAGCTGAACGATGGTTCTGGAATCCGCTTTTATACGTCCCTTCAGCCATAATCCCTCCTCCCCATGGTTTCTAAGTCTTGGAGCAACATAAGAGGGTTTTTAGAGAAACCCTTGCATGTTTCCCAACTGGGTGGGAGAAATCTTTTATAAAAATCCCGTTCTGAGGCTAATTGTCACGACCCGATTTCTCGGTCATGATGGCGCCTACAACCCCCTAGTAGGCGAACCAGTTCCCGTAGCCCAGGACAGTTAGTAATGGGCTACTACCTAACAAACAAGCGAAAGAATAGATAACAGGAGTATATATATATATTCATATGCGGAAATTAAATCAAACCCCAAGACCTGGTATCATAGTACAGAGCCAAACTACATACATGGAGTGCAAATAAACCAAAACTATATATACAGATGTCTCTGAATAGTGATAGAGTACATGAAGCAAAAGATAAACTAAAGCTAAGCTCCGATCTCCACGAGCTCACCCTCAGCCTGAAGTAGTCCTCAACAGATCTCCAAGCACGAATCGCAGCGACCTAACGGCGATGGCCCACGCTAGGATCTACACCCAAAGATGCAGGGGGTAGGGGTGAGCACCAAATGCGAAGCATAAGGTACCCAGTAGGTATCATAGGCCGACTGGGCACATATAAGATAAAAGCGCAGTAATAGACAGAATAGAAGCAAGTAGTCACAGAATCAACGAAAGGTACACAGGAACTAGCCCAGAGGGAAATCAACAGAACCACATATGAGGCTAGTAAGCAGAATATACACACCATAGGCACAGGTGAAAGTAAGAAATAACGCACCTAGGGTCCTTGCAATAACAGTGTATACAAAATAAGTTTACGAAATGGACGGTATACCGGTAACCTCAAGTGTAAGAAGAAGAGAGAAAGAGTAATAATAGGCATGGGCCAAGAGACATGAATCAAACTCAACGAATCATACCAATCTCATACTCATCCCTAATAGAGAACAACTCTGCAAGTAAATAGCAAAAGTCTACCTACAGTCCCTCGGCCGCCCATACAACCGAGGAACACAAACAAGTGAAAACAAACCCTCCGGCATCCCATACTACCGGAGCGTGCAATCAGCAAACAGCAAACAAGGTGGAACCTCGAACCATGAATGATATGATGCATGAAGATCTCAAGTGCCATAGTATCTCTGTATGTACCTCCTCCGGCGCCGATCCGGCCCAGCAAGTAGGTTCCATGGAAGGACTCTGCCCGTATACCTCTACTCTCCCGTATACCCCTCTTTCCGCACACGCAGCCCGTAGCCCCTTGCCCGGATAGCAAGGTCCATGGAGGTCCCAGACCCCATACTCAAACTCAGTATCAGAACATGTATCAAGATAGAGACCCAGTCTCGATATCAAGATAGAGACCCGGTCTCGAATATGCATGCCCAGACCCTGTCCAGGACTAAAAATAGTAGGAAAATATCTCAAAAAACCCTCCCAGGGTGCCCGGGCGTAGCCGGGTCTAAACAGTAAAAAGTCATCTCAGGTGCTCGGTCCGATCGAGGCTAAAAATCATCTCAAGTAACAAGAAAACTCAACTAGCACCCCGGCCATGCCGAGTCTAGTGATAATCATAAAACTGATGATTTTAAACATAATTTTACTTTCTTGCCCAAAAATCTCCACAAGTGCAATCAACCATTTCCAAATCATTTCCATCAAAAATGGGCCCCCCGGGCCATGCAAGGTTTAGAAAACAGTGCCTGTAGGCCCGAATCCAAAACCACAGTAAAACATGGATAAAACCTCTTTATATGCATGGAAATGATATGATCACACACAACAGCTGCCCAGCAGCTTACAATCAACCTATCGACCCTGCACAGGCCCACAGCTACTCAGCAAGCATAACCAGCCTAGAAGGATAATTCTATGCCCGGGACTCGCGGACATTTCCAAAATCCCACCTTCTATGTTCCAGAGTCAACAAGGCCTCGCAGGACCACAAGGGTAAATAAAATATATCCGCAAATACTACAACAACGGAGGAATAAAAATAGGCGGTTATGAATAAAGCGGTCAAGGTCTGTGGTACCAACCTAATAAACCAACCCAAGGATGCCCATTAATACAATTTTATTTTATATATACGGAGTCTAGGGAAAATAAACCATAACCTACCTGTCGTCCGACGACAAGCTGCTGGAACAACAATGTCCAAGCTCGAACCACTCCGAGAAAATCCAAAACTAAATCGGAATCGGATTCGGATTTGGGACGGAATAACTTGACGTAGATAATTGATTAATTAACACAAAGTTTTCCCCTCACAATACTCCTCACGTAACAAATATGATATACAGTAGTATGCAATCATGTTCAATTCTTAGTTTATATAATGTAGAGCAAATGCAAGTTAGGCAGCCACTATTTAATGCAATCACAACATGCTGCCACCTTTATCACTTGGCTGGCCACTCCCTCCACCTACACGTGGAGTGGAGGTGGCAAGGATAAAAGGGAATTCTTATCCCGCTATTTATATATTCGGGTATTGCATAAATTCGTGGTAAAATAAATATAATATTTTAAATATACCGTAATTCATAGAAAATTATTTCGAATAAAACCTACTATATTATAATAATAAATTTCAACGTAACTAAGTTTACTATCTCCGTTAAAATATTATGGAGTATAAAAACCTTATAAAATAAATACATATATACTTATAACGTATCAAATATATTTTCCATAAACCTTTAAATATTTTAACAAGGTAATAATAATATAATCTTTACCAAATTCAACTTCTAAATAAATATTTCAAATACACGCACGATACTTATAAAGTTCTTAAGTTTAGGCTCGTAATTCGCCTACGCACGATTTCGACATTCAAGAATTCTCTCGGGATCCTCCCTTATATTTTATCACTGTTTTGGAACTGAAATGGCATTTTAAAACGTGAAGTCGAGGCGTAAATCGCGTTTAACCCGACCCGGTTCGCGACCCGATTCGTAACCCATTTTCTGCCAGACAGTCCGCGGTAAAACAGTCATAACTCTTTACTCCGAGATCATTTGGACGTGAGGTTTTGTGCGTTGGAAACTAGACTCGTAGACCTTCGATTTGGTATTTTGGGGGACTTCTAACTCTTTATATATTGGGAGAAAAGCCCCGATACATTTGACCCAAAGTTCAGAAAATTTGTTAAAGGTCTTACGATATCTTTTGTCGATTTGCTTGACTTCAAAACTTAAACGTGGAAATGACCGGAAGGGTCATTACATCATCCACTACTAAAAAGGTCTTTCGTCCTCGAAAGTCAAGGTCAAGGGGGTACCTGAAGGCTAAAATAGCTGCGGATACTGATCCCGCATATCTCTCTCGGTCTCCCAGGTAGCCTCCTCGACTGGACGGTGCCTCCACTGAACCTTAACAACCGGGATCTCTCGAGACCTCAATCTCCTGACATCTCTGGCCAAAATAGCTGCCGGCTCCTCAACAAAGGCTAAACCCTCATCCAACTGAACTGAATCCCACTGCAACACATGAGACTCATCTGGTACATACCGACGCAGCATCGAAACATGAAATACAGGATGTATAGCTGAAAACATCGGAGGCAAGGCTAGCTGATAGGCAACGCTACCAACCCTCTGAAGAATCTCAAACGGCCCAATGTACCTGGGGCTAAGCTTGCCCCGCCTACCAAATCTCATCACGCCCTTCATGGGCGATACACGGAGAAACACCAAGTCACCGACACTAAACTCCAAGGCACGAAGCCTACGATCAGCATAACTCTTCTGCCTGCTCTGAGCTGCCCGAAGTCTGTCCTGAATCACTCGGACTCGGTCTAAGGAATCTCGAAGCAAATCTGTGCTCTGTGGCTCAGAACTAAAACCATCAAACCAACCTACCGGTGATCTGCAACGCCTGCCATACAAAGCCTCAAAAGGTGCCATGCCGATACTCGAATGGAAGCTGTTATTATAAGCAAACTCTGCCAAGGGAACAAACTGATCCCAAGAACCTCCAAAGTCAAGAACACAGGCTCGAAGCATGTCCTCCAAAATCTGAATGGTCCTCTCGGACTGGCCATCTGTCTGAGGGTGGAAAGCGGTACTAAGATGAACCTCTGTACCCAAATCTCGCTGAATAGCCCTCCAGAACTGAGATGTGAACTGAGTGCCGCGGTCTGAAATGATAGAAGCTGGGACCCCGTGCAACCGAACAATCTCACGAAGGTAGATCTGAGCTAACCTCTCTGCGCCATAAGAAGTCTGAACCGGCAAGAAATGTGCTGACTTAGTCAGCCTATCAACAATCACCCATATGGAATCAAACCCATGAGAAGTACGGGGCAAACCAACAACGAAGTCCATAGTAATCCCTTCCCACTTCCACTCAGGAATGGGAAGTCGCTGCATCAAACCACCAGGTCTCATGTGCTCGAACTTAACCTGCTGACAGTTCAAGCACCGAGATACAAACTCCGCTATATCCCGCTTCATACCACTCCACCAGTAAAGCTGCCTCAAGTCTCTATACATCTTCGCTTGTTGCCAGTGTGATGGAATATCTAGTACAATGGCCTCACGAATAGTATAACTGAATCAATTCACTAACCTCGGAACACAAAGAGCGACTATCATACCTCAGTACCCCATCTGAATCTAGAGTAGCCCGACTGGTCTCACCCCTGAACAACCAGATTCACGAAGGTACACAACTGCTGATCCCAAACTGACGGACCCTGAATCTGGATCAACCATAGTAGAACGAACCTCAATACTGGCAAGAATTCTGCTAGGATCCGATAAGTCAAGCCTAACCAAACGGTTAGCCAAGGACTGGATGTCCAAGGCCAACGGCCGCTCTGAAACTGAAAGAGAAGCTAGGCTACCCATACTCACTGTCTTCCGACTCAAGGCATCCGCTACCACGTTTGCCTTGCCCGGATGATACAGAATAGTGAAGTCATAGTCCTTCAGTAACTCGATCCATCTCCTCTGTCTCGAGTTCAATTCCCGCTGACTCGTGATATACAGAAGACTACGGTGATCGGTGAAGATATCACAGTGAACTCCATATAAATAATGCCTCCAGATCTTGAGCGCGAAAACTACCGCCGCCAACTCTAAGTCATGAGTGGGGTAGTTGCGCTCGTGAACCTTCAGCTGCCTCGACGCATAGGCTACTACTCGACCCTGCTGCATCAACACACAACCAAGACCAATCCCAGAAGCATCACAATACACGGAGAAGCTCTGACCCTCAACCGGCAAAGTCAAAACTGGAGCTGAAGTCAATAAGGCCTTAAGCCTCTGGGAGCTATCCTCACACTGATCCGACCACTGAAATGGGACATCCTTCCTAGTCAGCATAGTCAAGGGTGCTGCTATGGAAGAAAATCCCTGAATGAAGCGTCTGTAGTAACCTGTACCCAAAAGTTGCGAACTCAGAAGGAATTCGAAACCCACAAGGAACAGTAGTAGGTCTAGGCCACTCAACAAACCGCTGAAATCTTTCCCGGATCAACCCTAATCCCATCCTTAGACACCACGTGCCCTAGGAATACAACTGACTCAAGCCAAAACTCGCACTTTGAGAACTTGGCATAAAGCCGATGATCTCTCAAAGTCTGGAGTATAACCTCAAGTGCTGCTCATGCTCATCTCTACTATGCGAGTATACCAAGATGTCGTCTATAAAAACTATCACAAATGAGTCCAAATACGGGCCAAGAACCCTGTGCATCAAGTTCATAAAGGCTGCGGGGGCATTAGTCAACCCAAAGACATCACCAGGAACTCATAATGGCCATAACGTGTCCTGAATGCTGTCTTAGGGATGTCCTCCGCCCTAATCCTTAACTGATGGTAGCCAGACCTCAAATCAATCTTCGAAAACACGACTGAACCCTGAAGCTGGTCAAACAAATCATCAATCCTTGGCATCGGATACCTATTTTTCACTGTCACCCTATTCAGCTGCCGATAGTCAATACACATGCGCATCGAACCATCCTTCTTCTTCACGAAGAGAACAGGAGCACCCCACGGTGACACACTAGGTCTAATAAACCCTTTAGCTAACAGATCCTGGAGTTGCTCCTTAAGCTCCCTCAACTCAGCAGGAGCCATACGGTAAGGAGAAATAGAAATGGGCCTAGTGCCCGACTCTAGCTCAATAGCAAAATCAATATCTCTCTCAGGTGGAAGGCCTGGCAGGTCGGTAGGAAACACATCGAGGAAGTCTCTAACCACAGGAACAGACTCAGAGAAGTGGGGTCAGCACTAACATCTCGGACATATGCTAGATAAGCTAAACACCCACGGGAAATCAACTTCCTAGCTCGAAGACAAGAGATGATCCCAGATGGTGCATGGCTAACAGAACCCTGCCACACAACCGGGGATACACCGGGCACGGCTATGGTAATGGTCTTGCATAACAATCCAAAACCACACGGTGAGGGGATAACCAGTCCATGCCCAGTATCACATCAAAATCTAGCATATCAAGAATCATCAAGTCACCCCAAGTCTCTGAATCACCAATAGATAACATACAGATCTCACAATCCGATCCACTACTAAAGAATCTCCTACTGGGGTCGAAATAGAAACAGGAACAGATAATGGCTCACTAGCCAACCCCAAACAAGGCACAAAGTAGGCAGATACATATGAACAAGTGGATCCAGGATCAAATAAAGTCATAGCAGACTGATGGCACACAGAAATCGTACCTGTAATCACAGCATCTGAGGCCTCTACCTCTGGTCTCCTAGGGACCGCATAAAACTGACGACGACCTCCAGCTGCCCGACCGCCATCCCTACCACCTGCTCTGCCACGCGGAGCACTACCTCTACTCTGACGACCACCCCCTCTAGTCGGGGGCTGAACTATCCGTAAAGGCTCGGCCAACTGAACTGTACCCTGCAGAGGGCAATCTCTAGCAAAATGACCAATCGCACCACAAGTAAAACAGCCCCTGACGGCCTACTCAGTCGAGATGAACCAGCAGATCCCATATGACCACCGCGACCTGATTCCCCAGAAACTATACCCCTCAAAGACTGGCCGCCATAGCCCTGATGGCTGCTCTGACCCTGCTCGAACTGGGTACTACCAAAAGTCTGAAGGGAAGCCTGAACAGGTCGGCTGGACTGACCCTGGTACTGCTGTGGCTGATAACTCCGGCTCCACTGGCCAGGACCTCTACCACCATATCTGGAACCACTATAGACACCCTGATGCCGAGGCCTCTTATCACTGGACCCCTGATCATGTCGCTGTAAGTCCTCCACAGTGCGGGCATAGTCTACAATAGCCTGGAATGACCGACCACTGGCAATCAATATATCAGCTGGCTGCCTGATCTCTGGCCTCAAACCCCATACAAATCTGCGAATCCTATCAGCCTCGGTAGGAATGATCATAGCTCCGAACGGTGCTAGCTGATGAAAACGGGTCTCATACTCCGAGATAGTCGTAGATCCCTACACAAGGTGAGTAAACTGCTCCCTGCGACGCTCCCGATCACTCTGGGGTAGGAACTTGGCCATAAAGGCCTCATAAAACTCAGACCAGGTCAAAGGAGGTGACGATGGTGGTCTACAAGCAACCTGAGCCCTCCATTATAACTTCGCTGGGCCCTCCAACTGATAGGTAGTATAACCAACCCCGTGAGTCTCCAACAAACCCAGATGATGCAACATCTCCTCACAGGTAGTAATAAAGTCATGTGGATCCTGCCCAGAAGTACCAGCAAACCTCGGAGGTGCTAACCTCAAAAACCTACCCAACGCCTTCTGCTCTATCTCTGTCATAACTGGGCGAGGAGCAAGAGGCTGTGCAACAGATGGAACCGGAATGACCTCCGAACGAGGAGCCATAGTAGCCGGCTGCGCTCCTAAGCTCTGTGCACCCAGAGCTGCCCCCTGAGCGGATGTCTGCGCTACCTCAGAAGGTCGCTCTCCAATCACACCCAGAAGTTGTAATAGTAATCCCCGAATATCTGGAGACTGAGCTGCAGCTGAAGCTGGCACAGAAGTGGGCACTGGAGCTGGTACTGGTGCTGGAACTGGTACTGGAGCTAGCGCTGGAGCTGGTAGTACCTGGGCTGCCCCTGATCCACATGCTGCTCGGGCTCTATCTCCACCCTAGCAGCTGTAGCAGGTGCCACTGATCTAGGGCATCCTCGACCCCTAGCTGGAGTGGGAGGCTCATTTTTGTGTGATGCCGATGATCTCGTACGAACCATCTGCGGAAGAATGAAGTAGAACAAATGAGATCTCCAGAAACTTCAAGGGTAGTACGCACAACACAGAAGAAATGAAAGAGTCAAATTTCCTAAAATGCCACTGTAGCCTCCCAAAGATTGAGTACGGACGTCTCCGCCCCGATCCGCAGGACTCTACTAGACATTGGCTCCTATACCGATGACACCGGTGAACCTAAAGCTCTGATACCACGTTGTCACGACCCAATTTCTCGATCATGATGGCACCTACAACCCCCGGTAGGTGAACCAATCCCCGTAGCCCAGAACAGTTAGTAATGGGCTACTATCTAGAAGATAAGGGAGCAAGACAAATAAAATAGATAACAGGGATATAAATATATACACATGCGGAAACTAAACCAAACCCCAAGACCTGGTATCATAATACAAAGCCAAACTACATACATGGAGTGCAAACTATCCAAAAGAATATATACAGATGTCTCTGAGTGGTAATAGAGTACATGAAACAAAAGATAAACTAAAGCTAAGCTCCGACCGCCAGGAGCTCACTCCCAGCCTGAAGTAGTCCTCAACAGATCTCCAAGCATGAATCACAGCGATCTAACGGCGATTGCCCACGCCAGGATCTGCACCCAAAGATGCAGGGGGTAGGGGTGAGCACCAAATGCGAAGCATAAGGTACCCAGTAGGTATCATAGGCCGACTGGGCACATATAAGATAAAAGCGTAGTAATAGACAGAATAGAAGCAAGTAGTCACAGAAATCAACGAAATGTACACAGGAACTAGCCCAGAGGGAAATCAACAGAACCACATATGAGGCTAGTAAGCAGAATATACACACCATAGGCACAGGTGAAAGTAAGAAATAACGCACCTGGGGTCCTTGCAATAACAGTGTATACAAAATAAGTTTACGAAATAGACGGTATACCGGTAACCTCAAGTGTAAGAAGAAGAGAGAAAGAGTAATAATAGGCATGCTCAGAGACATGAATCAAACTCAACTAGTCATATAAATCTCAAATCCAGAAACTAACAGTCTAGAAGTAACCAATCTCATACTTATCCATAATAGAGAAAAATTCTGTAAGTAAATAACAAAAGTCTACCTACAGTCCCCCGGCCGCCCATACAACCGAGGAACACAAACAAGTGAAAACAAACCCTCCGGCATCCCATACTACCGGAGCGTACAATCAGCAAACAACAAAAAAGGGTGGAGCCTCAAACAATGAATGATATGATGCATGAAGATCTCAAGTGCCATGGTATCTCTGTATGTACCTCCTCCGGCGCCGATCCGGCCCAGCAGGTAGGTTCCATGGAAGGACTCTGCCCGTATACCTCTACTCCATCGTATACCCCTCCACCGGCACACGTAGCCCGTAGCCCCTGGCCCAGATGGCAAGGTCCATGGAGGTCCCAGACCCCATACTGAAACTCAGTATCCGAACAGAGACCCAGTCTCGAATATGCAATGCCCAGACCCTGTCCAGGACTAAAGTAGTAGGAACATGTCTCAAAAACCCCTCCAAGGGTGCCCGGTCATAACCGGGTCTAAACAGTAAAAAGTCATCTCAGGTGCTCGGTCCGACCGAGGCTAAAAATTATCTCAAATAATAAGAAAACTCAACTAGCACTCCGGCCTCGTCGAGTCTAGCGTTAATCGTAAAACTGATGATTTAAAACATAATTTACTTTCTTTTACCCCAGAATACTCACAAGTCAAATCAAACCATTTCCAAATCATTTCCATCAAAGCGAACCCCCCCGGGCCATGCAAAGTTTAGAAAATAGTGCCAGTAGGCCCGAAGCCAAAACCACAGTAAAACATGGATAAAACCTCTTTATATGCATGGAAATGGTATGATCACACACAATAGCTGCCCCGCAGCTCACAATCAACCTATCGACCCTGCACAAGCCCACAGCTACTCAGCAAGCATAACCAGCCTAGAAGGATAATTCTATGCCTGGGACTCGCGGACATTCCCAAAATCCCACCTTCTATGTTCCAGAGTCAACAAGGCCTCACAAGACCACAAGGGTAAATAAAATATATCGGCAAATACTACAAGCAACGGAGGAACAAAAGTAGGCGGACATGAATAAAGCGGTCGAGGTCTGTGGTACCAACCTAATAAACCAACCCAAGGATGCCCATTAATATAATTTTATTTTATATATACGGAGTCTAGGGAAAATAAACCGTAACCTACCTGTCGTCCGACGACAAGCTGCTAGAACAACGATGTCCAAGCTCGAACCACTCCAAAAAAATCCACAACTAAATCAAAATCGGATTTGGGATGGAATAACTCGATGTAGATAATTGATTTTCTTTAGGTGACAAGATATAGCATCAAATGATTTTTCCCGTAAGGCTCTTCCTTAACGTGAATTAGGATGGTAAGTAACAACAATATTTGAGTAATTTGGCAAGAAACATATATAAGTAATGGTAATGGCAATATTTGAGTATTTGAGTAATGGTAAGTAAATTGATGGGTATTCTGCTGAGCTTGATGTGCACATATATAAGTGTTGCCTACTGCACACATGGTGTACACTCCCTCCACTTCCACGTGGAAGTGGAGGTGTCAAACACCCAAAACAAAAACCCTTATCTCATTACTTATATATTCGGGTATTGCATAACCTACTATATTATTTCAAACAAAATTATTTAAGTTATTTCAAACAAAACCTACTATATTATATTAATAAATTTCAACGTAATTAAGTTTACTATCTCCGTTAAAATAATACAATGTATAAAAACCTTATAAAATAAATACATATACAATTATAACATTTCAAAAATATTTCCCATAAACCTTTAAAATATTTTGAAAAGGCAATACTAATATAGTTTTTACCAAATTCAACTTTTAAATAAAATATTTTCAAATACACGCACGATGCTAATAAAATTCTTAAGTTTAGGCTCGTAATTCGCCAACGCACGATTTTGATACTCAAGAATTCTCTCGGGATCCTCCCTTATGTTTTATTACTGTTTCAGAACTTAAATGGCGTTTTAAAACGTGAAGTCAAGGCTTAAATCGAGTTTGACCCGACCCGGTTAGCGACCCGGTTCGCAACCCGTTTTCTGCCAGACAGTCCGCGGTAAAACAGTCATAACTCTTTACTCCGAGATCAGTTGGACGTGAGGTTTTGTGCGTTGGAAACTAAACTCGTAGACCTTCGATTTGGTATTTTGGGGGACTTCTAACTCTTTATATATTGAGAGAAAAGCCCTGAGACATTTGACCCAAAGTTCAGAAAATTTGTTAAAGATCTTACGATATCTTTTGTCGATTTGCTTGACTTCAAAACTTATACGTGGAAATGAACGGAAGGGTCATTACAGATTGGAGGCTAGAAATAGCTCTAATCACAGGAATCTCCCATTTAGGGTCCAATCTAGAAATAGGATGACCTCCCTAAGATAATATTGGTTGATTGTTTATCACACTGATGATGTTCTAACCAAAATCATCGGAAATGTGGATGTTGATCGATAGATAGCATTTCACACCTATGACCAATGTTATTCATGTCAATAGGTGAGAGTAGAAGTGAATTAATGATTAACCCATCCTATAGCTAATGCCCCATCGGATATGCATCCCTAGTCATCTAGTCAATCTTTGTTCACCCACCTTTAGTTTTATTGCTTTTAATTGAATTGTGTTTGTAGTGAC
This sequence comes from Jaltomata sinuosa, assembly GCA_003996215.1. Taxonomy (NCBI): domain Eukaryota; kingdom Viridiplantae; phylum Streptophyta; class Magnoliopsida; order Solanales; family Solanaceae; genus Jaltomata; species Jaltomata sinuosa. The sequence goes on along the minus strand of QJPP01007348.1, from coordinate 333,765 downwards.
AATATTCCTAATTCCCCCCAATTTTTACTTGTTTTGGTTTGAGCAATTACTCTCGCCTTGAAATCAACTCATACAATCTCTAGTTGGCTACGTCAAGTCCCTTGGGTACGACCCCGACATCCGTTGGGTTTTATAAATTTTGTTTTGTTGCACGATAGTCGTGGCCTCCTAATTGGAGAGCATGATTTGAGTGTTCATCAAAAATGGCACCGTTGTCGGGGACTTGAGTGTTAGATATTTTTGATTGTTGTTTTGAAGTCAACTTGAGAGTACTTGTTTCTTTTAATTTTGTTTGTTGGTTGTGTTGTTATTAAGCATGCTAGCCTATGAATGTAGCCGATGATAACGAGAGCATTGACGGCTTCATGGAATCCGACGAGGCTGAGCCTATGATGCAAGGGGGTGTAGGTGCAATCCTCCTATCCCCATGGTGGGAAATGTTGTTTTTCATGTGACTAGCACCATGCTCCACTTAATACAAATGAAAGGTCTATTTGGTGGAGCAGCATATGAATATGCCAACTGGCATATTCAGAATTTTGTGGAGATTTTCCAACCGTTCATATTCCAACATATCTCCCAACAGTCCATTCGATTGCGCCTATTCCCTTTTTCCTTGATGGGGAAAGCCACGGCGGGGTTGGAAAAATTACCATATGACTCTATCACTTCTTGGGCCGGGTTGATTGAGGTATTTACCTCGAGATTCTTTCCTCCATCTCGAATGATGAAGCTAATAGATGAGATTACCAACTTTAGGCAGCTCCCGTACAAGCCTCTTCATGAAGTTTGGCTAAGATTCAAAAAGAAGCTTCTCTTGTATCCAAATCATGAGTTATCAAACAATGTGTTGCTACAAAGCTTCTATCGATCATTTAACTCTATGAAAAAATCGATGGCTGATAATCTTGGAGGTGGTACCTTCATGGACTTGGAGTTTCCCATAGCCTCGACTTTGTTAGAGCGAATGATGAAGACCATTCAAGCTTGACATACAAGAGAAGCGGACAGTTTCTCGTACCTCTCTATTGCACTGATATCTTCTCTTTCACTCTCTTTCTTCATTCAGGAAACCATCTTCGGGAGGACATTCAGCCATCTTGGTTAATGAAATGAGAAAAAAAGAGGAGGAGCATGAAGAGACAATGGCCAAGATGATGACACAAATAGACTTGATGGCCAAGCATGTAATAGGAGCGGGCAGTTCTAAGTCAGTGAATGCAGTGAGTACACTGGAAGTCAAAGTGAGTGATGTAGATCTTATGACTTAGGTTGATGGAAAGCTATGTTTTGTGTCGGCGGGTTCTCACCCCGGGTATTATCGCCCACGGGAGGAGAATCAAGGTTGGATTAGAGACAAAGAGAGGGATGGCAATTGGCGTGACAAAGACAAGGATGGTGATCGCTTCAATCATCGAAGTTCTAATACTTACATCCCCCCCAACAAATATGATTATCTCTACCAACCGGGCACAAGAAATGCCGGCCAACCCAAGTTAGAGGACATGTTGTCCTTGGTTCTTAAAGAGGTGGACACGATAAATTTGGGAGTAAGTGGACTAAAGAGTGAGGTCTCAACACTTCACCAAATGGTGAGCTCCCACAATGCCTCGATCAAGCATTTTAAGGCCCAAATGACCCACCTCTCAAGCCAAAAGAAATCGAGGATGAAAGGGACATTGCCTAGCGACACTATCGCCAACCCAAAGAATGATTAAGGATTGAGGAAGCATCTTCGTGCTGCGATGTTAAATCAAGTGCTGCTTGGGAGGAAACCCAAGTTTCTTTATTTGTTTTTGGTTATCTTTTGTTGTTTTTGGTGTTTTTGTAGGTATGCATGGATGAAGAAATTGAACAAGGGAAAGCAATAAAAAAGGGACTGTACGGACCGCATAAGAAATTGTGCATGTCGCACAACCTATCACATGCCACACCAGAAGACCTGAAGGAAATCTGAAAAATAGGAGGTGATGTGCGCCAGGCCGTGCAGACCGCACAAGCCCAAGTGCACGTTGCATCTCTAACGCATGATCAAACAGATACCTGGGCAAACCCAGGGAAGAAACAAGGGGAATCTATGATACGCCATTCGGTCCGCACCTTTCCTGGTGTGAATTGCATGTCGTGCCGCATAGCACATAAATTTGAATTTTAATTTACCTAACCCGTTGATCAACCAGACCCGGAGATGACCTAACCGACTTTTCTTCTTCTTTTTCTTTTAAAACCGCCTCTTCTCTTCTTTTTCCACCATCTTTCTCCACAACTCCCAAAAGTTCCCTCTCAAAATTCTCTCTAAACCCTCAAGCTCTTCCAAAACCTTCTTGCCCTCTTACCGAATCTTCTCCGCCATGCCTCCATTATCGCTGCCATCATTCTCAAGAAATGTATTGTGGGTCACCATTGTTGGAGTTTGAAAAGCTTAAATGTTCACTCTTCCTTTCAAAATATTCACTTGTGGTAAGTTCCTCGATGTTAAATAGTTATTTTTATGATAGTTGGGAACTCATATTGTGAAGCATGCTTAGTAGAATCGCCATGTTAATTGTGAGTGGGATTCAAAAAATTTGGGTCCCCAATTTTGAGTTGTAGTGATGATCTCTCTTAGTGTCAACTTGGTAGATTGTGAATCTTGATTATGCATGTTGATTGGTTGTAATGTTTAGCCTTGAAATCTGTGTTGGGGTGAAGTCTGAGTAATCCACTTGTCACTAGTGCTTAATTTGGCCCGATGATAGATTGGGTAACGTCAATCTTAAGGGAAAATCATCGTTTGTCACGAGGTTTTGATTGATAGTTGACTATTGAGGTTGAATGTTGCTAATTGTAAGCCCATGATCCATGTTGAAAATCTATTTGGTGTGTATGTTTGGTGAAGGAAAGGTTGAGTGTTGCTATGCTTATTGGTGCCCATTGTGCAAGAAAGGCTTGATGTTCTCGATGATAGACGGGGTAACGTCCATCTTAAGGGAAGTCATTAAGTCCTTTCTTGCTTGTGTTTATGTCAATGGAAGTCCGGTGTATCCTGAGTACCCGGAAGTTAAGGTCATAATCCATTTTCCCCTTTTGTTTAATATGATTTGGTTGTTGTGTAGTGCCAAGTGCCGAAGCACATCTTGCTATATGAATCATATGCATAACTCATAAGAACACAAGGAACTAAAATTTCCAATTGTGCCATTGTGCGTTATTCATACGATGCACAGATCTTGTTGTGTGGGGAGCACAAGGCATCGCACCAAGTTGAAAAGAATGAGCAGGTCACTGATCTGAGGGGCGACGTGCGGTGCGACACACACTTGTGATGGTGCGAATTGCACCAGCATCACACCTCAGTTGAAAAAACTCCTTGAAGGTTTTGTGGGCTTGTGCAACAACACATGCGACGCGCACTTCTCCTGGTGCATTTCGCATATGGTCCACACAAGATAGCAGTTACCTACTTTGTTTTTCTAGTCCATTGCATTCCATCCTTTGTAGTTGCTAACTCCTTTTTAGGCTGTGTTTTTGTTTCTTGGCTCACAATCTCTGGATGCATATTATGTCTTCTAACAGGCGACACACAGGGAGCCAACCTAGACAAAGGTCAGCTGCACAAGAAGCAAGTCTCCATTTCGGAGTAGAGGGCATGAAAGCCTACTACACTCGGGATAAAATAGAACTTTTAATGTGGAGCAAAGCTTTAATTTGGGGAAAGTTGGAGATGAGCTGCCCAATATGCACCATCAGTTTGTTGTTAGAGAGTGGCAACTATTTCAAGACGTGCCGGGGAATACTATGAAGAGATAGTCTGGGAGGATTCCAAGGGCTATAAAGGTCCCAAGGAAAAGTTCCCCGATGTAGATACGGTCATCATCTGGGGCAAGAAAGTGTCCATCACCCCCGTCTCCATCCATTCTATCTATTGGGGACACCCAATCGATCCTACACCAGCCCTCATGGTTAGATTGATGGCCGAACCAAAGCCATATCAAGAGACTGCCCCCATTATTGCTCTGGGCACTCTTGTGTGCTCCACCATGGGAGGATATATCCCAAGGAGGTCCTTGGTCTTTGAAGCTCGCATTTGGTATGATCTAGTTCGCAACCATCTTCTTCCCTCTCAGAATGACCCAAAGATAACACAAGAGAGTGCCATCCGTATTGCAACAATCATGACGGGAGAGCATGTCAACTTTGGGAAAGTAGTAGCAATGGTAATATGGAGGAAAGCCCATCGCGGAAATGATTCCTTACCTTTTCCGATCTTGATCACCAAGTTGTGTGCTAAAGCTGATGTTCCTACTCTTCCTTATGACAATTTCACTCATGCCATCGGGGTCATTGATCTTGACAAGAAGACAGACAGAGATTCCCCAAGATTAAAGTATCAAAGGACTGAACAGATGTGTGAGCTTGACAGTGATGAGCCTGGTGCTAGCTTTGGCGCTTCATCTCCCTCTCGGACCACTTTTGAAGCATGACCACATGCTACCACACCCTCTATGATAAAGAGTGGGCTGCAGGTTATGTTGGACAAGACTCATAATCATGAGAAGCAGCTGGATGACTTAGCCACAAAATTGCCCAGAATGATCAATAGGGCAGTCAAGAATGCAGTGAAGGGGGTGGTAGAGAGTTTGAACACATTGTGCAAGCGGGTTGATGTCATGGAGGGGGCAATCTCAAAATTTCAGAAAGATGTCGACAAAGCCTAGGGCAAAGGCCCAGTAGTGCATGAAGATTTCATGACATTGCCTCTACCTATGAAGATACTCGGCCCCTTGGATAACTTATTTGCTGCCTATGCTGATGAAGAGTTGACTGGTAGTGACTATCAAGAGTTGGATGACGATGAGAACCTTGATTTTCAGCAGGCTCTTCGTGATTCCACTCTTTCTGTGAACTCTCGACGGGGTGGTACTGGCCCGAGTGGCAAGAATGTTGAAGAAGAGTCTGCTGCTGATGATGGTGATTATAAGGATTAAGTGCTCCAAGGAGTTCCACCCTTTTTCCCATTGCACTATGAGCATTAAGGGCAATGCTTCTTTTATGGGGAGGAGGTGGCTTTACTTACTTGCTTTTAGTGCCTGTGAGTGGGCTTGAGATAATTTATTGCCTTTGTCGGGCCTAGTTGGCAGTTCTGCTTAGTTATATTTTGGCCCTTGTCGGGCACATTTTGGATAATGATTGAGATACTATTGTTTTTATTTCCCTTAGATTATGTTTTTGTTTTACTTTGAGCTTAATTGTGCCCTCGCCGGGCTTGAATTTTATTGATTGTGTGTTGGGCCGGTCTTACATGCCCCATTGTTCCACCACCCGTGCCTTGCAAATGCGCTAAATTCCTATGCCTAGGCTTGTTCTTGAATGAAATTATGAGCGCAAATTCGGTCATCGCTTTTTTAATAGTAGTGTAGAAATAAACTCCGAGAGTTTTCTTAATACTATGGTTCTTTCCCAAGGAGCAAAAGTTTTGATTATTTTCTTTTTCTTTTCTTTTGTTTTTGTGTGTCAAACCAGGTTGGTGTTTTCCTATGATAGATTGAGAGGCGACTTTCTTAAGGGAAAATATCAATTTTTAGTTTATAATTGAGTCCGTAAGTGCTTGTCTCGAAATGGGCCCACCGGAAAAAAAATATGGAAATTATTGTTGAAAATGAAAGGAAGAAGGGAAATGAATTTTTGAGGAAAAGTATTCTCTTGTCATGACTTGCACACTCTCGCTTTGGCTTCATTGACTCACAAACGAGTGTGTAATGAACTTGCAATAGCTTGTCAAAAATCATTTGCCACAATTGATTGTGGGACTAATGAATGAAGTCTTGTGGCATGATGCCTTGTGTGGTGAGGTTGTACCTTGATTCTTGTGCATAAGTATCGTCTAGAACTTGCCCCGAATGTGATTCAAGGCAAAATTCTAGGTGTAACCAGGCTTGGAAGATGACCTTAGGCCCTTTTTGATAAGCCACTTCACCCAAATGACTTCCCAATGACATCAAATCCTAGTGAACCCCTTTGAGCTTTTGACAATTCTTTGTCACCTTGTCAACACCTTGACCTTTGTTGGAACCTCTATCTTGGCACCCATCCTCCCTAATTGCTTGAAAATGAAAAGTAGGCTAAAAGACTAAGTTTGTTGAGGGGGACAAAAGAAAACATAGGCAAATGCCTAAGTTTAGGGGTGCATATGATTAAATGAGGAGAAGAGAGGAAGTGCACTTCAAGTGCAAAGTAGCACCTTAATTTCAAATTGAAAATTGCTCCAAAATATCAATCCAATGAGCAAATTGAAAAGCAAAAATTGGTGCTACCAAGTGAAGGTGATATAAGGTGTAAATGATCATGAGTTAAAAAGGGAGAAATCTTGGGTTGTGCGAGGGAGGAATAAGGTGAAGTAGAAATGGAAAAATGTGAGCGGTGTTCAAAATGAGAACAAAGAGCATTAGGGAGGTGTAGTCACTTTCACCAAATGATATCCTCACCTTATCCCTAGCCAACATTGTAACCCGCAAGTCCTTGGTGATTTCGAGCTTGGCTACCCTACATTAGTGGCAATTTACATAAAGAGCAACCCTATGGTTCGATGCGCATGCACTTGAACTTCCTTGAGGGAGTGAGAGTCTTCTTGGTTCTCTTATAATCCCGTGTTTTGTTAATTGAATGATTGCGAGTGGGATTCTATCTTGTGGTGAGTGGCATCATGCACTCGAATTGAAGCATAGAGTCTCTAGTTCAATTGAGGGGAATGAATGAGACAAGATGTGTGGCGAATGTCAAGGCAAACCTTGATGGTCCATGCCAATGACTTAAGAAGCTTAAATGTATTGTTTTGAATGGCAAATTCTCTTGATTTTAAATGAGAAATGATGTCCTTTTGAAAAAGGTTTTTAAATGACCAATCGCCTGGAGTTTGTGGTGGTCCAAATTGAGATGAGCATAGTAGTTGAGTCCTTTTTTTGAGTCTTTTATTTGTTTCTTTTTCTTAAATTTTTAGTGTAGAGTAGTCTTTTGTGCCTTGATTGAGCCTTAGATTAATTCAATCCTTGTCTTGTGAGTATCTTGCTTGAGGACAAGCAATAGTTCAAGTTTGGGGGTTTGATAAGTCGGTAATATACCAACTTATTGAACATTTATCCATGAATTATTGCTATGTTTTGAATTGATCTAGAGGTTCTTATGGCTTTTCTTGATGTCTATGCAGGTACTTTTGATAGAAGATGAAGAACAAGGATATGGACCCAAAAAGAGCCAAAAAGGAGCTAAGTGTGAAGAGTTGAGAAAAGCTGAAAAATCTGAAGCAAGATGCGGTGGTTGTGCGACACGCACAAGCGAGGTGCGGTTCGCACCTCCTTCGCATAAAGCTGCTAAAGTTGTTGAAGATTCTGCAAGGGACTGAGGCCGAAGTGCGACGTGCACATCCTGTGGTGCGAAACGCATCACATTCGCACGAAGCTCACTAATGTTGCTGAAGTCACTGGTCGAATTGAAGTAGGTGTGTGACGCGCATATTGCGACGTGCGAATTGTACGTCGCACCGCACATCTCCCAAAAGAGAAAACTTGTCCTAATTTTATATGATGACTTGGGAACATATCAAAAGCCATTTTAGGCTCAATTTGTATATACAACACTTTAGACCTGATTCTTAGAGAATAATTTTTGCTTTGTAAACAATTTTTCACCTCCATTGAGAGATGGTTTTCAATCCAAATCTTTTGGTAAACAATTTGTGTGCCTAATTTTATTTTAGAACTTGAGATTCATCTATAATGGATGGGAATTTGACTTACCCATATTGTATCTCTTCTTCTCCTACTATGAGTGGATAAATTCTCTTGTCTAGGGGTGTATTAATGATGGGTGCTTAGCTAATGGGTGTGGGTGTTGTTAATTCACCTTTATAATTTGCTTATTTGACATGGGTCTAGTAATTTCACCAATTTTTAATCCTAAAATTGGTGGTTGCAAACATTAATTTACATTACTTAGCTATGTGATTGCTCGGGAGAGAATTTCATAGTTGTGGATGTGAAATTGCTAGTGGGTACTTGGGAATCCATCTAGATTGGAGGCTAGAAATAGCTCTAATCGCAGGAATCTCCCATTTAAGGGTCCGAGCTAGAAATAGGACGACCTCCCCAAGCTAATGTTAGTTGATTGTTTATCACACCGATGATGTTCTAACCGAAATCATCAGAAATATGGATGTTGATCGAGAGATATCATTTTACACCTATGACCAATGCTATTCATGTCAATAGGTGAGAGTAGAAGTGAATTGATGATTACCCCATCCTATAGCTAATGCCCCATCGGATATGCATCCCTAGTCATCTAGTCAAACTTGGTACACCTACCTTTAGTTTTATTGTTTTAATTGAATTGCGTTTACAGTGACACCATTCCCCATTCCACCCAATTTTTACTTGTTTTGGTTTGAGCAATTACTCTCGCCTTAAAAATAAACTCATACAATCTCTAGTTGGCTACCTCAAGTCCCTTGGTTACGACCCCGATATCCATTGGATTTATAAATTTTATTTTGTTGCACGATCGCCGCGGCCTCCTAATTGGAGAGCACGATTTGAGCGTTCATCAGTGGCGTCTCCATGATGGCCAAAGTAGCACAGGAGCGGAGGCCAACAGTAACCTCTAACTCCACTAGAACAGCCTCGCAGGTGTGGCCAAGCTCCACAAGAGCGGAGGCTGCTGACATCAGCCTCCTCTGCAGTTGTGGCTGGTCTTCCATAGGTGCAGCTTCATTAGTGCAAGCCAAGCTCCACAGGAGCAGCTTCACCAGCAAAACAACAACACTAACAATCTCCCGGACGGACCCTCAAGATTCATTTAGAACCTCGTGAACACAAACCATACATGCTACCTAGCTAGAAATGGCATTCTAGACTAAACAAAATTATCGAAATGACCAATGAAGGTCGTCTTGATGAAATATTGACCGAAGTCAATACTATGTTGGTTTTGCTTAGAAGTTACTCAAGTGTCCAAAATGAATTCCGAAGCCTCGGGACCTAAACCAAAGGTCTCATTAGCTCAAAGTTAATGTTTCGAAGCTAACAACACTGACAAAAATTTCCATCCGAGCATTTCTTCTTCGAAAGTTGACCAAAGTCAACTCTTTCAGCTTTATGAGTTTCAAAACAGGGAAATAGATTTAAAACACAAATGAACTACCTGGTAACCAAACCATCAGTCCCGATAAGTTATAAATGAATTATAGCCGCCGTGGGAAAGGTCAAAATATGAGGGAAAAAAGAAGCACAAAAATAGAGAAAATGACCTGGAAGGTCATTACATGTTAGCTTCATCATGGAGAATTCGGAGCTAAAAAACAAAAAACTAATAATAATGAAGTAGGACAAAAGGAGGTAAGAAAAGAGCAATGTAAGGATTTATTTGAACTGATTAGTGATGTTATTGGCCCTGAAATTATGAATTATTGTAGTGAGGTTAAATTTAAACATGATGATGCTTCAGAACCTGCTTCCACAATTTTCAAATCATTGGTGGATGCTGCACAACAACTCTATCATGGTTGCGAGACATTCTCTAAGTTATCACTAATTGTTGAACTATTCCAAGTGTCTTCATGGGTTGAGTGATAAAGTAGTTGATAGCATACTGAAGTTAATTAAATGAGCACTTCTTCTAGTGAAACGTTACTAGAGATCTAAAAAAGTGATTCGGAATTTAGCTCTTCGTTATGAAAAAATAAATGCTTGCAAAAATGATTGCATATTATTTTGAAAACATATGGAAAAAGCTGAATCTTGCTTGATTTGTGGGGAATCTAGGTGAAAATTAGTTTAAGGTCAAAAAGCTAATGAGACTACTCAAGGAAAGGCTAAGAACAAAGTCCCTCAAAAAGTGTTGCGTTACTTTCCCTTGAAACCAAGTTTGCAATGGTTGTTTATGTCATCAGAAATAGCTTCAGACATGACATATCATCATAATCAGTGTTTGAAATATGGGGTTCTTAGACATCCAGTAGACTCTGAGACGTGAAAATATTTTGATACATCTAATTCGGGCTTTGATAGAGATCCTCATAATATTAGACTTGGATTGGAATCTGACGGGATAAATCCTTTTGGTAACTTAAGTATTTCTCATAGAACTTGGACAATGATTATTACTAAATATAACTTAACCCCTTGGATGTGCATGAAGCAACCATATTGCTTCTTGTCTTTGTTGATACCTGGTCCTAAATCTCCTGGAAATGATATTGACGTGTACTTAGAACTATTGGTAGATTATTTTCAAGAATTATGATTTTATGGAGTCGATGCATATGATGCTTTGAGAAAAGAGAACTTTTGTATGTGGGCAACACTCTTATGGACTATAAATGATTTTCCTGCTTACTCAAACTTGTCTAGATGGAGTACAAAGGGAGCTTTGGCTTGCCCTTCATGCAACAAAGACACTCCATCTACCCGATTAAAGTATGGTCATAAGTTTTCTTACATGGGTGCTCATAGTTTTTTATCATCTAATCATAAGTAGCGAAGCAATAAATGTGATTTTAATGGAGAAGTAGAAAGAAAAACTGCTCCACAAGTTTAATTTGGAGATGATGTTTTAAACCAGTTGCTTACTCAATAAGATATAAAATTTTGTAATACCCAGAACAAGCGAAAGTACAAAAAAAGTAAAGGTGTTCATAATTGAAAAAAAGCATCTTTTTCAAGCCTCCTTACTAAAAAATAATTTAATATGGCACAATTTAGATGTGATATATATTTAAAAAAATATGTGTGATAATATCATTGGGACATTATTATACATTGAAGAAAACACAAAAGATAATCTGACTGCTCATCGTTATTTGAAGGAAATGGGTATAAGAAAAGATTTTCATCCAACTCTAAGAGAATGAAGATGGTATTATCCAGCAGTATGTTATTCTTTATCACCAGATGAGAAGTTTAAGGTATGCAAGTTCTTGAAAATGATTAAGGTTCCAAATGGTTATTCTTCAAATATATCACGATGGGTGAAGTCCGAGGATTGTAAAATTTATGAACTAAGGAGTCATGATTCTCATATTTTGTTGGAACAACTGCTTCCTTGTGCAATTTGCAGAGTCGTTCCTAACAATGTATATGAATCTATCACTAAGTTAAGTATTTTCTTTAGAGAGTTGTGTTTTAAAACATTAAGGATTGATGTGTTGAATCAACTTACAACTCAAATTCCAATTACATTGAGAAAATTAGAGAAAATATTTCTACCAACATTTTTTGATGTTATGGTGCACTTAGTCATTCATGTTCCAATAGAGGCTAAGCTTGCTGGACCTGTACAAAATAGGTGGATGTACCCTGTTGACACTCATTTTTTACCCTCCACGTCCTTAATTAATGATTTAATTCGTCTATTTCAATTATGACTGAATTCCACTAATTTATTTTATTTTGGTCATTTCTTAAATTAAATCTGGCCACATTTTGCAAGAATGTGGCTATCTTTTAAATCCTTTTTAATCCTCCTTTTCACACTCCTATTTGGCCCAAAACAATTCATCCCAACCTAAAAATTCCCCAAAATAACTGGCCTACTCTTTTATTCCCCTATACCCATCAGGTTGTACACACTTTACACATGTATGCTCACATATACGTTTACTCTCTCACCTCACACGCTCTGACACGCTCCATTGTTTCTCTCAAAAGACTGCTACCTCACCTTCTACGCGCCTCAAAATTCCACTTCTATTTCTCTTCTTCATTCTCTTTTCTTCTTAACAGAAAAAAAAACAAACCCAGCTTCTCTCTGTCAATAATGCTGCTCAAACAACTTGCAAATCAGCATCAAACGACCCCTCGAAGCATCCAAATTTCATCCAACTTCGTCAATTTTCCCTCTCCCCATCTATTATACAAAGATTGATGCGTTGTTCACCTTCTAGAAGAACCTAGAAATCAAAGGTGGCGACTACAACATTCCCATCCGTGAAATCTAGCACTCCTTGCTTGAATTAGTACCATACGTGGCCTTGAGTGCCTTGATTCACAAGAATTTTGTTTGAAATTCAACAACCCTATCCGATTTTACCCATCAGATTTTTCCCCCATTTTATCCCTTGAGTTTTCCTATATAAACCCCTCACTATTCTCTGTGGGAAGAGGCAATTTTTGGGTAGCAAGGCCTTGGAGAGTCTTTTTCTCATGCTCTTGCGGAAACCGAGAAAATCAAGTCGAATCTAAAGCAAAACTATACTATTTCATTAAGTTTCTTGTAGATTTTCATGATTCTTTCCTTTTGCATTGGAAAATCAAGAAACCTCAACCTTCTCGTTCGTCCAAAAGTCGATATAAGCTGAATACTCATCTTATTGTTCCAGTCGCTGCACCAAAGAAGGTAAAAATCTTTATTTTTCATATTTCTTCTCTTTTGTTTTTTCTGAGTCTAAATGTAGTGCCGAAGATCCCTCTATTATTACAAGTTCAATATGTCTGGGCTGTTCTTATTTGAACATGTTTGCCTATTGTGATGAGGGATGGAAGGTGAAATTCCACCCCTTGCCTTATTTTCTTATTCATAGGTTAACTTGTTGTTAGCTTGTTTTGTGTAAAGTTTCATTGACAATTTGTTTACTGTTGAGTACTCTTTTGAGTTGTCTGATTAAGAGGGATGATGGGTTGAGCTTTTGGAGAAGCCTTGAACCCACAACGTTTGGCTTCTCTCAGATGTTTCCAATGACCTGATGTTCACTGTGTTTCCTTTGTATTTACTTGTTTAAAAATGAGTAGAAAATAGGTTCATTGTTTGTGTGGTGTAGTAAGAGTCTCCAATAAATGTGTTTGACCATGATTTTTTGTCTTAAAGGCTGAGTATTGCATCTGTGATTAATTCATGCCCTCTTGCTAGTTCACTATGTTCTTCTCTCATGGGTCTTCTTGATTGAGTCCAATTGTGAAAATTGGTCCTTGAGCAAAGTCTTCCAGTAGCTGAGTATTAAGTATGTTATCACGCTCTGAGGCTACCCCCTAGACGTAACACGAGATCCGAAACTATAAGATCCCTAAGTTAACCCTTGGCTTTAGCATGACGTAACATAACATGAATAACAATAGCGGAAGCATAATAGGAGGAGTAAGCATACTAACTCAAACATAAACATAAAGGGTCTAGGAATATCACAATCTGAAACACGAAATCTAGAATAATTGTTTATGTATGAAAAGCCTCTAAAACTATCATAATGAGTTGTTGGGACAAGACCCCATCTAACTCTAAGTGCTGAAATAAAGAACATACAAGCTAAGCACCATACTAGTCCTCGAATGAATGAGGACTCAATAAGTCGAACTGAGTGGCCTGCGAACTCTAGCCACGAGCCTGAGAGTGGGAACCTATATCTGCATCATCAAAGGATGCAGCGCGAGAATATGCGTCAGTACTATAGGATGTACCGAGTTTGTGAGATATGCAAAATCTGAAGTAAACATGCTATACATACTTTAAAACTGAAATCATACTATGATAGTAAAAGATGGAATGCAAAGGACTCAATGCAATATCATAGGCAAAATATACTTGAAAACCATAAGTAATAGTAGAAGTCCTGAAATCTGAAAGCGAAAAGTCAACGCATTTAAATAAACTGAAATTGTTTTTGTGGGAGGTTCTCTAACCGATATAGACAATGTAAGCTACATGAAATCGGATGTATCCACCCCATCGAGAGGACCCAATATACCTTGCCAGGGTATAAAGGCATAATTGTGGCATGATCACTAGTTCAAATGCCCAACTGAGGGGCTAATCAAACTATGGGGGCACATAGTTCTGGGATTAAGGGTACGCTCACCCTGTCAAACTCGGTGCTAAATACTAATCCCAAAACTTACATTTAGCTCATAATATACTTGTGACATATTTGATGTCAAAACTTTTAGAAAAGCATAAGGACATATTTGATGTCATGCCAATCTCAAATCATAAGTCTTAAAGCTTAGCATAGCCATAATTCAAAATATACTTTTCTTTCTAGTTTCATAACATGAAGAATTAGGCATGCAATTTCATAAAGTACTTGAGATCATAATATCAATGAATGCAATTTTCCTTAAATCAAGCTATGCATGCAAAATTTAGCTAAGGATAGTCTTCAAACTATGAGATAAATAATCATTTGCAAAACCCATGTGAATCATGAAATTGAACTTAGAATTTGTTGAAGAATCATTAGAAAACACTTAATAGAAAAGCCCATGAGGATTGGGTAAGAACCCTAACTTGAAATTCACAAATTCAATTTAGAAGAATTGGGGTTTTGGTCATAAGGGTGAAGGAAATCCCTCATTGAATACCTACATACCTGATTTGAAGCTAGACCAACTAAGAATGAGAAGAATGGAGACTTGGAATTGAATCCCTTTCTTTGGATCTTGAACTTGGATCTTGAAGGAGTTCTTTCCTTGTTTGGGAAATGAATGAGCAATAATGAAAGACTTAGGCTAATTGGGGTAGAAACCCTACTAAAACTGGCCAAAATGACCTCACTTAAGAGTTAAAAGGGTGGGTAATTATAAAAATACCCCTAGATAAAAGCTGGGAAAAACAGACTTAAAATCTTGGCTTCAGGTTCCACGGATCCTTTCCATGGACCGTAGATAGAACCACGGTTCATGGATTGGAGTCGTGGTTCCTGAGCCAAAATTTCAAACTGCGGATCAATATCTATGAGATGACAGTACGACTCGTGAAACCATCCACGAGTTGTAGAAACCATTTGTGGTTTACTAGGAAATAGGCTACCCTTTGTCTAAGTTTCACGAGTTAGTTCCATGACTCGTGGAACCATCCACGAATCATGAAACTAGCTCGTGGTTCTCAGACCTGAGAATGATCTATAGGACTGGTTTCACGAGTTACTTTAATAACTCGTGGTTCCATCCACGGCTCGTGTACTTGACTCGTGATTCCTGAAAGTTCTGAATTTTGCAAAGATTCTAAGTTTAAAAGCTGATTCGAATTCCGGAGTGTTACACATATTCACTACAATATCTCGTTCATGTGAACCTATAATCAAGTTTTCTTTTCCAGACTTGTGTATTACACTTAGTAAGAATTTTGGTTAAAATTACTTCAAGGGATCTGTTATTTTGAGCTACAGTTAGTACATTCCCAAATGTGTTTTTTTTAACTGATATGATAGTTGGTAGTTAGTTGGTTTGAAATTATGAACGGGAAGTTGAGTTTTTGTTTGGTATAGTGTGAAGCATGAACGTTTAGGAGTAATCAATTATTTCCTTAGCTTGAAATCAAGCTCCATGCACATTCAATGAACCATAATGATTAATTAACTGTTTCTTCATCTGAACAAGTTGATTCTTTGAACAAGTATAAGACTCTGGTTTTCTTACTATTTAAACACTCTGCCATTCTTGGTAACAAAGGATATGTATTTTTCTTTGCTAAGTTTGTTTGGTTTTCCAGAAGTGCCTAAGGGTAGATTGTATTGTTGCATATTCCAAGTCAAATGTTGTGATTAAAAGGTCACAAATTCGACTTTTATTAAGAACAAGCCAGTAATTATTCGAAGTTATTGTATGTGTGTTAATATGACATTTCTGGATACTAATCTTTATCTTCTCTTTCTTTGAATGAACATGATAGATCAAGTCCATTTGGATTCTTAGCTTTTCCCTTCTCTGCATTTGATGGGTTGCAAACCCACCAAGTCCCTTCGAGTCAAGCCAAAAATAGGGTAGATATACACTAATATACTTCAGTATACAAAGAGAGCCGCAAGAATACAGGGGATATACATCATCATGCAAAGAGAAGAAAGACTGATATACAGTCGTATACACTTGATATACAAAAATACAATGAGAAGAAGGACGATATACCGTGGTATACCAAAGGGTATACAAGCAGAAAAATGGATCATGGGCCATGAAAAATTGGAAGTCCAAATCTGGACAACAAATGGGATGAAAAAGGGCCCAACTTCTTCTTCATCTCTTTATTTGTAATTTATTTCTGTTGTTTGTTTGTAACTAATTCTAACATTAATTAATCTAGATGGATCCTTAGAGTTGCCATTTTAAGTTTGTCCTCGCATTTTCTTTATTTCACCTATTCGGATGTTCTTAATTAATTTATCTTGTCTACATAAGAACAAAATTGGTGTTTCTTTTGATTTGATTCTCCTAAAAATTGAGTTTTTTTTCGTGTAATTCGGTTACCTTCATCCTTAAAGGCTCCATCTTTAGTTTAGTATAATTTTCCTGGCATGTGATAAATGCTTTTCTCACCTAAGCCACTCTTTTGAAAATAAAATCACAAAGATTCCTTCTAATTTAAGTTAGTTGAAATAATTTTCTATTTTTTTCTTATTTATTTAAGTTAATATTTTTTATAAGGTTTTTATCTTTAAATCACTTTTCATTTTGGTGGAATAAAATCACATTCTTCTAAATGACCTCCTTTTCTATGAATTACTTATTTTCTTATAATTTTAGTTATTTTTCATAATATTTGGTATAAAGGATTTATTCAAGTCTTCCTCTTTAAAAATTTTATTGCATTTTCTTTAAAGTGAATTTCTCTTTTACTTGGCTAAAATAAGTTATTTCTTTAAAATTATTATTTTTTTCGAGTCTTTAATATCCTTGTTATTTCTTTAAAAATCAACTATTTGCAAAATTAGTCATTTGTCTTAAGTTAGTCAAATTATTTTGGTCAATCGTTTTTTAAATGAACATTCTTAATTGCCTTAAAATCCTTATTATGATGTTACTTAAACTCTTACCCATTTTCTATAATTTTAAAGATTTTTTTTTTTTTAAGTCTTTGAAATTCTTTTTAGTTTTCTTAATTTCTTTATAAAAATTAAGTGGCGACTCTATTTGTTTTGAAAATTATTTTGATTTTTTTTTATGTTTTGAAATAATTTCTAAAGTGTTGAAAATCATTTTCTTTTAAATTCAAATTCCTTTTCCAAAAAGGGATAAGACATACCCAATAGAGCGGTATGTTTTAATTTATAGTTTTGATTTCATTTTATATTGCTTGTTAATCAATCATACTAAGAAGGAATTTGAGTGGTATTATGCTATATCATGCAGATTCTTGCGCATTTTAAAATGTTATGTTCGTAATAGAAATCAACCTGAAGGATCTATTGCAGAAGGGTATATTGTTGAAGAGAGTCTAATATTTTGTTCAAGGTATTTACATGGAAGTGCGAAAGGGTATAATAAAATGGACAAGAATTATGAAAATGATCATGTTGATTCATACAGTGGATTATCAATATTTGAACAAAGGGGTTCTCCTTTGTTAGAGATATATCAAGAAATCTTGAATAGTTTGAGCAGAAACAAGCTCATCTTATGTCTTGAGAAATTGTGAAGAAGTTTCACCATTTCTACGGTATGTTTCTTTATGATATTCACTAATTTAATTTTGTTACCTTTCTATGAACTCTTATAGGCAGGGCAGGGAATTTTTTTCAAAAAAAAATGCTAAATGATGTAGGCAAGGCAGGTTAAAATCTTAATAGATCAAGGCTTGCCCCGTCCTATTGTCATCCCTAATTGCCCTGCTTCTGATTTTGGCTTTTTCAACAGCTTCCTCCTCATTGTTATTTTTTATTTTTTCCTTTATCTTGAACATCCTGCTTGTCATTTGGCTCAATTTATATTATCTCTAATGAACACTTATTTTGTATAACAGTGAGTATGAGCAGAACAATAAGAACATGAACTTTGATGATTGGTTTTCCCATTGAGTAATTTTTTATTGTATTTCTTATTCAATTAGTTATACCTATTTATCATCTTTTATTTATTTATTTATTTTCTGTATAGATTATACAAATGTGCAAAGAAGGAAATCCACTTGCAAGTTGCGAATTGTACTCTTTGGCTAGAGGTCCTTTTGATGGTGTTCAAAGATTCAAGGGGTATGAAATGAATTGTTTTAGGTGTCGTACTAAACTACTCAAGGAAAAGAGGAAGAGGCAAAATATTGGTGTTTTAGTAAGAGGATTCGCGAATGGAAAAAATATTAATTAGTATGGTGTTCTGACTGAAATAATAGAACTTCAATATATCAAAGGTAAGCGGATTGTTTTATTTAAATGTGATTGGTGGGATATTGATTACATCGGAAAAGAAGTAAAAATTGATAAACATGATTTTATTAGTGTTAACACTAATAAAAAAACTAGCAACAAATAAACCATTTGTGCTTGTATCTCAAGCAGAACAAGTTTTCTATGTCAAGGACAATCATCATCTCAATTGGTCAATTGTTCTAAATGGTCATTCTACCTATTTTACTGGAGGTGCCATCAGTGAAAATACTTTTCAGCAAGATACTTGTAATAATTTCTTGTATGAATTTGAAGAAGATGAAGACTTTGTAAATTGGCGAAGAAATGATCTTGATGTTATCAGCACTGATGTCACCTTAGCGGATGATATCATTGAAGGCATTGAATCAGAAACCAGAAACTGATGATGAAGATTTGTTATTGTAATTTTTTTAAGAGGTTCCATCTTGCTAAAAAATATTTCTACTTTCTACATAAGGTTTCCTATTAGAGCTTCTTCCAACTCTTTTGTATTTTTTGGTCTGCTTGCATGATTTGTTTTGTTGATATTTTGGCATGAGTAAACTGGTCATCAACAGTGAGGGAGATACAACAATCAGAATATGAACATACAATTTATGAAGCAGTTTTTGAAACATAAAGGAAATGAAAAGCAATTATACACTCTCTCACAAGGGGGTGTTTTAGCCCAGTTTGCACAAACTCAGGGAAACTAGTATACACTATACTTCCAAATAGGATATACAACACATGGAATGGAAAGCAATTATACACTCTCTCACACGGGGTGCAATAGCTAATCAGTGTGCACAAAATCAGAAGAATTAGTATACACTATACAGTAGTACAACTACAGAAACAGTCCTATAGATACTACTAAAACAGAGATCCTCATCAAAATTAACACCAGCCACAGGAAGAAAGGGTCAGCAAAAGTACCAGGGATTCTTCAATGCAAATACAAGCTCAAGTTCCATCTAGTCATCAAAGTTGAAATATAGATCCAAGCCAGAGCTTGAACCTTTAAAAATGATTGAATTGAACGATTAACATATTTAATTATAATTGATCGATAAAGGTACATGTTCAAGTCAAATACTCCATTTGTCCCATATTAGTTGTCCACTTTTCCTTTTACTTTTCCTTACGAAATCAAAAATAAGGAGAATAGTTTTACTAATTTACCTTTTAAGAAACTTTTTTGAACTTTACAAACTTGTTTACACTTTATAAAAATGTAAGGGTAAAATGGGATAAAATTAATTAAATCTCTCTTAATTTTATAAATTGACAAATAATATAAAATAATTATTTTTAAAAAAGTGAACAACTAATATGCGATGGATGGAGTACCAATTTTTGAAATTCACATAAATAATTGGGGACCAAAGTGTATGTGCATTCCTATAGGTGAACGTACTAATACCCTCCCTATTTTAATGAAATTAGAATTGTACCAAAAAACCCTAAACCTTCAGTTCTCAAAATTTGGTCTCTGCCAATTTGCTCTCAAAATTCAAGGCTCAGCCTCACTCTCATCTCTTGAGGCATCATTAGAAAACATCAAATAAGTTTATTTATTTCTTCTCCATCTAAAGTTTTTTTCTTGTTGTTTAGATGATGATTGTTGCAATGATTATTCATTTGGTACTGATTATTGATTCTTATCGTGTGAGGGCAATTTTTTTGTTGGATTTGCTATGGCATATCTTTACTAACAATAACTATTCAATTATTGGTGCAAAAGGCATTGCTTCAATTTCAAAGGAATGAACTTTTGAAATTTGATCAATGTGAACTATTCAAAGCTTAATTACTTGCGGATAACCAATTTTCCAAATGATGCAAATATAACTAAAAGAAATACTGACCTTAGGGCCTCTGGTATCCAAGATAATCTAGGAAAGAGTTCTGTCTATTTTGGTGGTGTTGCACAGGGGGTGAAAAAGACCATATTAGCGCACCTTGATTACTCCGTAGGAGAGATACCTTTTAAATAATTAGGGGTTCCACTGTCCACTCAGAAGATATCTCTCATACAATGGATTCCCCTTATAGCGAAGATCATAGCAAGAATTTCCTCTTGGACAGCAAAAAAGTTATCTTATGCTGGATGGGCTCAACTCATTCAATCTTTCTTATTTGGTATGCAAGCTTTTTGGAATCAATTGTTTATCTTTCCAACTAAAGTTTTGAAGTTGTTTGAGGCTCATTGTAGAAGATATCTATGGTCTGCAAGTGGGACTATCACTAAAAAATCCTTAGTGGCATGAGATAACATATGCACTCCCAAGAGGGTTGGAGGAGTGAATATCACTAACATGTATCTATGGAACATGGCAACTATTGCAAAATAGTGTTGGGTTATTGAGCACAACCAGGATAAGTTGTGGATAATATGTATCCACACATACTATATCAAGGGTCAACTGCTCGATACTATTGTTGTGCCTAAACAGGCTTTTTGGATGATCAGAAAATTATTTGAAGCTAGAACACTCTTAACTTAGTCAGGTGCATTTGTTGAATTCTGGGAAAAGCTTGGTGAGAAAAATTTACTTCCAGTCAATAGCCCCCACGCCCACAGTTGCATGGAAATGCTATAGTTTCAACAATGTAGCCAGACCCAAAGAAATTTTCACTATATATATGGCTTCATTTTTGGGGTAAGTTATTAACTACTGACAGGTTGCACAGGTGGGGAATTGATACGGATACTAAATGTTGTATATGTCAGATTCATGAAGAGATAAGCGAGCATCTATTTGTCCAACGCGAGTATGGTATAAAGTTATGGAATAGAGTGCTAAAATGGACACAGGGACATACTTATTGCCCAGCTTACTGGGAACAACAACAACAATGGTTGATTACCAAATCTAAGGGGCAGACTCAGCATGCTTTATTGTTTAAAATGATCAGTACTGAAGTTATTCATGCTATTTGGATTGAGAGGAACATGAGGATTTTTGAAAAGAAGAGTAGAATATGGGATGCTATTGCTAAAGAGATTGCCTATGTAATGTGTGTTAGAGCTCCTTCTAAGCTTCACAATATCATTCACAACCTAGTTTTCTAGTATAGCTCTAGAGTTTTCTTCTAATGTAAGAATTATAGCAAGTTGTGTCTAGCTAGCTATTGATATGTAAGGCTGCATTTTGATGATTAATAGAAAACTTAATTACCAAAACTAAACACTAACCTTAAGATGTTGGAAACCTCGTGAGAGTAGTCATGAATCATACTAGAGAAAGTGAGATGCCTGCAGCATCCATATTGCAACACAACTGCAACTGTTAGTAGTTAAGTTTAATTTAATTAATCATTGGAAGAACGAAAAGATAGTATTTGGAATCATGTTCTTGATACCGCCCTTTTCATTGACAACCACAAATCCAGTGATGAATCTTTGTGTCTATGCCATCATCAGAGGAAATTCCTACCAATTTGTCCAAATCCATTGATAGAAACATTTAATTTAGCGACAGCTCCTCCCTAAGAGGGGTTGATCCTGTGGTCTAGTCTTCCATAGCGTAAAAATAGATCGGTTCTACAAGCCTACTATCCTATGAAGAGTTTAACTTTCATACAGTGGGAGATTACACTATAATTGTGCAACACCTCAGAACTTGGAACCAGCATTTAGACTAGCATTCAGACTGATTTTCTGTGAAATCTTAGCTCTATGGGCAGAGCCACGAGCCATGGGAGGTCCCATAAGCTGTGAGCCCAAGTGTGGGAGATATTCTAGACATCAGATCTACGAGCTGGCCCATGATCCATGTGGAAGCCCATGAGCCATGAAGAAGTCCATGAGCCGTGAGGAAGCCCACGAGTTGTGGGGGCCACTGTGGGATTTATCCAGAGACCCAACTAGCCTCTTTGAAATCCACAGTCAAGGCCATGAGCCATGGGAGGTCCCACGAGCCATAAGCCTCAATCGTGGGATTTGTCTAGAGGACCATCCAAGCCATCCCAGATTGATAGCTAATACCATGAGTTGTAGTGTGTCCTACGGGCCGTGGGATTGTCCATCTAGTGGGAAATTTTTGCAATTTTTTGGGGATTAATTGGGGGTATTTTTATCTTTTACTACCCTTTTAAATCCTATACTAAGTCATTTTCAGCTAATTAGAGAGGGTTTTATTTAGACTTAGTCAATTCTTCCCTCATTCTCATGACTTAAACTTCAGAAAGATAAGAAACATTCTCTCAGACTCCTAACTTAGGGCTTTCTTTTTCAAGGCATCATCTTCAAGCTCTAACTTAGATTTCTCCTGGTTTCAGGTATTTGGGTATTCAGTAAGGGTTTAGTTCTCCCTTATGCACAAAACCTCCAACTTCTAAATTGATTTTTGATATTATGAAACTAGGACTCTTACCCTATCATGCAGATTTTTACAGAACTTAGTCCCTCTGATACTCCATCGTTTGTATCTTGTTTTAAATAATTTATATCATAATTTCAATAATTTGCATGGATTTTTATAAGGATTTGAGAATACAAGCATTTAGCCTGAAGTTGTAGTATTTTCACATGAATTGGCTTTTCTTCAGAATTTAGCTCAGAGTAGTAGCATCAAGTTTTAATCAGAACTTAGACAATTTTCAGTCCATAGCTTTTTTTCAGAAAGTTGTTTATGACTAGTTAAGTTCTGACCTAGCTTTCAAAACTTCAGTTTTAAATGGGTTATCAGTATTTAGTTTGGGAGTAGTACTTAGCACCGAGTTAGACTAGGGCCCCAGTTTCACCCAATGTCCCAAAACTACGTGCTACCGTAGGTCTACTTATCCACTCAGTTGGGCCTCAGATTAGTGATCACGCCAGTCATGCCTCTATACCATGTCAAGGTATATTGGGTCCTTTTAATGGGGTGTAAACATCAAACTCCACGTTTAGCTCACGTGGTTTATGTCGATTGACAGACTCTCCCACAATATTAGACCCAATAGACATATACTTGGCCCTCAGTTTAGCTTTACTATTTTCGTTATGTCTTTTCAGAATATTTCTGCATTTTAGATTTGATGCATCTTATGTTTGGGCCATTGTACTACAGATCTAGTCTTACATTCAATTTACATGTTAAAACAACTTATCAGTATTTATGCATGCATAGTTATCTTTAGCTTGCATATCTTGCGTGCTCAGTACATTTAAAGTATTGATCGCATACTCTTTGTGTTGTATCCTATCATGATGCAGGTTCAGATGCTCAGTCTCAACATCGCGATTAGTACATTCCAGTGCCACATCAGTGACTACTAGTGGTGAATCATCATCATCTGCGAACAGACTTTCGAGATGATTTCTTTTACTTATTTCAATTTTTAGTATTTGGGATTAGCCGGGGACTTATCCCAGCAACTCATCAGTAGTAGAGGCTTTCAGACATAGAGTTAGAAATTCATCTTATTTCAGGATTAAGTTCATTTCTTTCAGACTTGTATCATTTTCAGAACTTTTAGCACTCATCAAAGTTACAAATTTTAATCCAGTTTAGCTTATGCTTAGCCTTTAATTTTTAGAATGCTTAGTATATGCCAAAATGTGGATTAGCTTGGGGTAACTTATGGCTCTAAGCAATGTGTTACGTCTAGGGTGTAGGCTCGGGGTGTGACAAATTAAGATCACTTAAAAGATAACTAAAACTAATTGTCCACATCACTAGAATTAGTAACCTACTAAAATAGGTTAAGATACATTATCTAAATAATACTCAAAGCAATTATTCATGAATTTCTTGATCACTGTAGTTGAAGAATAGTATAATAAAATAGAGACTCAAAATAGAAGTGGAAAAATTTCTCAGGGAATCAATTTTAACTCAAGACAACCTTTGTAAATGGAAAGTTACTCTAGGCAACAGATGTTCTTTGTGCCATTCAATGTCTAGAGAGTGTCAATCACTTGATGGGATATCAACTCCAACTCAAGCCCTGAGAGCTAGATGCTTAATTATGTTGTTTACCTGGAATTTTCTTACTCCTGTTAATAACATGGGTTGTTTTTTGGCCTTTGTTAGTGTCACGACCCAACTGTGCATGAGTGGAACCCACACTAACCCTCTGGTGAGAGAACCAACCAACCAAGACTTTAGTCTTATACTTTGCCAATTTTAGAAGAACAATAAACCAAACCAATCTTAAATTATCAATATAATAGAAGACAACTAAATATAATATAAAAATGTGCGAAAGTCAACAACTAACAAAGCCCCAAAAACTGAAAGTCATCATATAGAACTTTAAACCAAAAAATCATCTAAGATATCCAATAAGTACTAAAAGTAATAAATAGTAATAGTTCCATTGTCCGAAAGAAGGACAATAACTCGTGGAGGATCCATGGAAGCCTGACGAGTAGTTCTCACCCATAGATCTGCGATAAATTCTCTCTACTCTAGATGTGATCGCATCTCAGCCTCTAGAATACGACCTTCACTCAATAAAAGAACAGCACAGGGTAGTATCAATACAACACACTATGTACTGGTAGGTATCATAGGTCAACTCAACAATATAATATGAATGTAGAAAAATAAATAACAAGTAAAAGGACTTCAACACTTAGCACATAATCAGTCAACAAATAGTCTTTCAAGTCAATTCAATCAACAACAACTCAACTTCACAATTCACGAAATTATCACTATAAAAGGGAAAGGAATAATCACTTTTAACAATTATTTCATTTATCACTATGCCCATCAACTTCCACTCATATCACTTGTAACTCTATTCTCATGTCAGTTCACTATAGAAGACATTACAATAGCATAATAAAAGTAAAAGAGTGTACACATGATAAACTCTCAAATCGTGCTCTCCAATTAAGGAGGTCACGATGATCGCGTAGTCAAAACAAAATTTATAACCCAACGGATGTCGAGGTCGAACCCAAGGGACCTGATTTAGCTCATTAGATATTGTGCGACGCGATCTAAAAATAAGAGTAGTTGGTCAACAAAACCAAAGCAATAAAATGGGGGAATTGGAAAAGTTGTCACTACTAACTCAATTCAAGTAAAAGCTATAAAATAGAGATGGGTGCACCAAATAGGACTAGATGACTAAGGATGCATTTTCGATGGGGCATTTGCTATAGGATAGGGTAATCGCTAATTCACTCAAATTCTCACCTAGTGACACGGGCAGCATTGGTCATAAGTGTGGAATGCTATCTCTCAATCAACATCCACATATCTGATGATTTCGGTTAGAACATCATTCGGTGTGCTAATAACCAACCAACATTTGCTTGGGGAGGTCATCCTATTTCTAGATCGGACCCTTAAATGGGAGATTCCATTATTGGAGCTATGTCTAGCCTCCAATCTAAGTGGATTCCCAAGTACCCACTAGTAATTTCACATCCACAACTACAAAATTATCTCTCGAGCAACTAAGTAGCCAAGTAAGGTAAATTCATGTTTGCAACCACTAATTATTAGATTAAAACATGGTGAAATCACTAGACTCACATCAGTTAAGCAATTATAAGAGTGATTTAGCAACACCCACACCCATTAGCTACACACCCATCATCAATACACCCCTAGACAAGAGAAATTGGCCACTCATAGAAGGGGGAGATGATATACCAGCTGGGTAAATCAAATTCCCATCCATTGTAGATGATTCTCAAGTTCTAGAGTCAAATTAGCACACAATTTGTTAACCAAAAGATTGGATTGAAAACCCTCTCAATGGAGATGGTGAAAAGTGTTTACAAGCCAAAAATATCTCAAAGTTCTCTACTGAAATTCTCTACTCTGAATTGTATATACAAAACAAGCTTGAAATTGCCTTTTATATATTTCCAAAATCGTCACATATATTTAAGGACAAAATTGCCCTCCGGGTGGTGTGCGACGCAGCACGCGGTTTGCACATTGTAGTGTACCTGTCGCACACCGGCTTCAGGTTGACCAGTGACTTCAGTCTCTTTGGTAGGCCTTGTGCGGAGGGTGATGTGTTTTGCACCACGAGATATGCGCATCGCATGGAGACCGCATGCTGTAGCAGAATCTTCAGTTATCTTTGCAGCTTTATATGGAGGAGATACAAACCGCACCTCAGCTTGTGTGTGTCGCATAGCCACCGCATCTCTCGGCAGATTCTCCAGCTTTCCTCAACTCTTCACACTTAGCTCCTTTTTGGCTCTTTTTGGGTTCATATCCTTGTTTCTCCTCTTCTATTCAAAGTACCTACATAGACATCAATAAAGGCCATAAGAACCTCTAAATAAGTTCAAAACATAGCAATAATTCATGGATATAGGCTCAATAAGTTGGTAGATTATCGACTTATCAAATCCCCAAACTTGAACTATTGTTTGTCCTCAAGCAAGATACTCACATGGAAAGGAATGAATTATGGTAAGGCTCAATTAAGGCACAAAAACTATTCTACACTAAAAATTTAAGAAAAACTAACAAATAAAAGACTCAAACAAAAGACTCAACTACTATGCTTATCTCAATTTGGACCCCCACATGCTCAAGGCAATTGCTCATTTCAAAACATTTTTTTTTCAAAAAGGACATCATATCTCTTTAAAAACTCAAGGGAATTTTCCATTCAAAACAAGACATTTAAGTTTCTCAAGTCATTGGCATGGACCGTCAAGGTTTGCCTTGAGATTCGCCACACAACTTGTATCATTCATTCCCCTCAATTGACATAAAGACTCTATGCTTCAATTCGAGTGCATAATGCCACTCACCACAAGAGAGAATCACACTCACAATCATTCAATTCACAAAACACGGGATTCTAAGAGAACCAAGAAGACTCTCACTCTCTCAAGGAAGTTCAAGTGCATGCGCCTCTAACCATAGGCTTTTCCTTCATGTAAATTGCTACTAATGTAGGGTAGCCAAGCTCGGAATCACCAAGGATTTGCGGGTTGTAATGTTAGCTATGGATAAGGTGAGGATATCATTTAGTCCAAGTGACTAGACCTCCCTAATGCTCTTTGTTTTGTCATTTCAAATGCCACTCACATTTTTCAATTTCCAACTTCACCTTATTTCTCCCTCACACAACACAAGATTTCTCCTTTTAACCTCATGATTATTCACACCTTATATCACCTTCACTTGGTAGCACCTATTTTTGCTTTTCAATTTGCTCATTTAGATTGATCTTTTAGAGCAATATTCAATTCTCAATTCAAGGTGCTACCTTGCACTTGAAGTGCATTCCTTCTCTTCTCCTCATTTGATCACATGCACCCCCCCAAACTTAGGCATTTGCCTATGTTATCTTTTATCCCCCCTCCAAACTTAGGCTTTTAGTCTACATTTCATTTTCAAGCAATTAGGGAGGACTGGTGCCAAGCTAGAGGTTCCAAAAAGGTCAAGGTGTTACAAAGGTGTCAAAGAATGGTGAAAAGCTTAAAGGGGTTCGCTAGGATTTGATCTCTTTGGGAGGTCATTTGAGTGAAGTGGCTATCAAAAAGGGCCTAAGGTCATTTTCCAAGCTTGGTTACTCCTAGAATTTTGCCTTGAATCACATTCGGGGCAAGTTCTAGATGACACTTATGCACAAGAATCGAGGTAAAGCCACACTGCATGAGGCATTATGCCACAAGACTTCATCCATTAGTCCCACAATCAATTGGGGCAAATGACTTTTGACAAGCTATTCCGAGTTCATTACACACTCATATGTGAGTCAATCAAGCCAAAGCGAGAGTGTGCAAGTCATGACAAGAGAACGCTTTTCCTCAAAAATTCATTTCCCTTCTTCCTTTCCTTTTCTCAAAAACAATTTACCAAGAAAATTTTTTGGTGGTCCCATTTCGAGACAAGCATTTACGGACTCAATTCTAAACTAAACTTGACATTTTCCCTTAGTTCAACACACAAAAACAAAAGAAAAGAAAAAGAAAATAATCAAAACTTTTGCTCCTTGGGAAAGAATCGTGGTATTTAGAAAATCATCAGAGTTTATTTCTATACTACTACGAACAAGGCGATACAAAAAATTTCACGCTCATGAATCAATTAAGAACAAGCCTCAGCGTAGGCATTTAGCTCATTTGCAAGGCACGGGTAGTGAAACAATGAGGCATGTAAGACCAATCCGGCACACCATCAATAAAATTCAATCCCGGGGAGGGCACAATTAAGCTTAAAGTAAAACGCAAATATAATCTAAAAATAGAAAAAAAATAGTAGCATCACAATCAATCCAAAATGTGCCCGACAAGGGCCAAATAAAACTAAGCAGAATAGTCAACTAGGCCCAACAAGGGCAATAAACTATCTCAAGCCCACTAACGGGCACCAAAAAGTGAGAATAACTTATCTCAAGACCACTCACGGGCACCAAAAAGCAACTAAAGAAAGCCACCCCCTCCCATGAAAGAAGCATCGTCCTCAATGCTCATAGTGCAATGGGAAAAGGGTGGAACTCCCTATAGGATCTAGTCCTCCTCATCATCACCATCAGAAGCCGCTTCTTCTTTAATATTCTTCCCACTTGGGCCAGCACCACCCCTTCAAGAGTTTGCAAAAAATGTGGAGTTACGAAGCACTCTTTGAAACTCAGGGTTCTCATCATCGTCTAGCTCTTTCTCAGCATGCTCGGGCAGCTCTTCTTCTGCATAGGAGGCAAACAAGTTGTCAATAGGCTGGGAATCCTCCTAGGTGGAGGCACTGTGGTTAAATCAACCTCCATCACCGGATATTTGCCTTTGGACTTGTCAATATATATCCGGAGTTTTGAAATTTCCCCTTCCATAACATCAACCCGCTTGCATAGCATGTTCACACTATCTACCACCCCTTTACTGCACTCTTAACCACCTTGTTGATCATTATGGGTAGTATTGTGGCTAAGTCTTCCAGTTTCTTCTCATGACTATGAGTTTTGTCGACCATGTCTTGAAGACCACTCCTTGTCATAGAGGGTGTGGGGGCCTATGGGCGTGCCTCTGAAGTATCTCGAGAGAGGGGAGAATTTCCTGTTCTAGCACCAAGGTCATCACTGTCAATCTCACTCAGCTGCTCCATCCTTTTCCTCTTGAACCTGGGGGAATCCTTGTTTGTCTTCTTATCAAGATTGATGACCCCGATGGCATGAGTGAATTTGTCGCAAGGGAGAATAGGAACATCCTCTTTAGCACACAACTTGGTGATCAAGATCGAGAAAGGGAAGGAGTCATTTTTGCAATGAGCTTTCCTCTAGATTACCATTGCACCCACCTCTCCAAAGTTTATATGTTCCCCTGTCATGATAGCCTCGATTAGGATGGCACCCTCTTGAGTGATCTTTTGGTCATTCTGAGAGGGGAGAATATGGTTGCACACTAGATCATACCAAAGTCGCGCCTCAAATACCAATGATCTCCTCGGTATATCACCTCCCATGGTGGACCACACAGGGAAGCCTAGAGCAATAGTGCGAGCAGTTTATTGATATGGCTTGAACTCAGCAGTCATTCTAGCCATTAGGGCTGGTGCGGGGTCAATTGGGTGTTCCCAATATATAGAATTGATTGCCGCGGGGGTGATGGATACTTTCTTGCCTCTGATAGTGACAACATAAAGATTGGAGAACCTGTCTTTGGGGCCTTTATAACCTTTAGAATCCTGTATGGCTTGGTAAGCCACAAAGAATTTGCAGACTATTTCTTCATTGTACCCCCCGGGTACCTCTTGAAATAGCTGCCACCCTCTAGTAGAAAACTGGTGGTGCATATTTGGTAACTCGTCACCCAATTCCCCTAGATTAAAACTCTGCTCCACATTGAATCCTCTATATTTGTCCCATTTATAGAGAGCTCTCATGCCCTCTATTATGAAGCAGATCCTTGCTTTATCTACAGCTGATCTTTGCCTTGCTTAGTTCACAGGGTTTCTCCTACTGGAAGACATAGTCTGCATCCAAAGATGTGAGCCAAAACAAAATAAAATCTAGTAAGGGTGGAATGCAATGGAGTATAAAAACAAAGTAGGTGTCTGTTGTCTTATGCAGACCACCTGCGAAATGCACTAGGAAGAGTGCGTGTCGCAGGTGCTGTCGCACAAGCCAACAAAACCTTCAGGGAATTTTTCTTATTGATGTGCGAAGCTGGTGTGATCCGCACCATCAAAAGTACGTATCGCATCAAGCTTCCCCCCTAAAGTCAGTGTTCTTCACTTTCTTTTCCACTTGGTGCGATGCCTTGAGCCACCCGCATATCAAGATCTTTGTATTGTATGTGAAACGCACAAAGACACAATTGGAATTGTTGGTTCCTTGTGTCCTTGTGAGTTACACATATGATCCATACAGCAACATATGCTTCGGCACTTAGCAGCACACACAACCAATTCATAATAACAATGGGGGGCAAAGGGGATTCATGACCATAACTTCCGGGTACTCAGACTTCCCCAAATTTCCATTAACACATAACCAGCAAGAAAGGACTCAATGACTTCCCTTAAGATGGACGTTACCCCTTCTATCATTGGGAATATCAAGCCCTCCTTGCAACAATGGGCACCAATAGCATATCAACAATTAACCCCCTTCCCCCACAAGATCATAGCGCCTAATTAGATTTTCAATAAGAATCATGGGCCTACAATCGTCAACATTCATCCTCA
Organism: Jaltomata sinuosa; assembly: GCA_003996215.1. NCBI lineage: Eukaryota > Viridiplantae > Streptophyta > Magnoliopsida > Solanales > Solanaceae > Jaltomata > Jaltomata sinuosa. The sequence continues at coordinate 303,081 of QJPP01007348.1, read as the reverse complement.
ATTATCAATTATTAATCAAAAACCTCATGACTAATGACGACTTTCCCTTAAGAACGACGTCACCCAATCTATCATCGGGTCAATTCAAGCACTAGTCATAATTGGGTTACTCAGACTTCACCCCATCACAGATATTAAGGCTAAACATTACTACCAATAAACATGCATAGTCAAGATTTACAATCTACCAAGTTGACATTAAAAGATTTCATCATTACAACTCAAAATTGGGGACCCAATTTTTTTTAATCTCACCCATTATCAACATGGCTAATCTACTAAGAATGCTTCGCAATATGAGTTCCCAACAATTATAAAAATAACTATTTAACATCGGAGAACTTACCACAAGTGAAGATTGCGAAGGGAAGAACGGAAATCGATGATTTTTGAATTCCAACAATGGTGGCCTGCAAGACCTCCCAGAGAATAACTGCGGCAACGTGGAAAAGTGGTGGAGAAGGTTGGGTGAGATGAGGAGAAGGATTTGTGGGAGTTTTAAGGGTTTGGAGAGAATTTTGGTGGAAGGTTTTGAGAGTTGTGGCGAAAGATGGTGGAAGAGGGAGAGAGAGAGGAAGTTTTAAAAGAAAAAGAAGAAAAAGAGTCAGACAGGTCATCTTTGGGTCGGGTTGGTCAATGGGTTAGGTCAATTAAAATTCAACTTTACTTTTTGTGCTCCGCGACATGCGATTCGCACCAGACAAGGTGCGGACCGCATGGCGTATCACACATGCCCTTTGCCCCCTGGGTTTGCCCACGCATTTGTTTCCTTATGCGATGGAGGTGCGACACGCACTTGGGTTGGTTCGATCTGCACAACACAGCGCATGTCACCTCTATTTTTTCAATTTTTCTTTCAGGCCTTCTGTTTTGATGTGCGGCGAGCTGTGCGACCTGCATAATTACTTGTGTGGTCTGCACCATCCACCGCAAGGCACATTTTTTCCTTGTTTCCCCTTGTCCATGTTTTCCATTCCATGCATTCCCTACAGAACATCAAAAACAACAAACAATAACAAAAAAACAAAGAAAGAAACTTGGGTTGCCTCCCAAGTAGTGCTTGATTTAACGTTGCGACACGATGATGTTACATCAATCCTCATTCATTTTTAGGGTTGTTGATGGTGTCACTAAGAAGTGTTCCCTTCATCCTTGGGTTCATTTGGCTTAATAGGTGGGTCATTTTGGCCTCAAGATGTTTGATCGAGGCACTATGGGAGCTCATCGTTTGGTGAAGTGTAGAGACCTCACTCTTTAGTTCACTCACTCCCGTGTTTGTAGTGTCCACCTTCTTAGTAACCAAGGACAACATGTCCTCTAACTTGGATTGTCTGGGATTTCTTATGCCCGATTGGTAGAGAGAATCAAATTTGTTTGGGGTGATGTAAGGATTCGATCTCCGGTGATTGAAGCAATCACCTTCCTTCTCTCTTTCACGCCAATTTCCATCCCTTGCTTTGTCTCTAATCCAACCTTGATTCTCTTCTCATGGGAGATAATACCCTGGGAGAGAACCCTCTAACACATAGCATAGCTTACCATCAACCTCAGTCATAAGCTCAATATTATTCACCTTAATCTCCAGTGTACTCACTAACACTAGCTCCCATCACATGCTTGGCCATCAAGTCAATTTGTGTCATCATTTTAGTCAAAGCTTTATCTCGCTCCTCATCTTTTCTCCTTTCTTCATTTGTCAAGATTGTTGAGGGCGTTCCCGAAGTCAACACATCTGCCTCTCTTGTATGCCAAGCTTGATTGGTCTTGGTCATTCATTCTAATAGCATCGAGGCAATGTGAAACTCAAGGTCCATAAAGGTGCCACCTCCAAGATTATCGGCCACAGATTTGTTTACGGAGTTCAATGACCGGTAGAAGCTTTGTAATAACACATTGTTTGACAACTCATGGTTTGGACACAAGAGAAGCTTCTTCTTAAATCGTAGCCAAACCTCATGTAAGGGCTCATGGGGGAGTTGCTTGAAGTTGGTGATCTCATCTCTTAACTTCATCATTCCAGATAGAGGAAAGAATCTCGAGGTAAATGCCTCAACCAACATGGCCCAAGATGTGATGGATTCATCCGGCAATTCCTCCAACCACATTGTGCTTCCCCCATCAAAGAGAAAGGGAATAGGCGCAATCGGATGGACTCTTGGGAGATATTGTGGATCATGAATGGTTGGGAAATCTCCAAGAAGTTCCGAATATGCCGGTTGGCGTCCTCATGGGCAGATCCACTAAATAGCCCCTTCATTTGAATCAAATGGAGCATGGTGCTTATCACATGGAAGACAACGTTTCCCACCGTGGGAGGTAGGCAGATTGCACCTACACCTCCATGCATTATTGGCTTAGCAGCGTTGGCATTGTCGAAGCCACCAATGTTCTCATTGTCCTCGGCTTCTTCCATAGCTAACCTACCCAATCAACACTCAAAAACAACCAAAAGTAAATGAAAACAAACACTCTCAAGTTGACTTCACAACAACAATCAAAACTAGCTAATACCCAAGTCCCCGGAAATGGCGCCATTTTTGATAAAACGCTCAAATCGTGCTCTCCAATTAAGGAGGTCACGGCGACCGCGTAGTCAAAATTTTTTTTATAACCCAATGGATGTCAGGGTCGAACCCAGGGACCTGATTTAGCTCATTAGAGATTGTGTGACGCGATCTCAAAATGAGAGTAGTTGTTCAACAAAACAAAAGCAATAAAATAGGGGAATTGGGAAAGTTGTTACTACAAACTTAATCCAAGTAAAAGCTATAAAATCAAGATGGGTGTACCAAATAGGACTAGATGACTAGGGGTGCATTTTCGATGGGGAGTTTGCTATAGGATAGGGTAATCGTTAATTCACTCAAATTCTCACCTAGTGACACGGATAGCGTTGGTCATAAGTATGAAATGCTATCTCTCGATCAACATCCACATATCTGATGATTTTGGTTAGAATATCATTCGTTGTGCTAAATAACCAACTAACATTTGCTTGGGGAGGTCGTCCTATTTCTAGCTTGGACTGTTAAATGGGAGATTCCGCGATTGGAGTTATGTCTAGCCTTCAATCTAAGTTGATTCCCAAGTACCCACTAGCAATTTCACCTCCACAACTACAAAATTCTCTCTCGAGCAACTAAGTAGCCAAGTAAGGTAAATTCATGTTTGCAACCATAAATTATTAGATTAAAACATGGTGAAATCACTAGACCCACATCAGTTAAGCAATTATAAGAGTGATTTAGCAACACCCACACCCATTAGCTACACACCCATCATCAATACACCCCTAAACAAGAGGAATTAGCCACTTATAGAAGGGGGAGAAGATATACCAGCTGGGTAAATTATATTCCCATTTATTGTAGATGATTCTCAAGTTCTAGAGTCAAATTAGCACACAATTTGTTAACCAAAAGATTGGATTGAAAACCCCCTCTCAATGCAGATGGAGAAAAGTGTTTACAAGCCAAAAATATCTCAAAGTTCTCTACTGAAATTCTCTACTCTGAATTGTATACAAAACAAGCCTAATATTGCCTTTTATATGTTCCTCAAATTGTCACATAAATTTTAGGACAAAATTGCCCTCCGGGTGTGTATGACACAGCGTGCGGTTCACACATCGCAGTGTGCACATCGCACACCGGCTTTAGGTTGACCAGTGACTTCAGTCCCTTTGGTAGGCCTTGTGCGTAGGGTGATGCATTACGCACCACGAGATGTGCGCATCGGAGAAGATCGCATATTGTAGTAGAATCTTTAGTCATCTTTGCAGCTTTATGCAGAGGAGGTGCGAACCACACCTCGGCTTGTGCGTGTCGCACAGCTACCACATCTCTCGGCAAATTCTCCAGCTTTCCTCAACTCTTCACACTTAGCTCCTTTTTGGCTATTTTTTTGTTCATATCCTTGTTTCTCATCTTCTATTTAAAGTACCTGCATAGACATCAATAAAGGCCATAAGAACCTCTAAATAAATTCAAAACGTAGCAATAATTCTTGGATATAGGCTCAATAAGTTGGTAGATTACTGACTTATCAACACACATGCTATGGGTCTTATTTCTGCCCACTAGCCATGACCTGCAGGGGATGCACAGGGGGTCCATGTACCATACCGGTGTGGTATCTGATCCATCAAAATCATATCAATTTGTACCAGTTCGTAGTACCCAATCCATAACAAATAACCATATCAACACAACTAGGTTCTTGTGTTGACCCTTTTGGTCATCTTCGCATTTTTGCATTCATTGTACTGTTAGAGCTTTCTTATAGTGATCCCAAGTCATTTATGGGTTGCTGGTACTGTTAGTTTGGTGCCTTAGTCATTCATTTGGTTGTTTTGGCTGTTTGCCTATTTTAGAGCCTTAACTTAGAATATCATTGACTTTAGTCAACATTCTTAGCTAACATGCTCAAAATTGAATTCTGATAGTTCCGTTAACTCTAAAGCACAGTGTTTGGTCTAGTTGGACCTTTAGTCGAGGCCTGAAAGTTTTTGGTGTTGGTTTTGTGTCGCTTTTTCTATTTTTAGGCAATTTAAAGTTGAAAGTGTAACTTTGGTCAGCTTTAGATGATCGGAGTGTCGGATTCAAAATTCGATGATTCCATCAGCTCCAGAATGTTGAGTTTGGGTTAGAGAGGTGGTTGGTTCAGGATTCGGGTGAGCCAGGCATATTTCGAGCCTTTGCGTTGTTATTAGTTAGTGTTGACTTGGGTCAATATTTCTCCTAAACAACCTTGTATGGAAGTTTCATCGATTCCGTTGAGTCTGGAATATCATTTCCACTCTATTAGCATTATCGGTTTTTGAATATCGATTTCCGATTATGCCCGAAATATCCTGTGGAAATTCTTAGTGCAATTGGTTTTAGTGCAGTTGCAGGCCTTCAGCGCCAACGGTGCCCAGGTAGGTCGGCCCTTGTGCGCGATGGTGCTAGGCCAACTTCGATGGCGCCTAGGCCAGCGCCTGCCTGCCAGCACTGATGGCACCCTCTAGCGTGATCGCGCCTTGGCGCCTGGCCCACCTGAAGCGTGATGGCACTAGTTTAGTGCGAAAGCACTGACCAGCGACCATCAACTATATAATTCTTGGCAGTTCGATTTTCCAGCCTTGTTCACTCACTTTTCCAACACCAAAACTCAGTTTTCTCTCTACCAAATTTCTCTAAAACAGTTCCAGGCTTTGGGAAGTCATTTCTTTGAAGAGAAAAGTTTGCTCCATTGATTAGTTTGGTAAGTCTTCTTCCCCAAATCTCCCTTTTCCTCCATTGATAAACCTCCATGGTTATGAATCCTAAAATCTTGACTTTTCTTGAAGAATCTGTCTCCTTGGAGTTGCATGCCCCATAAATTCTGTAATTTCTTTTCCTTGGCGTGTTGCTCTCGTGTTGGTAAGCTTCCTTGCTCTAATTCCGATAATTGTTCTTAAATTCCCATTTTAAGCCCTCTCTTGAGCGGGCTGTTTGGAACCTTTTCCCTTGGCCAAAATTGCTTATTTTTGGAGCATGTCTTCTTGGCATCATTGTGGTCATCGTGCTTCTTTCCATTTTTAGTTTTGGGTTATGGGCTTTGTGGGCCCGCTTTTAACCTGACTACAAGTGTAGAGATATGGGTATCGTTAGACTTGTCTTAATATTTTTTTTTTATAGTTTGATCATCGTTCGGGGTTCCACAGAGTGATTTAGGCTTGGATTTCGTTGTCCCAGCATCTTTTCATCGGATGACAGTTAGGTTACGATCTAAACTTCATAGACTTAGCATATATCGGATAAATTGTACTAGATATCATCCTTGGGTTTGGTTATTAGGTTGGTACCACAAACCTTGACTGCTTTTTATGATTCGCCTTGTTTTTTTCCTCCGTTGTGTGTAGTATTCTCCATAGTTGATATTATCACCCTTATGGTTCTGTGTGGCCTTGTTTTGACTCTGGTCCATAGATGGTGGCTTATTTAGGGGTTCTCGTGAGTCTCGGGCATCATTATCGTGATATTATGCTGGCTATCTGTGTTGTAGAGCGATTGGAGCTTGTGCAGGGACCATAGGTTGATTGGAGCTGCTAGGCGGCTATTTGTGTTTGATCATATCATTTCTATGCATATAAAGAGGATTTATCCATGTTTTACTATGGTTTTGGCTTTGGGCCTACTGCAACTATTTTTTTTCTAACTTTACATGGCCTCAAGGGCCCATTTTTGATGAAAATGAATTGGAAATGGTTTGACTTAATGTCTGTATCTTCTTAGGGTAAAAGAAAGTTAAATTATGATTTCTATCACCAGTTTTACTTTTAACGCTAGACTCGGCAGGGCCGACATACTAGTTGAGTTTTCTTACAAATTTGAGATGACTTTAGCCTCGGTCGGACCGAGCATCTAAGTTGACTTTCTACTATTTTAGACCTAGTTATGCCTCGAGCACCCTTGGAGGGGTTTTTGAGACATTTTCCACTACTTTAGTCCTGAACAGGGTCTTGGCATGCATATTCGAGACTGTGTCTCTACCTTGAACCCGTACTTGCTTTCGGATGACACATTTTCGATACTGAGTTTTAGTATGGGGTACGGGACCTCCATGGACCTTGTCATTCCAAACTTGGGGCTTGGGTCTGCGTGTTTCGGAGGAAGGGTATACGACGGAGTAGAGGTATACGGGTAGTGTCCTTCTATGGAACCTACCTGCTGGGCCTGATCGACACCGAGGGAGGTACATACAGAGTTACTATCCCACCCAGAGACCACCATGCATCATATCATTCATTGTTTATGGTTCCACCTTTGTTTGTTATTTGTTGAGTGTAAGCTCGGATTGTATGGGCGGCCGGAGGATTTGTGTTTACTTATTTGCATTCCTCGATTGTATGGGTGGTCGGGGGACTATAGGTAGACTCTTGTTACTTTATCTTGGTGTTATCCCCTGCTACGGTTATAATTATGAAGTTGTATACTGCTAAGTTGTTAGTTTCTGGAGTAGAGATTGATATGATTAGTTTGGTTATTGATTCCTGTTTTTCGAGCATGTGTATCTTTACTCTCCTCTTCTTTCCCTTGTACTTGAGGTTACCGGTATACCGTCCACTTCTAAAACTTATGGTGTATATACTGTTATTGCAAGGATCCCAGGTGCGTCATTTCGTACTTTCACCTGTGCTTGTTGTGTGTATATATTCTACTTGCTAGCCTTGTGTGTTATTTCTATTGTCTTCCCTCTGGGCTAGTTCCTGTGTACTTATTTGTAGATTTTCGTGACTACTTGCTTTTATTCTGTATGTTACTATGCTTTTATCTTATATGTGCCTAGTCGTCCTATGATACCTACTGGGTATCTTTTGCTTCGCATTTGCTTCTCATTCTACACACTGCATCTTCTGGTGCAGATCCTAGTGTGGGCCATTTCTGTTAGCTCGGTGGAGACTGATGTGCCAGGATTTGACGGCACTTTTGACGCTTAAAACATAGGATTTTTGGGAGTTCTTGAGTACATTTAGTTGGATTTAATGTCGTTTGTTAAGTGTGCAGGGACAAAGTATGAAATAGAGAAGATGCCAAAAAAGTTGCATTTGTGGGCAAAAGAGGGGCCACCATGGGCGTCACATCCATGATGGCCCATGGGGCAGACCATTAAAGGGTGGCAACAGGATTCACCAAGGCTGTGGAGCCCCGATAGGCTAGCACAACACCCGTGGAAGACACAACGGGGTGTGGCCTTGCCTGTCACTATGCTCCAGGGAGATATGCTAAGAGCCAAGGAAGGACGATGGGCTCCACGACGTCCTATCGTCAGCCCGATGTCCCATGATAAGCCTCTTGTGAAAACCAGGCAGGAGAGCTGGAAAGATGCCAAGTTAGGCGACGTGAGACAGCGATGGGCATCGCAGCTGCGACATCCCATCGACCCCAGCCCATGAGAATGTGGAAGTGATTTTTCTGAAGACCTAAAGAAGGCCGACAGGCACCCATGACGCCCGTCGCCTCAATGACGGCCTGTGAGGTGGCTCGTCGGATCATCCACGTCCAGCTACTCCCAATGTAATTAGAATTTGGCTTTCTTGTCTATAAATACTTTACCCTAGGTTTTATTTTGAGTGTTACTCATGGTTACTAGTTGTTCACGAATTATTTCAAGTTACTATCAGATATTTTGTTAATTTGATTTTGGTATTGATTTTGGACACAAGTTCTTGATATTGACGTGTTCTTAAGTTTGTTCTTTAAGATTCTGGTTTTCCTTACCCTTATTTGTAAGTATCTCTTGATGATTGCTAAAACAAACATTAATTGCATGCTTATGAACATGAGTAGCTAAACCATAACTAGGGTTGTGGGAACCATAAAGGATTAACGAAGTAGGCAAAGTACTTAGGTAATCTAGGGAGGTTATTATGTATGTATTGTTCTTCCTTTCGTTTTGATTGCTTTTTAACGGTGCGCAACGTTAGAACTCGCTTTATCCTTACCTACCAGACCAAGGAGGTAACAGATGGGAAAAGGGTTGTTAACAATGAGATTTGAGGTTATCAACCCTCATCTAATAGTTTGACCTTGTCCGGGAATAGCTAATCTGGGATCAAGGGTAAGGGTTAGTAAAGCGACACCCGCGGTCGGACCAAGGGATGTGGTGAAATTCACCTAGTTGCCGGACCAAGGAATTAGGTGAACCTAACTTACCGATTTTGCATGCTAAGCACCAAACTAGTTTACCAAGTACAAAAGACTTACTAAGTTATGATCTCATGGGGAACACTACCCTAGTCACTTTTCTTATTGATAATAACTGTTGAAAATGATCTCTATTACTTGTTACATTTGAATTACAATTATTTCTTGTTACTTCAACCCCCCCTCCCCCCTTGCAGGAAATAAATGAATAAAATACTGAGTAAACACTAATTGACCCTAGTCCTACCATATTCCCTGTGGGATCGACCTAAACCTTTAGTTGGGTTCTATATTTGAACAGTGACCGCTTTATACTTCTTTTGGAGGTGTAATTTGGGTGCATCAAATTTTTGGCGCCATTGCCGGGGAATATGGTTTAGGATTAAGAGAGATTGTGTTTAATTCACTATTAGTCCTTATTTCCTGATTTTACTTTTTTTGTTATTTTTGTTTTGATACAGGTAGCACACTTGTGCATGCCAAGTACAAGGAGTCAAGGAAATTCCTTGATCCCTTACGATCCAGAGCTCTCAAGAATGCTATAAAATATGGATAAGGATGGAGAGCATGAGACTCAAGAGCAGATTACAGCTCAGTTACTAGCTGAAGCCGAGCAGAACAAAAAGGAAGAAGTAGCACGCTTAAAGGAAGGAGAATATGCCCTTGCTGCCGAAGATGCTAAAATTGCAAAAGATCTTGCAGCTCGAAATGCTGTAGCTGAGCGTGCAAGGCAAGGAAAAGAACAGGGTGTCCAAGACGAGGCAGTACTTTGACATGTGCCATATAATAGGGGCCAAAAGATGCAGCAGCAAAGGCACGCCCCTCTATATTATGATGTAGATAATTATGATGAGAAGGAATATGGCACCACTGGACCCATAGTGCTCCCATCACTGGATGATGGGACGAAGTTTGATATCACTAGCGCCATGATCTAGCTGCAGAACCTGAAAGGACTTTATTCAGGGAATCCCACGGAAGATGCAATCCTACATGTGAATAACTTTGTGAGCATTAGCACATTGTACAACATGCTAGGAGTGGGGCAAGAGGCTATCAGGCTAAGGCTATTCCCATTCTCGTTGACTGATGAGGCAACTGCATGGCTGTCAGAGCTACTTGACAATTCCATATACACTTGGTATGAGCTGAAGAGTCAGTTCCTAGAGTGGTTCTTTCCCCCATCGAGGATGTTGCAACTAAAACAGGAGATATACAACTTCAGGAAGCTACCTGCAGAAGCACTATATGAGGCATGACTAAGGTTCAAGAACAAGTTGAAGTAAGTTTTGAGACACGGAATTTCTTCCAGGCATCTGATGGAGATATTCTATAAGGCCCTGAATGCAAATACTTAAGTTATAGCTGATACTGTAACTGGAGGTGCATTCATGGAAAACACATATCCTGAGGCTGCAGAGATGCTGGATAGGGTTGCAAAGACAAATAGAGAATGGCATACGATAGAGGCAAAAACGTCAGCAGGTACTTATGCAGTCGGCAAGTTTTTGGATCCGAATGAAATAGAAGACATTAAGTTGACATAGGCTGAGATGAACATGCCACTGGGGTTGCTGGCAAATAAATTCCTGGCTGAGGGAGTAGAGAAAGTTAAAGCCGTAGGTTCTCAAGGTAAAGCACCAAGGTCAGACGGTTACTCATCCAAAGAAGAAGTAAGTTATCTGAATGATCAAGGGACAGGTTTCCGGGCCTCTGACCAAGGTAATCAAGGTCAGAACAGAGATAGGGATGACTACTACAATCGGTTCGGTTACAGAGATAGAGACAAAGATGGTGACTCACAAAAGAAGGATGGGTACAAGAACGAGAGAAGTGATCTCTATGTTCCGCCTACAATTCATGAAGAGAAGGATGAACAACCCACCATGAGAGAGCTGATCAACAAAGTTTTCCAAGAGGTTGACTACACGGATGTGGGTATAAAGGAGATAAAAGCTTAACTTTCAAGTATTAATCAGAAGATGGAGTCCCACGCTGTATCTTTCAAGCAGATTGAGACACAGATGCATCAGTTGTCAACCAACATGAATCCATGCCTAAAGGAAACTCTCCTAAGTGACACTGTTCAGAATCCAAAAAATGATCGATAGGTTATGGCGGTGACTACTCTGAGCGGTAAGCAGACTGTTGAGCCTCCTATGCCTATTGTTGTCGATGAGCCAGCCGAAGCTGAGAAGGATGATACTGAGACGGTATCCAAGTCTGAAGAGAAAGATAGTGGTGAAGGGTCGTCTGAAAAATAGTCTTCTGAAAAGAAGGAGAAGGGCAAAGAAGTTTCACCAGTCCTGAAACCCATGCCACTGCCTCCTCCACTTTACCCCCAGAGTCTAACGAAAAAGGTTGAGGATGGAAAATTCCATAAGTTCATCTCCATGCTGAAGCAACTATCAGTCAATATCTATTTGTTCTAAGCATTGGAGCAAATGCCTGGCTACACAAAATTCATGAAGGATCAGGTTACAAGGAAGAGGAAAGTTAGCTTTAAACCAGTAAATAATTTGCACCACTGCAGTGCAATAGCATCCCGTTCGATGGTACAGAAGAAGGAAGATCCTTGAGCCTTCACTATTTCATGCACTATTGGAGTATTCTATTTTCCCAAAGCTTTGTGTGATCTGGGTGCTAGTATAAATCTGATGCCGCTTACAGTTTATAATCTGTTGGACTTGGGAGCCCCCTCTCCGACTATAATGCGGTTACTTATGGAAGATCGCACGGTGAAGAGGCCTGTGGGAATTCTGTATAATGTATTGGTAAAGGTTGACACGTTTATCTTTCATGCCAATTTTGTTATTCTGGATTGCAAGGTTGACTTTGAGGTGCCCATCATCTTGGGGCAACCATTCTTGGCTACTGGGCGTGCTTTGGTTGACTTTGAAATGGGTCAGATGAAGTCCAGGCTAAATGATGAGGAGGTGACTTTCAATATGTGCAAGTCGATGAAGCATCATGATGATATAAGAGTGGTGTCAGTTATTAATGTTGTTGATGAGGACCAGCTGGTTGTACCTATTGAGGAGAGACTTGGTGTCCAAGCCCTTGTAACAGTTATTATGAATTTTAAAGGTGACGACATTGTTGAGTATGACGAAATGGTTACAACACTTACAGGGTTTGGATCATACACTTATGCACCAAAAAAGCTGGACTTGGACCTGAAGAATAGGAAGACGCCACCTTCTCGTCCATCTATTGAGGAGCCTCCATTCTTGGAGCTCAAAGCACTTCCAGCTCATCTTCGATACGTATTCTTGGGAGGTAATGAGACTTTGCCCGTAATCGTTTCTGCAAATTTAGGTGAAGTGCAGGTTGAAGCTTTGGTTTCAGTATTGAGAAAGTTTAAGAGAGCTATTGGGTGGACCATCACAGACATTATTGGGATTCCACCTGGAATTTGTACTCACAAAATCCAGCTCGAGCCTGATTGTGTTCCATCTATTGAGCATCAGCGTAGGTTAAATCAGCCTATACAAGAAGTCATCAAGAAAGAGATCATAAAGAGGCTGGATGCAGGTGTGGTTTACCCTATTTTTGACAACAAGTGGGTGAGCCCGGTTCAGTGCGTACCAAAGAAAGGAGGGATTATGGTGGTTCCTAATGCAAAGAATAAGCTGATTTTGATGAGGCCAGTCACAGTCTGGCGCATATGCATGGACTACAGGAAGTTGAATGCGTAGACTGAGAATGACCACTTTCCAATGCCATTCATGGACCAGATGCTAGACCGTCTTGCAGGTAAAGGTTGGTACTATTTTCTTGATGGTTACTCGAGGAATAATCAGATCTCTATTGCCCTCGAAGACCAAGAGAAAACCACATTCACATGCCCATATGGGATGTTTGCCTTCAAGAGGATGTCGTTCGGTCCTTGCAATGCACCAGCAACTTTTCAGCGATGTATGATGTCTATCTTTTCAGACATGGTGGAGGACACTATAGAGGTATTTATGGATGACTTTTCAGTGGTAGGTGACTCTTTTAAAGATTATCTAGATCATTTGGGCTATGTGTTGAAGCGGTGTGAAGAGTGCAACCTAGTGTTGAATTGGGAGAAGTGTCACTTCATGGTCAAAGAGGGCATAGTGCTTGGTCACCAGATTTCGAAGAAGGGTATAGAGGTTGATAGAGTGAAGATAGAGGTGATTGAAAAATTACCTCCACCAGTTTCCATGAAGGGTATTCGGAGTTTCTTAGGGCATGTTGGCTTTTATAGGAGGTTTATCAAAGACTTCTCCAAAATTGCAAATCCATTGTGGAAGCAGTTGGAGAAAGAGGTAAAAGTTTGTTTTTGATGAAGCATGTCTGAAGGCATTCGAGTGCCTTAAAGAGAAGTTAGTTATAGCTCCTATCATTATTGCTCCTGATTAGTCTCAACCTTTTGAGGTTATGTGCGATGATAGTGGAGTTGCGCTAGGAGCAATCCTAGGCCAAAGGCGTGAAAAGATCCTCCATCCTATATACTATGCTAGAAAAGCACTTAACCTGGCTCAGAAGAACTATACAGTGACAGAATAGGAGCTGCTTGCTGTGGTCTTTGCGTTCGAAAAATTCAGATCTTATTTGCTTGGCACCAAGGTGTTGGTGCATACTGACCATTCCTCTCTTCGTTATCTTATGGAAAAGAAGGATGCTAAACCTAGGTTGATTAGATGGGTGTTTCTGCTGCAAGAGTTTGACTTCAAAGTCAAAGACCGAAAGGGTACAGAAAATCAGGTGGCAGATTATTTGTCTAGGTTGGAAGAAGAAGCCATGCTGAAGCTGAATGATGAGTTAGAGATTGATGACTGGTTTCCTGATGAACAGGTATTGGCTGCTTCTCAGGACTTGATCCCATGGTTTGCGGACATTGCCAACTACTAGGCAAGTGATTTAGTGCCTGATGATATGTTCGTCCACCAGAGGAGAAACTTCATGTATGATGTGAAGAAATACTTTTGGGAAGATCCATTCCTATTCCATGTGTGTGCGGATACTATGATCCGGTGATGTGTGCTGGAAGCTGAGATGATGGAGATATTGGAAGCATGCCATTCATCACCCATAGGAGGTCATCATAGTGGTATCCGGACTGCCCATAAGATCCTGCAATGTGGCTATTGGCTGACTATTCATAAAGACGCCCACGAGTTTGCTAAGGCTTGCAGCAGATGTCAGAGGGAAAGAGGCATATCAAGGAGGCATGAGCTTCCTATGAATCCCATCCTTGTGATTGATCTATTCAATGTTTGGGGCATTGACTTCATGGGTCCGTTCATGCTGTCTGATGGGAACCGGTATATATTGGTGGCTGTTGACTATGTGTCTAAGTGGGTGGAGGCGGTTGCGCTTCCTAGCAATGAAGGTAAATGTGTCATAGCGTTCTTGAAAAAGAACATCTTCTCAAAGTTCGGTATGCCAAGAGGTATTATTAGTGATGGAGGCTCTCACTTTTGCAACAAGTTGTTTCATGCTTTACTTGAAAAATATGGAGTGAAACACAGAGTTTCAACCCCTTATCATCCTCAGACATGTGGGCAAGTGGAAGATTCCAACAGAGAAATCAAGTGAATCCTGTCCAAGACTATTAATGCCAATAGAAAGGATTGGTCGCGAAAGCTAGATGATGCCTTATGGGCATACCGGACTATGTACAAGACTCCAATAGGCATGTCTCTATATCAGCTTGTGTTTGGTAAGGCGTGCCATCTTTCGATTAAACTAGAGCACAAGGCCATGTGGGCTTTAAAGAAGCTGAACTTGGATTGGGTTGCAACATCATTGCAGAGGTTAGGACAGCTGAATGAGTTGGATGAATTCCATCTGAACGCATATGAAAGTTCAGCTCTGTACAAGTAGAGGATGAAGATGTATCATGACCGGAAGATAGAGAAGAGAGATTTTCAACCGGGCGACTTGGTCCTGCTTTTCAACTCTAGACTTCGCTTGTTTCCTGGCAAGTTGAAGTCCAAGTGGATTGGACCCTTCAAGGTGGTACAATTTTTTCATCATGGGGATATTGAACTTGAAACCCTTGAGGGAAAATGGTTCAAGGCAAATGGACAGCGGATAAAAGCTTACTTCGGCACAGCAGAGGAGATTAAGACCATTGAAGCTTGGAGCATAGATGAGTTCATCCCACCCAAGGATCTTGATGAAGGCTGAGTAATCAAGCAGCCTGCATCATGCCGCGATGTTAAATCAGGCGCTGCATGGGAGGCAACCCATGAAATTGTACTTTAATTTATGTTAGCTGTAGTTAAAGGACTGTAGAGTGTTTTGGAAAAGTCTGAGTAGAAAAAACACTCGCGTCATGCCACGACATTAAATCAAGCATTGCATGGGAGGCAACCCATGAGTTAATGAGTGTTCATTTTGCAGGAGGATGAGAGACGAGAGCAAAGAACTGAAACTGCAGGCAAAAGGGGGGGTCTGCCCCATTCCCACGTCCCACGTGACGGGCCTTTGTGGCCCCGATGGGCGTGGAGTTGGGCGTGAAGCCCCTAGTGAAGAAAGAAAAAAAATTCTAAGTATGGGAAGAGGATCATCTGCCCCATTCCTACGTCCCACGTGATGGGCAATCGCGGCCCCGACGGGCGTAGGAATAGGTTTTGACAGGTAAGTACCCTAAATTTTTCTAAGTGTTAAAAAGGGAGTGACTTCCTCACTCCAATGGCCTATATGATGGGGCGCCGCGCCTCCGACGAGCGTCGGAGTGGACGTCGCTCCCCACATGCCAAATATTGGCCGATGTCCGGGTAAAGGTGACTACGATAGGATGTCGCATGTCCGATGGGATGTCGCACATCCCGTCATCTAGGTCGGTCAACAGAGGGGTCAACACTTTATTTTTATTTTTTTATGGCGACCCGACCCGACCCGAACGCGTTTCTTTCTCTTTCCCCGCCTCTATTAGCGTTTTGACCTCAATTTTGAGGTCAAATTTGTTCACTCATCACTCCTCTCTCTCTCTCAAACTCTATTCCTCTCCCAAAATCATGACTCAAAACCCCCACCCTACCGACGATCCTCACCACCATCTCCAACACACAACTCACAAGGCACTCCAATCATCAAGCTTGTGCAAGAGAATTTTGAAACCAACAAAGTAAGATCTTTTCTTCCTTGTAGTTGGTTCTCAATAACTAAAGGGTTTTGATGGGTTGAAATTCTATCATCTTGCTTAAGAATCATAACCCTAAGTGTTAAAATTGTGTTTGATGGTGGGGTGAATGAATGGGTTGTGTTGGAAATTTAGGGTTTGGAAGTAGTGTTGTTTATGAATGTCATATGGTTTATGGCTGTTTTGATGGTTGTATATTTGATGAGAAATTGTTATGAATAATAGAAATAAGAAGAATGAGATAAAGTTGCACTGATTGGATCCTACGGTCCTTCACATAGGACGTCGGACCTCCCACACCCGTGGAAGGAGCCTGTAGGAGGACTGATGTCCTTAAAAAAATTCATTGCCTCAATCTGACGCCCTGTCCCATGGGACATCGGACCTCCCACGCCCGTGGCACAGGGTCATGGGAGAGAGGATTTCTCCTGTTAATTCACTGGTCAATTCCGACGCCCGTGGCCACGAGACGTCGACCCTCCCACAACCGTGGGAGGTGACTTTTCTGAATTTTTTTTCTAAGTGTTAAATTTTTCTTTGTTTGCATTTCTTTCCCCGATCTCTAATGATGGTTCCTTGCAGGTACTAAATTGCTCCAAAGACACAACTAAGGTGAGGGGGGCTCGCAAGGCCAAAGATTCCTCACGACCATCTCGGCTAAAGGATTACCCTACTGATTCTGAAACTGAGAAAAGTGATTCTGACGACGCCCCCCTTATCCGGTTTGTACGAAGGAAGATGGTGGTATCTTCCTCTCACTCTGAAGAGGAGGGAACCAAATCACCTGAGGACAACCAAGCATCCTCCTCCGGGTCCTCAGAATCTGGCACTAAAAGTGAGGAGGAACCTACAGGAAAGGAATTGGCCACTCAAATTTCTAGTGGCACCAGAGGAGAATCAGGAGATGAAGATGGCTCCGGCTCGGAGCATAGTTCGGAAAAGGGTAAAGGGGGTAATGCTGACTCAGACACCGAGATAACTACACCAGAGAAGAGCACCTTATCACCCTTTGGAGCTGGAGCTGTGTTGGGTCATGCTCGTGAGATTGAGCTATGGACGGTTGAAGGGTCAAAGTCCATCTATGATTACGGCCTTGAAATGACCAGACAGGGCCATCTGAGGAGGCCTATTGCTGAAGTGTGGAAAATTGATCCTTTCAAGCTGAACCAATTACCCAAGTTGGATGCATACCTCGGACACTACAAACTGGGATGGACAAGCAAGCCTCTCCTCAATTACCAGCCAACTCTCATGAGAGAGTTCTATGCTAACTACCAGGCGATACAAGAGAAGCTGTGCAAGAAAGGACAAAAGATTGCAGATTTTCCCGCTTTTGAAAGCGTTCCAGTTAGGGGAGTCCCGATCAATATCTTGGTAGACACAATAAATAGATTTTTATTTGGGCCAGGCTACGAGGCACCCATAGACCTGGTTGATTATGAGTACCGGGTAAAGCATGTAGAGAAAAGGACTCAATGGTTGGCTAAGCGCCTAACTACTACCGGAACACCACTATAGCTTGAACAAGACAAACAAGTTATTCTGAAGGCCTCCTTATCTTTCGAAGCTAAATTTTGGTGGGCTATTGTACAACTCAAATTGATGCCGACCGGTGTAGACAACTAGCTGACTTTGGAGAGAGCTATTCTAGTGGCCGCCCTCATGTCAAAACATAATGTGAATTTCAGGCGAATCATAGCTGAGGAGATCAGACACAGAGTGACCAAGTCTAGATCCTCCTATCCATTCCCTTATTTGATCACAGATCTATGTGAGGAGGCTCAGGTGCCCAGGTATGCTGGGGTAGATCAGCCTGTTCGAGCTATTAGGACCCACCATCTGTAGAGGTCCAAAGATGAGACTAGGGTGCTTGGTTTGACTGGCACTACAGATCCATTGGCTCTAACTTTTGAGGATAATGTCCTGACACCGAATGTGACAGCGTCCCCCACTACTAGACCTACCCCACAGGGTAGTCAATTGGAGCAGAATGTTGCTGGTTCATCCACCTCGGCAGTTGAACTTCGCAAACACTGTCCAGCGGACACTTGATCTCAGAAAGCAAATGAATGTGTCTGCTCTACAATTTTAGCTTATTGTGAACTCCTCCATCCAAAGGGCTATAGCACCATTCCTCACTGTCAATGCTGGGATAAATACTTTGGAGGACAGGGTAGATGAGCGCTTAAATGAGATGGGTGTGCTTCAATTTGCAGGCATAAAAAAAGAGATTGCAGAGCTGAGGGTCGATATTGACAAATTGAAGAATCCTCTGCTGACCCAAGCCAGAGCACCGATT
The DNA here is from genome assembly GCA_003996215.1 of Jaltomata sinuosa. Taxonomy (NCBI): domain Eukaryota; kingdom Viridiplantae; phylum Streptophyta; class Magnoliopsida; order Solanales; family Solanaceae; genus Jaltomata; species Jaltomata sinuosa. The sequence goes on along the minus strand of QJPP01007348.1, from coordinate 284,993 downwards.
GTATTGCCACAGGTCACAGAGAAGCCCATGCTTAATCTTTTGGATTTTGTGGATCCCAAGATCCATATGGCACATTTGGGCTCAGCTACGGTGAAGGAGCCCGAGAGAGTTGATGAACCCCTCTCCCGAGCCTTCCACACATAAAAGGAAAAGGAAAAGTAAGGATAAGTAGGTTCACGAGAGTGACGCTCCGCTTAGCCCAATGTCTCTACAGAAGAAATTGGACAGAGTTGAGAAGAGGTCAAAGAAAGCAGAGGACAGAGTAGCCAGAGTATCCTTGGCAGAGCACTAGATTGAGATGGATGGTAGAGGCTGAGGTGGGTCAGCTAGTGGTGTTGCTGACCGGATAGATGTCCCTTCTTTAGACCCCATTGTGGGAGAGGTTACTGATGAAGCTGCTCGGGTAGCTGTTACTATTGATGAGAGGTTTGCAGAGGCATCCTCTATTGAGGAAAGTACTACGGGCACCATTCCTGAGGGCTCGAAGGATGTGACACCCGGTACTGGCGCTTAGGCGCAACAGGTATGTTCTCACCCCCGTTTATTTTATATTTTTGTGCATTGAGCGCAATGCCCTTTTCATTTTGGTGGGGTGGGGGAAGTACTGGGTGAGTTGGTTTTTGATTGGTTTTTGGCAAAGTCTAAGTATCCAAGAGACCCGGATCATGCCTCGATGTTAAATCAGGCACTGTATGGGAGGCAACCCATGAGGGTACTCACAAGGTACCCGACTCCTTAGGGTTTTATTGCCTGTGTTCTTTCCCTAAGGATTTTAATATATGTTGAACCGGAACGTTTAGGATAGGTTGTATATAGTAAAAGAAGAAAAAGAGCTTAGAGCAGTCTATGATTTGATTTTTGAATTGAAAAAAAAAATAGAGACCCCCTCCAAAAATTTTAGTGTTATATTAGTATCTGGTTTTGATATACTAACCATTGTGGATCCTTGCATGACATTATGTTTATCTATTTGATGATTGGCTTAAGCTAGAGTACGAACCTAATAGGTGGCATGTGACTGTTGACTCTGTGCCATATGTTTGTGAGCTAAATTTGTTGGGTTCTTGCTTTGTGTGTCAATCTAGAACTTGCCCGGTTAGTCATGCCAAGGTCGTAAAGTAGTTGGTTAGGAAAGGATCATAGGCCATTTTTGAATTAGTCCACTTTATCCTAAAAGACTGACCAAATGATTTAATACCCTTTGATCCCTGATTTTGAGCCTGCATTGACCCTTTTTATTGTTTAGCCTAATCACCTTCCCTGTTTCTTGTTATGAACCTTTAGTTTGGCCCTGGTCCTTCCTTGGACATTGTGTACCTCAACTCAGGAAAATCGCCTAAGTTGAGGGTGGCTACTGTAGAGGTGAGTAAGAAGTTTGGGTATGAATAGAAGAGGTTAGAAATAAAAAGGAGAGATAACGGGTGTGGCGGCTATGTTGAAGAAAAGAAAAAGAAAAACAAAAAGAGAAGAAAAAAACAAAAAAAAATTGAAAAGAAAAGAAAAAGAATAAGTGAGTTTGATACAAAAGTCGCACCTGTCACTTGTTGAAAAAGAAACAATAAAAAGGGAGAAAAAGGGAGGAAAAGAGTAAAAGTGGTCTGTTGGGTGGAATCAAGATAGCGTAGTGTCAAGGAGGGTTTAGTCACTATTTCCTATATCTACCATACCCGTCCCCAAGCCTACGTTACAAGCCGAGAAAGTCCTATAGTGATCCTAACCCAATTGTTCAAAACCTGAGGCATAGAAAATAAGGGCAAGCCTATGGTATTGTGCACGCATTGCTTGAATATCTTTTTGAATGCGAGTGTTTAGTTCAGTCCCCAAAATATAATTGTGTTACTGTGTGAGTGGGACTTCTTTGTAGTGAGGGCACTAGAGCAATTTTGACTGTTAACTGTTAGTGTCAATCTCATATGTGTATGCCAGGTCGTCTATTGATAAGGTAATGTCATCCTTGGATCCCGTTGCGTTGTCTTGATGAATGGATCATATGCACTGATTTTGGTATTGAAAGAAGGGCGGGGTACTTGTTGTGTATTGAATTGATGAAACAAAAGACTGCCATAGTTCCTGATTTTCTTTTGCTTAAGCGTCGTTTAGTTTTATTTTTGTGTCTGTTTCTTGAGGACAAGCAAAGATTCTAAGTTGAGGGTGTTGATGTGCCGGGATTTGATGGAACTTTTGACGCTTAAAACATAGGATTTTTTGGAGTTCTTGAGTACATTTAGTTGAATTTAATGTCGTTTGTTAAGTATGCAGGGACAATGTATGAAATAGAGAAGAATGCCAAAAAAGTTTCATTTTTGGGCAAAAGAGGGGCCATCACGGGCATCACATCCATGATGGCCCATGGGACAGACCGTTAAAGGGTGGCAGCAGGATTTACCAAGGTTGTGGAGCCCCGATGGGCTGGCACAACCCCCGTGGAAGACACTATGGGGCATGGCCTTGCCCTTCAATATGCTCCAGAGAGATATGCTAAGGGCCAATGAAGGACGATGGGCTCCATGACGTCCCATCGCCAGCCCGATGTCCCGTGACAAGCCACCCATGGAAACTAGGCAGGAGAGCTGGAAAGATGCCAAGTCAGGTGACGTGAGATAGAGATGGTCATCATAGTTGTGACGTCCCATCGACCTCAGCCCATGAAAATGTGGCAGTGATTTTTCTGAAGACCTAAAGAAGGCTAATGGGCACCCACGATGCTCGTTGCCACAGCGATGGCCCGTGAGGCAGCCCGTTGGATCAGCTGCGTCCAGCTACTCCCAATCTAATTAGGATTTGGATTCCTTGTCTACAAATACTTTACCCTAGGTTTTATTTTAAGGGTTACTCATGGGTACTAGTTGTTCACGAATTATTTCAAGTTACTATCGGATATTTTGTTACTTTGATTTTGGTATTGATTTCGAACACAAGTTCTTGATATTGACGTGTTCTTGAGTTTGTTCTTCAAGATTCCAGTTTTCTTTATCCTTATTTGTAAGTATCTCTTGATGATTGCAAAAACAAATATTAATTGCATGCTTATGAACATGAGCAGCTAAATCCATAACTAGGGTTGTGGGAACCATGTAGGATTAACGAAGTAGGCAAAGTACTTAGGTATTCTAGGGAGGTGGTTATGCATGTATTGTTCTTCTCTTCATTTTGATTTCTTTTTAATGGTGCGCAACGTTAGAACTTGCCTTATCCTTACCTGCAGGACCAAGGAGGTAACGAATGGGAAAAGGGTTGTTAACAATGAGATTTGAGGCTATCAACCCTCATCTAATAGCTTGACCTTGTCTAGAAATAGCTATTCTGGGATAAAGGGTAAGGGTTAGTAAAGCGACACCTGCGGCCGGACTTATGCGTGTGGTGAAATTCACCTAGTTGCCGGACCAAGGAATTAGGTGAACCTAACTTACCGATTCTGCATGCTAAGCACCAAACTAGTTTACCAAGTACAAAAGCTTTACTAAGTTATGATCTCATGGGGAACACTACCCTAGTCACTTCTCTTATTGATAACAACTGTTGAAATTGATCTCTGTTACTTGTTGCGTTTGAATTACAATTATTTCTTGTTACGTCAACCCCCCCCCCCTTGCGGGAAATAAATGACTAAAAGACTGAGTAAACACTAATTGACCCTAGTCCTACTATATTCCCTGTGGGATCGACCTCAACCTTTAGTTGGGTTCTATATTTGAATAGCGACCGCTTTATACTTCTTTTGGAGGTGTAATTTGGGCGCATCAAGACTCGTGCGAGGAGCTGCTTTTGTCATACTCTAGACTAAGGGTGAGCTCTTGGCGACCGCAGCTTAGGGTTTAGTTTATCTTTTGCTTATGTACTCTATTACTACTCTGAGACATGTATGTATATATTATATTGGATGCTTCGTACTCCTTGGTTGTAGTTCCGGCTCTATACTATGATACCAGGTTATGGGTTTTGGATTAGGTTTCGCATATGTATGTTTATTCCTGTTACCAATCTTTTCATCTTGTTCCTTTGCTTCTGCTTGTTTATATCATCTCTTTCGCTTAACTATTAGCTAATAGCCTATTACTAACTGTTTCGGGATATGAGGATTTGTTCACCTACTGGTGGGTCATACGTGCCATCATGACCGATAAATCGGGTTGTGACAGCTTTGTATCATAGCTCAAGGCTCACCGGTGTTATCGGTATAGGAGCCAATATCTAGTAGAGTCCTGCGGATCAGGGCGGAGACATTCGTACTCAATCTTCGGGAGGCTATGGTGACATCTTATAAAAAAATGGACGTCCTTATTTCTATCTCGTGCATATTATCCTTGAAAGTTTCTGGAAATCTCACTTGTTCTAGTTCACTCTTCCACAGATGGTTCGCACGAGGTCTTCGGCTTCCGGCGGAGGAGAGCCTCCTGCCCCTGCACCACCGACTCTAGCTAGGGGACGAACGCACATATCACACAAAATCCATGGACTATAACACACGAAAAAACCGAAAAATCCCTATTTCCCATTCCGGGCCACGTTTGAAATCCTAAAACCCCACGTTTGCCCCTCCGAACCAACGCGTGCCATTAAATAGGTCGTCACGGACACCCACGAGAAATTTTGGCTAAAATACCGCCGGACGCACATATCACACAAAATCCATGGACTATAACACACGAAAAAACCGAAAAATCTCTATTTCCCATTCCGGGCCACATTTGAAATCCTAAAACCCCATGTTTGCCCCTCCGAACCAACACGCGCCATTAAATAGGTCTTCGCGGACTCCCACGAGAAATTTTGGCCAAAATACCGCCGGACGCACTTATCACACAAAATCCATGGACTATAACACACGAAAAAACCGAAAAATCCCTATTTCCCATTCCGGGCCACGTTTGAAATCCTAAAACCCCACGTTTGCCCCTCCGAACCAACGCGCGCCATTAAATACGTCGTCGCAGATGCCCACGAGAAATTTTGGCCAAAATACTGCCGGACGCACATATCACACAAAATCCATGGACTATCGAGCTAGGTCGGTCGATGATGCCTACTGGGTACCGCGTGTTTTGGTACTCATACTACAGTTCTCCATATTTTTGTTGATGCAGATCCCAGTACGAGTTATCACCATTGATTGCAGTCCTCGTGCAGAGTTGCTGACAGGAGACATTGGGTGAGCTCTTGGCGATCGAAGTTGATCCATCTCCCTCTACTTTTGGGCTAGTCTCCTACTGTACCTTCAGAGATTGTCCATAGTTTTTTGTATCTATCTAGAACATCTAAGTTATAGTAGCACTTGTACCGACTGACACCAGGTCTTGGGGGATTTTGATGTATTTTATTCCCTTCCCTCCCTTTTTACTTATATTGGTTTATCGTATCTTCTGTTGTTATTGTTGTTTCTTCCGCTTTTGGGTTCTTCCTTGTGTTTGACTGTTACTTGAAGTTCTGCGCTAAGGGTTGGCTTACCTACTGGTGGGTTATAGGAGTTCCATAACGACTTGAGTTTTTTGGTCATGACAGAGTGGTATCAGAGATCTAGGTTCACCGGTGTCATTGGTACAAAGGCAGGTGTCTAGTAGAGTCTCACGGATAGGTACGATGACGTCCATATCCTATATTCAGGAGGCTATTGGACATCCTTACGAAAAGTTCCATCTTATTGATTCCTTATCATGCGTTCTTCTCTCCATCAAAGTTTAAACTTTAATTGTTCCTTCCCTTCTCAGATGGTTATGATGAGGTCGATAGCTGGCTCGGGAGAGGCTCATTGAAATTTTCTTAAGTCTTAGAATTTAAAGTCATTAGTAGTTAATAAGAAAAGTTAAAATAGGAATTCACTTTAGTTATCAATTCATTAATTCCCTATGGGATCGATATCTGAACTTACTAGTCCTAAATTACTTGTCAGACTGCGTACAGTTGCATGTGGGGCAGGATACAATAAGTTTTTGGCACCATTGTCGGGGAATTTTCTAAAAATTGATATACTATTTTGAATGTTTATAAATCTGTTTAGTTTTTTACTTTTAGTTGTTATTTTGTTACATGACAGGTTTCAGGTAGTTTATGCCAAATACTCAAACTCAAGGCAGTCCCTTGATTCCATTTGATCCTGAAATCAAAAGAACTGCTAGAAGATTCAAAACAATAGGCGACCAAGTCAACTAAAACCTGAATTTAGATGGAGTACAAGAGCCTGTTAGGGCGCAGGTACAGATCTCTTGCTCAACTTTGCTAGGCAAAATTGTGAGAATGACTCCAAGGAAATAGTCATGCCAGTAATTACTTGTAACTTTGAACTGAAAGAAAGAAATGGTACAGCTAGTGCAAAGCACTTGCCAATTTTTAGGTAAACCTCACGAAGATCCACATAAGCACTTGACAGAATTTGTGGAATTGAGTGATAACTTTCATTACTAGAATGTGTTGGATGAGTATGTGAAGCTGACTTTATTCCTTTTTTAACTTACAAGGGAATCAAAGCAATGGTGGCAGAATGAGCTAGCAGGTTCAGTTAATCAAAGCAATGGTGGCAGAATGAGCTAGCAGGTTCAGTTACTACTTGGATGGATTGTCAAAAAAGTTCCTAAATCAATTCTTCTCTTTGAGACGAACTAAAGAGTTAAGAGGAAGGATATCTGATTTTGTGCAGAAAGATGCTAAACCATTGCCATAGGCATGGGAAAGGTACAAGGGTTATCTTATATATTTCCCCATCATCAGCAGCTTAAGGAGACCAGACTCCAAGTCACTTCTAGATGCTACAGCTCAAGGGAAAATCTTGTGCAAGAGCTATGATGAAATGAAGTGCTTCTCAACCTTATGTCTACAGGTAATAGAGATTATTAAGAATCGAGTAGAGTGTTCTCCTCAACTTTACATAAAGATCCAGGAAAGATAGAGTTAGATGAAGTTACAGCCATAAGGTTTGAAATTGGGTAGTGTACCAGCTTAGTAAAGAAGTGTCTGACAGCCCAAAGCTCAAGTCAAGTTCAGCAGGTTCGAGCAGCCAATATTATGTATGAGTTGTGAGGTGAAAACCACACCTATTAAGGTTGTCCTCTAAATCCAGAATTTTTATTCTATGTTGGGCAACAAAATCGTGGTATGAGTTATCAAGGTAATGGCTATGGGAAGAACTATAAAAATCACCCAAATCTTTCTTTGGGAGATAACTAGAAGAAGCCATTTACCCAACATAATTCTCAACTGAGTAGGTTGCTTGAAGAAACATTCAAGAAGTTTGTAGCTCAGACCCAAAAATTTGATCAAGCTCAGCAAGTAATCAATGAAGAAAATAATAAAGTTATTGTAGACATACAAATACAGTTGGGTAAGCTTTCTGCATCATTACATATGAGACCTCAAGGGGAATTTTATTAACGCTCAAATCGTGCTCTCTAACGTAGGAGGTCATGGCGATCGTGCACCAAAACAAAATTTATAATCCCAATGAGTGTCGGGGTCTACCCAAGGGACTTGGAATAGATAAATAGAGATTGTATCAAATTGGGTTCGAAGCGAGAATAAATGCTCAAAATATAAAGTAAAAGGATGGGGGAATTGGGATGTTGTCACTACAATCACAATTCAATTAAAAAGCAATAAAATAAAAGTGGGTGTACAAAGTTGATTAGATGACTAGGGATGCATATCCGATGGGGCTTTAGTTATGGGATAGGGTGATTATCAATTCATACTTATTCTTTCTTAATGAAGTAAGTAGCATTCATCATGGGTAAGAATTGCTTATCTATCGAACAACAATATTATATCCGACGATCTCGGTTAGAGAATCATCGATTTGATCAATAAACAATCAATCTAAGCTTGGGGAGGTCACACTATCTCTAGCTTAGACCCTTAAATGGGTAATTCCGTCGATAAGAGATATCTCTAGCCTCAAATCTGAGTGGAATCCCAAGTTCCCACTAGTAATTTCACATCCGAAACCATGAAATCCTTTCTCAAATAATCACATAGTCAAGTAATGAAAATTAATGTTTGCAACCACCAATTTTAGGATTAAAACTTGGTGAAATTACTAGACCCATGTCAATTAAGCAATTATAAGAAAGAATAAATAACACCCACACCCATTTTTTAAGCACCCATCATCAATACACCCCTAGACAAGAGAAATTAGCTACTCATAGCAAGAGAGAAGGAGATACCAGCTGGGTAATTCAAAATCTCCTCTATTAGATCTAAATCTTAAGTTCTAGATTCAATTTGAGCACACAAGTGTTAACCAAGAGAATTAGATTGAAACCCTCTTCTCAATGGAGGTGAAAAACTTAGTCTCCAAGCAAAAAGCTCTTCAAAATATTCAGATTAATAAAAGTTATTTACAATTGTGCATGAATAGGCCTTTTATAGTTTCCCAAAACATCACTAAAAATTAGGACAAAATTGCCATTCCAGAGGTGTGCGGTGCGACGTGCGGTTCGCACATTGTGATGTACGCGTCGCATACCACCTTCAAGTGAACCAATGACTTCAGCTATCTTTGGGAGCTCCGTGCGAATGAGGTGCGGTTCTCACCTTAAGATGTGCGCATCGCACAATGACCGCACCCTTTAACAGACTCTTCAGGACTTTTTCAGCTCTATATGAAGGAGGTGCGGTTCGTACCTAGGCTTGTGCATTTCGCACGGCCACCGCACCTTCGGTCAGAATCTTTAACTTTTACGACACTTCACACTTCACTCCTTTTTAGCTCTTCTTGGGTTCATTTCCTTGTTTATCATCATCTATCAAAAGTACATGCATAAACATCAATAAAGACCATAAGAACCTCTAAATCAATTCAAAACATAGCAATAATTCATGGATATATGATCAATAAGTTGGTAGATTACCGACTTATCAAACCCCCAAACTTGAACTATTGCTTTTCCTCAAGCAAGATACTCACAAGACAAGGAATGAATTATGCTCTAGGCACAATCAAGGCACAAAAGACTATTCTACACTAAAAATTAAGATAAAGAATAAATGAAAGACTCAAACAAATGACTCAACTACTATGCTCATCTCAATTTGGACCACCACAAATTCAAGGTAATTGATCAATTTAAAACCTTTTCCAAAAGGACATCATTTCTCATTCAAAATCAAGGGAATTTTTGCCATTTAAAATAAGACATTTAAGCTTCTCAAGTCATTGGCGTGGACTGTCAAGGTTTGCCTCATCTCCACACAACTTGTATCATTCATTCCCCTCAATTGAAACAGAGACTCTATGTTTCAATTCGAGTGCATGATGTCACTCACCACAAGAGAGAAACTCACTCATAATCATTCAATTCACAAAACACGGGATTATTGGAGAACCAAGAAGACTCTCACTCTCTCAAGGAAGTTCAAGTGCATATGCGTCGAACCATAGGCTTTTCCTTCATGTATATCGCCACTAATGTAGGGTAGCCAAGCTTAGAATCACCAAATACTTGCAGGTTGTGATGTTGCCTAGGGCTAAGGTGAGGATATCATTTAGTTCAAGTGACTACACCTCCCTAATGCTCTTTGTTCTCATTTCTATCACCGCTCACACTTTTCTATTTCATCTTCACCTTATTTCTCCCTCTCATAACCCAAGATTCCTCCCTTATTACTCATGATCATTCAAACTCCTTATACCACCTTCACTTGGTAGCACCTCATTTTGCTTTTCAATTTGCTCACTGGATTGATCTTTTGGAGAAATTTTCAATTTGAAATTAAGGTGCTACCTTGCACTTGAAGTGCACTTCTTTTCTTCTCCTCATTTGATCACATGTACCCCCAAGCTTAGGAATTTGCCTATGTTATCTTTTGTTTCCCCCCCCTCCCAAATTTAGGCTATTAGCCTACATTTCATTTTTAAGCAATTAGGGAGGATGGGTGCCAAAATAGAGGTTACAAAGAGGTAAAGGTGTTACAAGGTGCCAAAGAACGGTCATAAGCTCAAAAGGGGTTCACTAGGATTTGATGTCGTGGGAAGTCATTTGGGTGAAGTGACTGTCAAAAAGGGCCTAAGGTCATCCTCCAAGCTCGGTCACGCCTAGAATTTTTCCTTGAATCACATTCGGGGAAAGTTCTAGATGACACTTATGCACAAGAATCAAGGTAAATCCTCACCACACAAGGCATCATGCCACAAGACCTCTTTCTTTAGTCTCACAATCAATTGGGGCAAATGATTTTTGACAAGCTATTCCTAGTTCATTACACACTTGTTTGTGAGTCAATCAAGCCAAAGCGAGAGTGTGCAAGTCATGACAAGAGAATGCTTTTCCTCAAAAATTCATTTCCCTTCTTCCTTTTATTTTCAAAACAATTTGCCACAAGAAATTTTTTGGTGGGCCCATTTTGAGATAAGCAACTACGGACTCAATTCTAAACTAAAACTTGGCATTTTCCCTTAAGAACGTTGCCTCTCAATCTATCATAGGGAAACACCAACCCGGTTCGACACACAAAAACAAAAGAGAATAAAAAGAAAAATAATCAAAACTCTTGCTCCTTGGGAAAGAACCGTGGTATTAAGAAAATCATCGGAATTTATGTTTAAACTACTATTAACAAGGCGATATCCGAATTCCAAGCTCATGATTCATTCAAAACAAGCCTCGGCATAGGCCTTTAGCATATTTGCAAAGTACGTGTAGTAAGACAATGGATCATGTAAGACCAACCCGGCAACACAATCCCAATCAAGCCCGGCGAGGGCACAAATAAGCTCAGAATAAAAATAAAACATAATAAAAAAGGCCCGGCGAGGGCAATGTCAACACAACAAGTATCACAATAGTTACAGGCTCTCCCAAACTTAAATTAAGAATAGCCCCGATGCATAAAAAATTATACAAATGAGAATTAGTGCCAAAAACTCCCTGAATAGGCTAATAATGATGACGATGCCTCCTTGAGTAGAACCGATATGGTGGTCTAGGAGGTTGAGGTACCGATGAAGTTGGTGGTGCTGGTGGTGGTATAGATGCATGTGCATGATCTATTTAAAAACCTACCAATGGTGGTATCGTAGGATCCCATGGCAGCTTAAGGGGACCGAATGGGTCATCCACATACCATCTGTCCTTTGCAGTCATCAACTCATGATAGGACAGCCCCCTGCCCCAGCTAGGCGTAGGTGGAGTCCTCAAACCTAGAACAACTTAAGTAGGATTCAAGTATTGTTGGACTATTGGTGGATCAAGCACTGCTTTGATTTTGGATGCACATTCATTGTCAGATTGAGTCCACCTAGTGAACCAATCATCAGGGGCCAGCAGCTCCTTGGGATGGTCAGGATTTTGGGGCTGGTAGATTAATATCCCAATTTGATTCAATATGTGAGACCACTTTCTTGAGTTCCTCAACCCCCACTTCTATGGTGTCCACTCTAGCACATAGATTTCTCACTCTTGACACTACTGGTTTCAAGGCTGACTTGATGGCGGATTGAAGTATGGTCGGAATGTCTTTGGCTAACTTTTGTAGAATCTCCTCATTCTTGTTAGTAAGTAGACTTAGTTGTATCAAGTTACCTAAGGAGGAGGTGGTGGCTTGAGATTCCCCATGAACCGTGCTCGAAGTGCCCTGAGACAAGGGTGAACTCCCTTCTGGATTATGCACAATGTTGTTGGCTCGAGACATGGGTGTGGTAGCATGTGAAGGTTGATCCAGATGCCTTTTCTTGACATGTGGGGCATCTTTATCCCTCTTTGTGTTCAAGCAAATTATCCCCTTAGCTTGGTTGGCCTTATCAAATGCTCGAAACAAAGGACACTTGGTTTGGACACATAGAAGAGTTATAAGCACGGGGAAAGCCATGGATGTGGAGTCATGTCGCGCTTTTATCTTGAGGTGTTCGGTGATGATCTCACCTTCATTTAAACGGAGGCCTCTCATGATGTATGCAAGGAGAATATCCATCTCTATGGTTACTTTAGTGGTCTGGCTAGTCGGGATGAGTCTTGTGCTCAAAAATTCAAGCCACATGCGTGCTTTGAATTTGAGATCAGAGCGATGGATTTGTCCCTTGGAGGTGGTGGCCCACAATGGGTTTCCTTCAGCAATCACACTAGCAACCCATTCATATTCGTCATTCTTTCTAGCCACATGTTCAAAGTTCCTTGATTCGGGGATTGGTTCATCATCCTATATGGAAGAATGAATGGATTTTGGGGTAATGTTCACCTTTTTACCTCGTACCAATACTAACTTGAGGCATGGCAACTTTCTTAGTGGGCCTTTGTGATTTAGCTCATCGAGGTGGGCTCGGTATGAGGCATAGAATTCTCGCACCAACTCAGGAAAGTAAAGGCCTGGTGTATTGGCAAAGTGTTCCCAAGCTCTTATGCAAAATTGCTTTGGCATATTCGGGAATTCCTCTTGGAACTCTTCAACATTGAGCCCATTTTTCTCCAAAAATGGGCGATTCCGGAATTTGAGGTAGTAATTTTCCATTCCGCTGAGCCCAAAGCGGACTCCCGACTCAATGTGCTCAGACTCTTTTATAGGAACACCTGCATTTAGAGTGTGCTTCACGGCACGACTCTTTTGATGGTGCCTGTTGGAAGACATAATCCTGTGGATGGGCGTTAACAATATGCATTATAAATATATAAACAACTAAAAGAAGTTAGGAATTCAGTGAAGTGGAAAACAAATGAGGGGGTTGGGGTTCGGGCGAACCACATGTGGACCGCACAAGGGAGAGTGCGCATCGTATTTGCTATCGCACAAGCTAACAAATTCCTATAATTGATTTCCAGTTATGGTGCAAAGCTGGTGCGGGATGCACCAACCAAAGTGTGTGTCGCACCAAGCTCCACCCCTTAGAACAGTGATTGGTTCTCTATTTTCAACAAGATGCAATGCCTTGTGTGCACTGCACATCAAGATCTATGTATCGCATACGAAATGCACAAAGGCCCAATCAGAGTTTTTGGTTCCTCGTGTTCTTGTGAATTCCGCATGTGATCGGTAGAGCAAGATGTGCTTAGGCACTTGGCACTATTCAACAAACTAATCAACGATAAACTAAGGGGGGCAAGGGATATCATGACCACCACTTCCGGGTAAGCAGACTTCCTCAGATTTCCATTATCACAACAATAAGCGAGAGAAGAACTCAACGACTTCCCTTAAGATGGGCGTTACCCCATATATCATTGGGAACATCAAGCATTCACTTGCATAATGGACACCCACAAATTCAGCAACAATTAACCCCCTCCCCGCATAAGATAATACACCCCAAATAGAATGCTCAACAAAAACCATGGGTATACAATCAGCAAAATTCAGCTTTCATAAAAACAATTCAACAAAGACCTCAAGGCAAATGACGATTTGCCCTTAAGAACGACGCCACTCAATCTATCATTGGGCCAAATCATTCGTCCGTCACAAGGGAGTACTCAGACTTCACCCCAACACATAGTTAAAGGCTAGAAATCACTACCATTAAACATGCATTACCAAAATTTAAGTTCTACCAAGTTGGAAGCAAGAAAAATCATCAATTCAACTCAAAATTGGTGACCCAAAATTTTCGAATCTCACCCAAAACCAACATGGTAATACTAGTAAGCATGCTTCATAATATGAGTTTATAACCTTCATAAAAACAAGTATTTAATGTCGGAGAACTTACCACAAGTGAAGATTCTGAAGAGAGGAGTAAAATTGAAGCTTTTTGTTCTTCAACAATGGTGACCCACGAAACCTACCCGAAGAGATGACATCGCCAGTGGTGATAGAGTGGTGGAGATGGTTGGGTAAGAGAAGAAGAAGATTTTGGGGATGTTTGATAGATTTGGAGAACATTTTGGGAGAGAATTTTGGGAGTTGGAGAGAAAAGATAGTGGAATTAGGAGAAGAGAGGTGGTTTGAAAAGAAAAAGAAGAAGAAGAGTTGGTCGGGTTGTCTCTGGGTCAAGTCGGTCAACGGGTTAGGTCAATTAAAGTTCAAACTTATCACTGGTGTGCCGTGACATGCGATTCACACCAGACAATATGTGAACCACATGGCGTAGTGCACATGCCCCTTTTTCTCCCCTGGGTTTGCCCAGGTGTCTGTTTCACCATGCGAAGGAGGTGCGACGCACACTTGGGCTCGTACGGTCCACACTGCCTAGCGCACGTCGCCTCTAAATTTTCAAATTTCCTTTAGGAAGTCTGTGTTGGTGTGCAGTGCACTGTGCGACACGCACAATTGCTTGTGTTGTTCGCACAGTTTTCCACATAACCCATTTTTGCCCTATTTTTTCTATTGTTCAATTTTTCACTATGAATTTCCTGCAAATCACTAAAAACAACAACGGGTGAAGAAATTTAAAGAAAATATTTGGGTTGCCTCCTAAGAAGCGCTTGATTTTACGTCGCGGCTCAACGATAGTACCTCAATTCTCAACCGTTATCGGAAGGCATGCCAATTCGGTTGGCATGGCCCTATCCGAGAGATGAAATTGTTCCATCAATATATTAGAGATGTCATTAAGTTGCTCACTTGGAAATGAATCAAATATGGGCGTCTTGCCTACTTCAAACTCTCCAAGAGCATCATCCCACTTCCCCTCCGATTCTATCACCGACATAACTCTTAAATCATCTGAAGCTCTCATGGGTTGGAAAACGTTGAACATCACTATCTCTTCCCCCACTCAGAATTTGAGTTCACCGAGTTCTATATCAATAAGGGCCCTCCCCGTAGCCAACAATGGTCATCCCAGAATAATGGGCACCTCCACATCTACCTCACAGTCTTAGATGACAAAGTCCGCAGGAAGAATTAGTTTGTCCATCTTTACCAATACATCAAATAAGATTCCTACAAGGCGCTTAATAGACCTATCAGCCATGAGTAGCCACCTAGAAGTAGGCTTGGGAGTTCCCAATGCTAGCTTCTTGAAAATCACAAGGGGCATCAGGTTGATGCTTTCCCCCAAGTCGCACAAGGCCCTTCAGAATACAAATATTCCAATAGTACATGGTATAGTGAATGCACCCGGGTCTTCTATCTTCGTAGCCACATTGCTAGTCATCATGGAACTATAACTATGTGAAATCTCAATCGTGCCTACATCAACCACCTTCTTCTTTTTAAGTAACTCTTTCATAAATTTAGAGTACCCTGGCATGTGCATTAGAGCTTCGACCAAAGGAATGCTTATTGACAGCTTGTTGAACATGACAACAAACTTGCTGAATTTTTTTCTTCCTTCTTCTTATTTAGCCGATAAGGGTACGGAGGAGGTCCTTTGGGAGTTGTGTTTGGTGTGCCTTGCATAATAGGAGGATCGACCTCGTCATCAATGGCCACTTAGGGAGAGGGATCGACCTCTTCCTTATCATCATCACTTTCAACATTCTTCAGGGAACTCGATGCGTCAAGTTCTTCCCTTACCTCCAGAGTTTCAACAACATTCTCATGCACTACCTCTTCATTTTTGTCTCTTGGATTCTTGCCTACTTCAGGAGTAGGCTCCTTTGGTTTCACAACCGATTCTACAACAGGTCCTTATATCTCACCAGTTGTTCGTCCACTCCTAGTAACGATGGCCATGATATGCCCGTCACTTTCTGAATTGGTAGTGGTGCTACTAAGAAGTGACATATTCGGGGCTTATTTGAATGGAAAGATGATCCATTTGGACTTCAAGTTGTTTGATGGAGGTTGAATGAGAGCTCACGGTCCTATGAAGTATTGAGACTTTTCTTTTAAGCTCATGCACCCCGACGTGTGTTGTGTCCACTTTTTTGGCACCAAGGACAATATATCCTCTAACTTGGAATGCCCGGGGTAGCTTGTGGTTGGTTGGTAAAGGGAGTCAGATTTGTTTTGGGTTACATAATGACTTTGGTAGTTGTATCGCTCACCATAACTTTCCCGATCATCTCTTATCCAACCTTGGTTCTCTTTCCTTGAGTGATAATACCCGGGACGAGAACCCACCGACACCAAACATAATTTGCCATCAACCATAGTCATAAGCTCATCACCACTAGCTCTTATTTCTGGCACATTCGCAGTACTCACCCCCCTAGCACCAATCACATGCTTTGCCAAGAGATCGATTTGAGTCATCATCTTGGCCATTGTTTCATCTTGACTTTCCCCTCTCTTTCTAATTTCATTATCCAAGATAGATGAGGATGCTCCCAAGGTTGGCATATCTTCCTCTCGTCTATACCAAGCTTGGCTGGTTTTCGTCATCCATTCTAAGAAAGTCGAGGCAATAGGAAATCTCATAACCATGAAGGTGCCACCTCCGAGGTTATTAGCCATTGCCTTATTCATGGAATTAAATGATTGATAAAAACTTTGAAGCAAAACGTTATCTGACAACCCATGGTTTGGGCATAAGAGAAGCTTCTTTTTAAACCTCAAACAAGCCTCATGCAAGGGTTCATCTGGGAGTTGCCTAAAGTTGATGATTTCGTCTCTTAGATGCATCATATGAGATGGAGGGAAGAATCTTGAAGTTAACTCTACAACCAAATTGGACCAAGATGTTATGGATCCATCCGGCAATTCTTCCAACCACGCTGTGGCTTCCCCCGTCAAGGAGAAAGGGAATAAGCAAAATCGGATAGATTCTTGGGAGATATTTTTATGATGTATGGTTGGAAAATCTCTACCAAATTCGAATATGCCGGTTGGCATCTTCATGTGCTGCTTCACCAAATAGGCCCTTTATTTGGATTAAGTGGAGCATAATGCTAGTTACATGAAAGACAGCATTTCGCACTGTGAGGGGTAGGCGGATTGCACCTACACCCCCTTCCATCATAGGCTAAGCCTCATCGGCCTCCATGAAGTCGTCAATGCTCTCGTTGTCGTCGGCCTCATTCATAGGCTAGCCTGCTCAATCAAAACATAAACAACAAACAAAAGTAAAAGAAACAGGTACTCTCAAAATGATTTCAAAACAACAATCAAAAATAGCTATCAACTCAAGTCCCGGGCAACGGCGCCATTTTTTATGAACGCTCAAATCGTGCTCTCCAAAGTAGGAGGTCACAGTGATTATGCAGAAAAACAAAATTTATAATCCCATTGAGTATCGGGGTCATACCCAAGGAACTTGGAGTAGCTAAATAGAGATTGTATCAAATTGAGTTCAAAGCGAGAGTAAATGCACAAAATATAAAGAAAAAGGATTGGGGAATTGGGATGTTGTCACTACAATCACAATTTAATTAAAAAGCAATAAAATAAAAGCAGTTGTACCAAGTTGATTAGATGACTAGGGATGCATATCCGATGGGGCTTTAGTTATGGTATAGGGTGATTATCAATTCATACTTATTCTTGCTTAATGACGTAAGTAGCATTGGTCATGGGTAAGAATTTCTTGTCTCTCGATCAACAATCTTATATCCGACGATCTCGGTTAGAGCATTATTGGTTTGATCAATAAACAACCAATCTAAGCTTGGGGAGGTCACACTATATCTAGCTTAGACCCTTAAATTGGTAATTTCATCGATAAGAGCTATCTCTAGCCTCAAATCTGAGTGGAATCCCAAGTTCCCACTAGCAATTTCACATCCGAAACCATAAAATTCTTTCTCAAGCAATCACATAGTCAAGTAATGAAAATTAATGCTTGCAACCACCAATGTTAGGATTAAAACGTGGTGAAATTACTAGATCCATGTCAATTAAGCAATTATAAGCAAGAATAAATAACACCCACACCCATTTGTTAAGCACCCATCAACAATACACCCCTAGATAAGAGAAATTAGCCACTCATAGCAAGAGAGAAAGAGATACCAGCTGGGTAATTCAAAATCTCCTCCATTAGAGCTAAATCCCAAGTTCTAGATTCAATTTGAGCACACCAGTGTTAACCAAGAGAATTAGATTGAAATCGTCTTCTCAATGGAGGTGAAAAACTTAGTCTCCAAGCAAAAAGCTCTACAAAATATTTAGAATAATAAAATTTATTTACAATTGTGCCTGAATAGGCCTTTTATAGTTTCCCAAAACATCACTAAAAATTAGGACAAAATTGCCTTTCAGGAGGTATGCAGCGCGAAGTGCGGTTCGCATATTGTGATGTGCGCATCGCACACTACCTTCAAGTGAACCAGTGACTTCAGCTATCTTTGGGAGCTCCGTGCAAAGGAGGTGTGGTTTGCACCTTAAGATGTGCGCGTCGCACAGTGACCGCACCCTTTAACAGACTCTTCAGGACTTTTGCAGCTCTATGTGAAGGAGGTGCGGTTTGCACCTTGGCTTGTGCATGTCGCACAGCCACCGCACCTTCAGTCAGAATCTTCATCTTTTCCAACACTTCACACTTCACTCCTTTTTAGCTCTTTTTGGGCTTATTTCCTTGTTGATCATAATCTATCAAAAGTATCTGCATAGACATCAATAAAGGCCATAAGAACCTCTAAATCTATTCAAAACATAGAAATAATTCATGGATATAGGCTCAATAAGTTGGTAGATTACCAACTTATCAGAATTACCTAGTGATATAGAGAAGAATACAAAAGAGACAGTTAATGCAATCACCTTGAGAAGAAAAAAAGAGTTAGAAATACAACCTCAAATAAATATTAGATAGAACAAAGACTTGAGGTCTACACCAGTCAAAGCAAAAGAGAAAGAGATTGAAAAGACGTTTGAAGAGTTAACAGTCAAGCCACCACCATCATTGCCGCAGAGATTTCAGATACAGAAATTTGATAATGCATATTTGAGATTTCTAGACTTATTAAAGAAGGTACACATGAATATCCCATGGTGTAGTTATTGTAAGAGGTACCAAAGTATACCAAGCACTTGAGAAGTATAGTTGCAAATAGGTTCCTCATAAAATTTCAAATAGTTGCACTCACTGGAGAGTGTAGTTCGAGAATAAAAAACAAACTCCCTCCAAAGTTAAAATATCCAGGCAGTTTCACTATTCCTATAAGCATTGGAGACCGAGATATGGGGATGGCACTTTGTGATCTAGGTGCTAGTATTAATTAGATGTCCACCACTATTTTTAAGACATTGGGACTTGGTGAACTGAGGCCTACAATAGTAACCTTGCAGTTGGCATATCGTTCTTTAACCTACCCTTATGGAATCATTGAAGATGTGTTAGTGAATTTGAGACCATTTATTCTACCTGTGGACTTCATCATTGTAGATTATGAGGCTGACAAAGATGTATCTATCATTCTTGGTAGGGGTTTCATAGCTACAGCTGATGTAGTGAAAAGAATGAACTCTAGGAAAATGTTTATGAATGTGGAGAAACTTAAGGCACATTCAACATATTGAAGGCAACTGGCTTGCCTGCACATTATGAGGATCTTAAAATCATCAATTTAGGGCCTTCAAGATTGGCTAAGGTGAGACAAGAAACTCCTTCAAACCAAAATAACCCATTGAGGGGTCCTGGTTGATTGAGTCTGATTGAGAAGGACGTGTTGACTATAGAAGATGAAATTAAAAATGACTTTAAAGATAAAGGTACGTTTTAAAATGGATGGGAGAGGGATCCCATTTTTCACATAAAAAACTTCTTGGATGTGTGCAAGAAGTATGACGAGGTCATCGATGATGATATAAAGTTGTATTGGTTTACTCGCTCTCTTGTGGGAGAGGCAAGGGAATAGTACATGAACACTTCACCGGAGTTAGTAGAGACATGGCCTATTTAGTATATACATTTTCATTAGTTTAGTCCACACACCGAAAAGACAAGAGCTATAAATAACATTGTTAATTTTGAACAAGAAGAAGATAAGCTACTTTCTGACGCTTGGGATAGATTCAACCATCTTGTGGATTATCCTGGTTTGGGCCTATCTAAAATAATAATGTTATGTATCTTCTACCAAGAACTTCACCAAATCAACTAATCTATTATGGATGTGGTATTTGGTAGATGGTGGGATGAGACTTCTTCTATTACAGCCATGAAGTTGCTATAAAGTGTAGCTGGACATGGAATCCCATGAAACATCGAGTTTTGAAGCTTAATGAGAGAAGTGAAGGAAGGAAAGGACAAAATAAAAGCTCAAGTGAGATGGTGTGGAGTTGTTTACCCTATCATGGAGCTAATGGAACTTGAAAAGGTTCACGTCGAGCCACGATGTTAAATAAAACACTAGTTGGGAGGCAACCCAATATTTATTGTATTACTTTTTATTTTTCTTTATTATATTTTAACATAAATTTTTCTAACAATTTGGTTGAGTGTTGTTTTTACAAGTTTTCCAAGATTATGGAGCAAGGAAAGTGAAAAATGGGCACTCAAAACAAGGTTTGAAAAGAAAAAAAAATTAAAAATAAAAATTGATGAAATTACACTAGGAGGACGCCTAGGGCACAACCCTAGGCCCCTCCATAGTGTATTTCATTCAAAAAAAAAATCTTGATTAAAAAAAAATAGAAATAAAAGAAAAAGGAAAAAAATTATAAATATCACTAGATTCTCCTTATTTTTATCCACTAGTACACTTTGAATATTTCTCTCTCTAGGATTTTTTAGCCTAAGTCTTCATCCTTAAAGCTTTCTTCTTTCAAATTAATCTTTCAAGGTATGAATTCTTATGCTTTCCTTATTTAAATTTTATTTTTATAATTAGTTTTTAGTTTTTAGTTCATAGTTTTAGTTTTAAATTATTTATTTTATTATTTTTAGTTAGTTTTTTTTATAGACCCATGAAAGTAAGTTTACATACTTGAATTCTCCAACTTGTGATTCATGCTAATATGTTGCATGGGGAACATGAATTTGTAGCTGTTAGCGAATATATTATGATTAGAATTGTTGTTTCTAGATAGAATAAAATTTGGGGGTGAATTAGAATGACTAATTTTATGAAACTAACCTTAAAGTGCCATGCACACCAACTGTTTGATAATATGAGCATGTAGGCTATCCCACAGGTCTAGTGCGTCACATAGGACACCTCACTAGGCCATCTCCAGGCCTAGTTTGTCCTGGTTCGATCCTTTTGACCCAGAACCCCCAAACCCGTATATATTCTACACTTAGTCATATTTGAGGGGGAGAACCAATATTATGGAGAGAAAATATGCAGGAGATGAATAACGAGGGTTTTCTACCTAGGTTTTTCTATGTTTTTCTATTTTTATGATTTAATATATTTTTATTCATGAATTATTGCTTTTGTAATTAATTCATGAGTAGTTAAACTCATAGTATCTAGGGTTGTGGATGAATATGAACATTGATGTTTGAAAGTTAATATAGTTTGATTGGATTTCCATTATTGAGTTGCTTATCTTTTCTTGATCTTACTTATTTGATTATCTGGCCAATTATCAAATATTATCTATGGTTCATAAGTTGGACTAGGAATAGTGAACTTATGTTTGTAATAAGAAAAGGTAGAGCTTGGTCGTGAGCTCTTAAGGGATAATAATTTGCTAACGTGAATAGGAATATACTCTCTAGCCTTCCTTAGTTGATACAAAGGATTAATCATATGCACTTCACTATCGACTGATGACCATAGGAATATAGGCGTTAGAAATAGCCAAGTAGGCATAAAGGCAGTTAAGAAAGAAGTTCAACATCGTGAATATCAGTCCGCAACTAATAACTCAGGAAATCAATTAAACTAGTTAATCGATAACTCCACTGAATTGTTCTAAGTCTGCAACCTTGGATCATTAATCTTTCTAAATCACAAACAACTTGAAATCATCTTATGTCTTAGAATTTAAAGTCAGTAGTAGTTAATAATCTCCAAATCAAACATTATCTCCTGTTTACTTACTGAACAGTTAAAATAAGAATTAACTTTAGTTATCAATTCGTCAATTCTCTGTGGGATCGATATCTGGCTTACTAGTCTTATATTACTTATCAGACTGCATACACTTGCGTGTGCAAAAGGATGCAACAACTATCAACCTAGATATTTCCATATCCTTGCGTATCAAGGCTGCAGCACACTCCTTAGCCAAGTGTCTTCCAATACTCGATACAAATTTCCACATTCTTGCCATAATTGTGGACACCATTTTCGGAGCATACCAAGATAACTATGTGAACTTGAGATTGTACTGTATCACACTCATGGTACCTTGCTTGAGGTTCATGAACTCATCAGCCTTATCTTCTCTTAACTCTAAAGGCAAGAAGTGATCGATGAAAATATCCATGAAATACCACTCTGAAAGATCTGCATCCTCTCCTCGGGTCAGCTCCCATTGTTCATACCAAGTACTGGCAACATCTTTCATATGGTAAGAGGTAAGCTCAACCCATCGATCTTACTAGCATGCATCACTTTGAGAATCTTATATATCTTATCAATGAAATTCTAGGGGTCCTCTTCAACCTTAGATCTTGTGAATACTGGTGGATTCATTCGGAGGAACTCATGAATCCTAGAAGTGTCAAATGAGTCATGGGAGATAGCATTGGTAGGGTCTGCACCCTGATGGTGTGAGTGAGCGGTAACAAGCTGTGTGAGCATCTTGATAGCTCCCCGTAACTCCACATCTGAAATGTTTGACAGTTGAGGTGTAGATGATGTAGGACCTCTCATCAATCCTGATGTTAAAGGTGGAGACACAGCTCTACACTGTGGCCATAAAAATAGCCTCAATTCTGAGTCTGCATTCCCTGCGTTGGAGGAAACTCACTGCATTTGCCTCACTAGTAACTTCAATATTGGTGGTAGCCCTTTGTTTTGCAATCATCTTTATCTTATGAGGCATATTCTAAAATACATAATAATGCACGACATAGGATAAATTTTCATAGAGTTCAACTTTATAGTATGAATTAGAGTATGAAAGAAGGGTAGTATTTCTAATATTTTGTAGCTTCCCTATTATAAGTAAGGTGCGATTCACACCGATAAGAAGGACTCTACTAGACATGCCTTCATAGATATCCTAGAACATTTGAACCTTATGCTCTGATACCATGTATGTCATGCCCAAATCCTACATACTGGATGGGACCAATACCCGATTCCATTACTAGCCCGAGTATAGCCGTAACGTGGAATGAACATGAGTATACATCTATATATGAGCAGAAGAAATGACCTAAAGAATTTAAAAGACAAATCTTATCAATAAAGTACTTCTCATAGAAATGAAAATGAGTTCCATGAAATATGACTCGAAGGTCAAAATGTGAGAATACATGACTTTAACTAACTATCTATCTATAAAGCCTCTAAACTTGTCTGAAATACTGACAGTCGAGATAAAAAACCCAAAATACTTTTATTAAACTAGAAATAAAGAAACTAACTCAGAATAAGAACTCAAGAAGTAAGAAAGTGTCACGACCCAAACCGCTGCGAGTGAAACCCGCCCAAAATTCCTGGATGAGCGAACCAATTTCCAACCCAACACTTAGAAAATCCAATAGCTCAAACCAGTTTGCATTAAAATAAAGAACTACCATTCACATCTAAACCAAAACTAATAATATTCTGCGGAAATACCCCTAAAACTAAAAGTCATTGTACGAAAACATCTACCAATGTCTAGAAATGGGGATGCAACCCCAAAAATAAGAGTTTAAGTCTGAAAATAGATGGGCCATAACTAAACTAGAAGAAAACAAGGTAGCCCGATAGAAGTAGCTCACCCTTGAAATCTGGAATCGCTGAGACTATATCTGAGGTCGCATAGGAGCCATCGGATGATGTCCTGTACTCATAAAAAGAAAACAAGTGCAGAATCAGTACACAACCACTGTGTACTAGTAGGATCATCAGTCAGCTCCAATAAATAATATAGATACAATAAATCAAAACTGAGTGAAGTAGTACAAACATGTAATAGGTTCAACAACCATCTAATAATGAACAATAATCATGGCACTTACTCTTTTTCACATCACCCAGACCATCTAAGGATCCCTAGATCAACAACTAAGTGTTAACATGTAATGCCCGGCCCACCCAAGGACCAACCCACTATTAGGTGTAATACCTCAGCCTCTCAAGACCAACATACAAAATCACAGTTTCACAATCAACCTGATGCACTCATGGAACCATCGAAAAAACACAATCAACAATGCATAAATAAACCCGTACCAGGCGTGGTACCCGAGCCAACTAATATAAAACTTATACTAGGCATGGTACTCGAGCCAATCGATAGTATCCTGTAACAGGCGTGGTACCCAAGCTAACTGAATGTCACACAAAAATCCAACAATCAATAGTTAAATAAATAGCAAAACACTTGTAACACTAACAAGCAACAAACCAAGTTCATTTCACACAATTGACACCCGGACACTTAGACATTCATAAACTTATTCCTCAAAAATGCAAGATACCTACATCACTAAGTTAAGGTTACATGCATACATATTGCATTTGGAAAACAATACCATAACCAACCTCGAATAGCCTGAAACTTTACTGGACCGGAGCCTTCCTGTTTCCGAAAGCTTTTGCTTGCTCTTGGTCTAAAAACAAGTATCAATATACTCAAATCAATCCAATAGCCTAAAATTACCTGGATTATGTAAAATCCTAATCCCCAGGCCAAACAATAATCATTCCACCCATTCCTGGGCTTTCCCACCACTAATTCACCCTAAACTACTATTTTTACGGTTATATTTAGCAAATAATGGTATTTTAAACATGCATAAGCGATAACAATCATAACCCACGAATTCTACAGCTAGAATCCCCCCTTTTCCACTGGATTCTATAATCCTAGGTTATTCAAAATGTTCCCCCAAGCTCGAGATTATAGTTTCTAAGGTATGGGAATCGAAATACGGATATGGGGAACAAAAACCTTACCTTTTCGATGGAATTTAGTGGAAAATCACTAAAATTTGCCACTCTTCGCCTATGCCCTTCCCCAAAATGTTCTTCAGAAATTTTGAACGTTTTTAGGGAAGTTTCTGCATTAATCCTGCCTAAGTCTGCTATAGCAGTCCGTACACCGCTATAGAGGCATTGCCGTAGTGGAATCAACCGCTATGGCGATGCTGACTGATGTTGACTTATGTTATAACTTAAATTTCTCCGCTATAGCGGTGGCTGTTGTAGTTCAGTATCAACCGCTACAGCGGTTGACACAGGACAGAACCTCATAAAATCTCCCAAAAGTGCCCATTTTACAATACACCTTAAATCCTAACATTCCGAAACTACTCCTTCACATCAACCTTAATACTGGGAGTTCTACTTACCCGAATTCATTTCTGAAAAGTCCCTCAGACTCCTTAATGTCTTAGCTAACGGAAAACCTAGATCAATACAAGATGCATTACCCAATCCTCACCTAGATTTCTCTAGACTATACCTCGCTCAAAAATAGTCTGAGACTAGCCCAGCCCAAAATTTCCAAATCCCAAATCCAAAAAAATTCTAACTCGAAACTTGGCACGAATGGTTTACCCATAATAACGGACCCAGTCATTACAGAAAGGCTCACCAAAAGTTGAAAGTGAGAAGTCTAAGAAAATATCGGATCGTATTTTTAGGTACCAGAGTCTGCATTATTAAAAGATGTAACACCTAATGGCATACGTACGTGGAATATACTGTATGTAAAATGGCAGAAAGAAACATGACATATATGTATGAATAGAATAGAATAGTCAACATAGAAAAATCATGACATGAAAAAAATATAAGCTAAAATTAGTTGAACTGTTCTATATTAAGTCTTTCATCTTCTTTTAGTTTATTATGGGGGTCTAAAAGTGTAACCGACATAAACTACTATATGAGCAAATGGAGTATGATCTTTACCCTATAAGATAAGTCATCACATACCTTACCGAGTATGTGACTTACATGTCATAATTTTGTTATAAAAAGATCCATAATAATCCCTTACCAGGGAAACATAGAGGAGTCACCCAAACCAATAATATGATCTATAATCTACGTCGACAAACATAGTTTTAGGTATTTGTTATTTAGACTTATACCTTCTTGGTTAACCATTTAGCTCCGTTAAGCTCATGTGATCATAGTTTAGACCTTGTGGCTCATGTTAATAGTTTAGCCCTTGCAGCTCATGTTCATAATTTAGAAATTCAATAAGAGCATTTGAGATAATGAAAGATCATATCATTTTGGCATGGTTCATAAGTAAAAGGTTCATATCACCTATGTCATAAAGCTTATCTCATATCATAGGTTCATGAAAGTTACATTCTTGAGGAGATTTCATAATTTGGGAGTCATAAGAATTATATTCTTTTGAAGTTATCAAAGGAAGTCATAAAGGCTTAGTGTTTAACATAAATGTTATTTTGTTATCATAGGCAATCATAAAATCATGTGGAGAACTCATACAAATCACATAGAATGAGAAATATCTTACGAATGGGATACTTAAGCAGAGATTTCTTGGAGTTTCATAAAGAATCAAGATGGATTAAAAATCTGAAGGTTTTACTTGAACCCTAGTTTGTTCATGGGGTTCAATTCGAAGACGTAGAATGACGTGCTTAGGGAAGGACGAGTTTAGGGATAGCTTTATATAACTTACCTGTTAAAACTCTTCTTAGTTTCACTTTACACACACACCGGGCAAGTTCTAGATATCAATGTATAATATAGAATATGTAAAAACTCACCATAGAATGGCACATTAATGGCAAGATGTCTCACTATTAACTCTCTACCTAATAAATTAATTTCAATTCAATGAATACATTTTTAAGTTCTTTACTATTAGTTTAGAGTCAATCTTAGAGCCTACATATTTAAATTAGAATGTCTACCTTTTTATGCATACTATTTTTACTAGAGCTTATCATGCAATCCTAACAAGTCTAGATTAAGTACCTAGCTTATTTAAGGCATTCAGATTACTCTTCTATTTTATTTTCTAAAATAAATTAATGAACTTAATTATTTTTATAAAAATGTCTTAAAATTATCAAAAATTACTATGACATACCATTCAAAAGACTCCCTTAGAAAAGAACCAAAAATAAAAATAGAGAGTTGTATCAACAACATTAATTGTTGATACAACACACTGCAAATGAATATCAAACATGATTACAAAAGAAACCAGATCTCTTGATACTAACCATTGAAGAGTATAGAGTACCAGTTATTAAAAAGTAGTTTGCAAACAATATCAATAAATATTTGGATGGTGTATACAATACTTGTAACTGTACCTTATGTGCTAGCTGCTTCATTAATAGAAAATTGAGTCTCGTCTTTACAGAGGGGCCTATATTGGATGAAATTTCCCTAATATGGGTTGATTGGGCAGGAGTTAAAATCAATATTATTGAGGTAGACCATCACTGATATAGGTGCGAGACATCTAGCCCAAGAGGTTTGCTTACCATTTTCAAAAAGAAATCTAGACCATGAGGTCTCTATTGACACTGTGAGGGCCTTCTTTCTAGAAAGTCTTGCTAGCATTTGTGGTTGATGATTTTCATTTAGTTGCTTAATGAATCATTGCATATTGAAATTCCATATTATTTTAACGTTGTAGAGTTATTTGTTTCTGTATAACTGGACATTCCTAAGGGTTGACCTTTTTTCAAACACAAAAATCTCATATGTGCAATAACAATTAACCTATTTCATTTTTTGAACCATGTATTTTGTTGTAGAATTTCACTCGTCAGAGAAAATTTACTTACGGACTTGTTATGGAAGAAATAATATCACGGGATAAAAGTAGCCACATTTCTTTTCATGGACAAAGAGTATTGACGAATGGTGGAATTAGTGTGGACGGACCTCCCACGATACTTAGTGACAATGGCATTGATTGAATGACATTTATACAAGCAAACACTACCCTAGATAACACCAAATTTGTAAATGGGGCAATAATTAGTGAGATGAATGTATTTCAGGTAGATAGTTCTTTTTCATGTTTAGTATTAATTTTAGTTTTTGATGAAGATTTAGTCTTTACTTTAATTATCTCATATCTGAAGTTATTTTATGGTCCTTACTAAAAAAAGGTTATAGTATATGTTATAAAAAGAAGTTAAAGTATCATTAGTCCTTACTCCAAATATCTTTTTTGAATCCAAAGTATGCAGTAGCTTTAGCACATTTGATTATTTTCAGTCCTATTTACCTTCATGTGGAAAGCATCTCTTGGGCTCCTTTGAAGTATGTTTCCAGGATTTAACGATTGATTGTCGATCATGCCCCAAAAATATTTTTGCTTTTTGATATGATTAATTTATCTCTTTATTGTGAAGTATGAGATACGCATGGGGTTTTCTTGGATCTTATTGTGTACAATATCTATTTATAGATTTAATTTAACGTTTACTAAAGAAAGAAGTTTATGTTACAGGTTGATCAAAGACTTGAAATTTGCACCAAGTTCCCGTTCTTTAACCACCAGGCCAGCTGATGACGACTTGATTTATCCAGTTAAAGCAAGTGGAAGAAGGTGTTGGCAAGGCTCCCCCATCTGTGCTAGTCCTTCATGGCCATTACGGGAATTGTGTTGGAGATCTTCCTAGTTATAATGCTTTCACACTAGGGGGCTTTACTCACTAAGGGGCTACAATATGGGAGATCTATGTGCAGCTAGAAGTATAGTCGAGGCATGCATAGTGATGTATATTTTCTTTCTTTTTTAGAAAATATTTTTTAATATCAATTGCTAATTTATAAGCAACTAGCTGCAAGAATTATGTTTAGCATGCGTCTTTTTTATCTAATACTCCCTCTATTTCAAAAGAGATAATGCATAAGTACCACCCTAAACTATAGGTGAAATTCCAGCGACACACCATAACTATACAAGGGTCCTATTACTCTCCTAAACTTCTTTTTTTCTGTATTTCTTTGCATCTTATGTGCTGACGTGGAGTCATAACTCAATCCAATTAGTTGTGGTGATACTTACGCGCTGCCACGTGTATAAATGAGTTTTTTTTCAATTTTTTTTTAAAATATTTTTTTCTTATTTTTTTTTAAAAAAAACTTCTTATTTTCTTTGCTTTGTATTTAAAATAAGTCAATACACGTAAAAAACTATTTTTATTTTTCTTGTACTTAAAATTTTCTAAAAGAATGTATTTTTTATATTTTTCTTTGCCTTATATTTAAACTTTTCTCAAATACACATAATTTTTTATTTATTTTTTACCTTCTTTCATTATTTTTTCTATTGCTTTTATTTATTCTTTTTATTTTCTTTATTTTTCCTTTGGATTTAACTCCTAATGCTTTGTATTTAAATATGTTAATTTTGAATGAATATCAAAAAAATGTAGGAAATTAAACTTTAAAAAAATGCAAAGAATAAAGGTCACTTTTTAAAAGAATCATTATTTTTTAAAAAATATATACGTATTTTTCAAGTTAAGTAAAAGTGAAAAGACAAAATATTAATGAAAGAAAAAAGGAAATAAAAGTGAGGAGGGAAATAAATTTTACAAAGAAAAAAAGGAAACTAATTAAATATGTATAAGTTTTAATGGTATTAATTATGTGTACTAACTAATTGTAAGATGTCCAATTAAAAATGGACATGTGTCCAATATTGATCAGATTTTTTTTATTTTTTCGCCTCTCACTTACTTCCAAGAGAGTGAATATACTCTCTGTGCTACCTCAGCACTAAATAGTGTATTTATTACACTTTAAAATAGTGTTTTTTGTGGGGGGGGGGGGGGGGGAGGGGTAATAGGACCCTTATATAGTTAAGGTGTGTCGCGGAGATTTCACTTATATTTTAGAGTATACTTATGCATTATCTCATTTCAAAATAAATGGTACTTTTATTTTTTTCATTTTGTTTCAAAGTAAGTGGTGTTTCATATAACCAAGAAGACATTAATGATGTTCTTCTAATGTTATCCTTATTTAAATAAAGAGAGTTTTACATAATCAAGAAACTATTAAAGAGTTACATCTTTTTCAAGGTATTTATTAAGGGTAAGTTAGTTAAAATACATCTTACTTTTTAGGAATGAGTAGTTTTCTTAAAGGGTGTGTTCAAGATAAAAACACCACTTATTTTGAAATGAAAGGAATAGTAATATAAGGCTAAAGACATTGGGTGGCTGCTAGCAAAAAAATATGGCCCAACTTTGACCTATTAGACACAGTATATGTTCGTCCCATTCTATTTTCACTTTGTAGCCCATAGGGTATAGTTAGCCCCAATTTATTGTCTCGTGTCTTTCACTTAGTTGTATACCTTCCTTTTTACCATTTTCTTTCCAAAAAAGGGTTTCTCCTCCAAAAAAAATTCAAACATCTATATGCTACTATTGCATCTACTCCGAATTTTCTTCTCCCTTTTCCTCCATTATAAGATTGACGTACTTTCATTGTGTATGAGCTCTATAATAATGACGCGAAAGAGCAAATACAAGTATTTTAATAGTATTTTCTTTGGGTGAAAATAATTTGATTTTAGATATTGTTTTATGTGTTGATTTGCTACTAGTTACACAGTCGGTTTGGCAGCAGTTGTGATCCATTTTAATAATGAAAATGGTGGTGAAGGAGCCAACCGACACTAATGGTGTTTGGGCTGATTACATGTTTTTTATGGAGCTTTAAATGGTGTTTATGGGGTAGTGAAAATGATGAAGATGACAAAAAAACTGTGGATCTTTCATGGTGGAATATGGATGGTGGTTTCATGGACGATGCAGGTTCCGTCTCCAATCGTTGTCTTCAAGAAATATTCCCAAAATATGTATAATATGTGTATAATTAGTGAGTATCTATATATTTATTATATATAAGTTATACGATAATAATATATTTTTTATACACGTAAGAATATATATTTTATACAATAATGATACATTTTCTCAATGTAAGATACATTTCTCGTTCATATATACAATAGTGATACATTTTTTATACAATAATGATACAATTTCTACACATATGCCAGAAGTAACTAAAAAAAGCCACAAAATATCTTTCCAGCTTTTTGGGTCATCCGGTGTCAATAGTTTCACCAGAATGATCATTTGTGTCCTTGCCCTCTAATATAATGCTTGTAATGGGCTTGGCTATCCCTGCAACTGGCTGCTGAGCTGCGAATACCTGTGAGAAATATATGCACGTATGTATTTGCAGAACATGGAAATGATCTTGGCAGCTTAAAGGACGTCAAAGGAAATCGAACAGAGGTATATAGGCGAATGGGTCATGGATTCTCATATGGTGTTTGTGTGAAGCTAGGTTTAGTGCGTGCAGAATATGTCGTCGATCATAATTCTGGGACTGGCGCGACATTCTTCCATTTATGAGAGGGGTTCTAATTTTCAAATTTCTATGTGATTGATTAATATATAAGTATTTGCTAAAGTGGCTAATGAGATTATATAAGCCTATGAGTCTATAACTAGATCATTCGAGATTCAATGAAATCTGTATGTTATATAGATCGGCTATGATTTTGGTGAGAATTTTTTCGAAGAAAGTGACCATCATTTCTTTTGTTTTTCTTTTAACTCGTTGTTCAATAAGGACCCATTAGGCAATGAAAAATTCACTTTTTGTCGAAAAAACTTCACTTTATTTGAAAATCAATGTTTGTCCATGAAAATTCCAAATACAACTTCGAATTTGAAAAACAACCAAAACTTTATGCTCACTTTACAATCATTATTTTTTTTCAAAAAAATCCTAATTTATTTACTTTCATAAAATAACCCCATTTAAATTATATTTCATGTTTAAATCATATTTCATGTTTTTTTTTCTAAAAATTACATTTAAATTCGAAAAATTTATTACAAATAATACGGCAAAACACAATTTGAACTCCAACTCCAACATTGAGAATTTCATACAAAGTTAAAAAAAAAAAAATCATAGCCAAACGCCCACTAAGAATGTAATATATCAATTTTGAAATTTCCCTTTTCCCTTATCTACTCAGTCCCTAATTAGATCTCCTTTTATTTCCCTCAAAATCATGTTCACTTTAGATAAGTACTCCCTTCGTTTTAATTTGTTTGACCTATTTTGATTTGGTACGGAATTGAAGAAAATAAAGAAAATTTTGAATCTTGTGGTCTTAAATTAAAGATATGTCAAATCTACCAAAATGTTCTTTAATTTTGTGGTCTTAAACATGTCATGTGAAAAGTTGGAATTAAAGGGCTACTAAAACGGAAAAGGGTCATTTTTTTTAAACAAACTAAAAAAGAAAATAGGTCAAACAAATTAAAACGGAGGGATTATAATCCTGTCTTAAGCATGGTGCACATCACTTACTCTTATCCTATGGGCATTCATATTAATTTATACAAACATTGTGCCAATTTCTTCTACAAACAATAAAACCGAACTCTTACTAATTGTTGCCGGAAAAATATGGAACACTTAACTAAGGATTGACCCTTTTTCCATTTCTTTTCTGGGTAAGAGTCCTTAACTATCGTCCAATGGTACAACACAAAACTGAACTACGGAGAAACCTAATCGCACTATGAACATCATATGGCAGTAGGTTGAGGAGTATACCGTTGAAAAATTATTATCCCATCGTACGGGAATTAGTGTGAAGTATCTCCCTGTTTTCTATTAAACTCCACATGTGGTATAACAAAATCATTTTGTTCGTCCAAGCATCAATTACACAAAAAATGTAAACATTAAAAACGAAAAAACATTTTGATACTAGCTATTTCTAAGGCATCAAAAGATGCAGCAGCCAGTTCTTCATGGCTACTTAAGAAACTGTCAACCACAGCAGGTTTGCAAGGAAAAGAGAGCAAACCCGTTGTGATTTTCAGTTGGTACATGTTTAAAGCGGGTGAACCATTTTTGTTTGCAGCCAGACACAACCAAAACGATGTTGTTCAATATATCAATGCTCTTCTTTGCAAGGGGTATCAATTTAATGCCATCAGAGCCCTAATTCCTTTTTCAATTGCGCAAGGGCTGCTTCAATCTCATCAATATTTTCTTCAATGCTGTTATCTTTATCTGTCCTCTTTTGTTTTGCATTACCAGTTCCATTTGTTCCAGATTGTGCATTGTCCTTCTGGGGGCTCTCATTGTTGCTTTCGTCTTCTACCTCTGCATTGGTTATATTAAGCTCCTTCTCTAAAAACTCGACAAATTCTTCTCCGATATCCTGTCAACAATCAAATTGTAAACTCTAATTCTTTCTTTATCGCGTGCAAAGTAAAAGTACCACAATTTCCTCCAACTCTAATAGAAACGTTTTTCACATCCAAGGAAACCTACTCAATCCCCTGGACTCATGAGTATATAAGCCATAGATACCTCACAGGGAAAATAAAGGTTAATACCAAAAGGGTGGTAAGAGGCAAATTATCAAAAGGAGAAAAGAAGAAATAGAAATTTACCATTTCTACATTTCTCAATTGTACTTTTCTTTCTCATAAGTTGAATTTACCAAATTCTTACCGCCAATTCTTCCCACAAACTCTTTGGTTTTCCCGCGGAAACAACATTTGCTTCCCAGTTCCGAAATTCTTCTTGGAGATCCTTAAAGAAGTCCGCTGCAGAAAGAAATTAGACTTGAGCACATGACTCTTTCAACTGCAGAACAAACTACATATGATAAAAGTCCTAGCACAGTTGACGATAATGGATACTGATATCTTTAACTGCAATCTACCTAAGGTTATTTGAACATCCCTGAAAAAGCTACCTGCAGCATGAAGGGGTTAAACATAAGAAAGTAAAGAAAAAAAAAAGAACTGCCTTACTGAACAGGCCAACGTTTATTTTAGTTTTTGTTTTTATTTTTGAGCTTTCTTTTTGTTTTGTGAAAACATACAGTTTGTTAGCATGAATATCGTAGGTGAGACCTCCAGAACACTGAAATTAATGACCTTATGCTTGGATGCTGTATGGTGGAAGTATTGCTACATTCAAAGATATTGGTGTCTTCTCATGTAACTACTTCGAGGTATCACAAACAATTTTCAACATCGGGTTCAAACGTCCAACTCTATTACATAATCAGGTTCCGTGGTGAGATTTGTCATCCACGACCCCCTCGGCCCCGCTGTTTGTCTATAAAAGCCTGGGGAGTGGGGGAAGCCTGAAGAGCTACATGTCATGGTAAAGGTTAGACCTCAATCCTCATAAAGTAAGATATTTGTTCTACTTTGTGAGCTGGTCCCTATAAAGTCAGCAAATGTATCCTTCAGAAATCCGACCTAAATGCTTTCTTTCGTAAGCTTTACAATTCAATCAAGAAACAGCAGGCATTTCAGATTACACACTCTAGTTGAATAGTTAATGGATGACAGATGCTTTAACCATTTTCAAGTTATAATTCTTATAAGAATTGTTCTTTTTGAGGACAGAAATGATAGAGGTTTTGAACCATCTCTTGACTTCGAGATGGCAAGGTAAAACCGCTTTTGCTTTACTATGAGGCTTTTCCAAGGACTATTTGTACAAAACTAATTTTTTATTTGTATGGACATAAACAATCACACATACTAACAAAACGTAAGTACAAGTCAGCGGCAAATATCACAATTAGCAAACATGTTTTACCAAAGCTATAGAAGTCTTCTTCATCTGCAGTACGTGTATTTTGTTCTGCTCCACTATAATATGAATAACTTGATGTGTCACTTCTTGAATCATATCTCTTCCTGGTTTTGGAGTTCAATAGTGTGTTGTATGCATGCTTAATCCTCATAAACTTTTCTTGAGCATTGTGCTGTATAGAAAGACATCAAACGAATCTGGAGAGTACTTAAATAAAAACAGGTTTTGTTCGCTTGAAAGGAAGAGGAAATTTTAGTTCCTACCCCCAATTTAACTTCAGGCAATCTGTTTTTCTTTTTTATCCTGCCGTCAACAAGGATTATGCAAACAAAGTGTAAAAAGAAAAGGTAATTTAGCATATGATGCCTTAATTTCCTAAAAGTAAAATAAATCGTGTTGCACTATATATGGAATTTATGTTGCTAGATCTACCATATTCTGTGATTCCTAGAGCTACTCCTGGCCCTGGGTGGACAAGTAATATACAAAGCAAGTATGGGTGTTTACAACTGATGAACCACTACAGCTGTAAGCAGCAATGCCAAAATGTCGTCTTTTGTATGACAATCTATTTATTCCAAGGTTGAAGAGTCTTAGCTTTCTTCATTCTATGAATTTTCACAAGGCTAAGAGCTGAGATAGCACTACCAACAGGAAGTACTCAGCGAAACTCAGCCTCTCCCCATAGGGAAAATAAAGCAGCGAATAAGTAACTACACTTCTTCAACCTTTAACTGCCAAAAACTGAAAAAAGGACATGCACAAAGACAACCACTAGTATAGAAGTTACAAAGAACCCACATTCAAGACCCGATCCCTAATCACCACTACCTTTCTTCTTTTCTTGTTTCAAACAGTAAACAGTGTTAAGTCACATATAATACATCTAAACAACTTTAGACATTTTAGCCATCACCACTTCTGCAAATATTTGTGTGTGTGATACATATATATATATATATATATATATATATATATATACAACACAGAGGGAAGGGAATTTGATCCCATAGAAATATTGCTTTATGCCTATGCAAATTATAGATTTTATCAATCAGAGAATAGTTCGGTGACAAACAATCAACAAGCTGAGCAACCACACAATTATGTACCAGTCTATGTACAAATTCTCCCTTTTCATACTCTTTGAGAACATCCAAACATCACTTGCAAAGCAGTGTAGAGAGTTACCCCAAGTTCGACTTTCAAACTCAATCCACGAATTTTGATAAATGCAGATTTTTACTGAATCCAGATATTATTTGTTTTTCATGAATATGGCTCAATTACTGCACATTGGAGCTATCTTTGCTTCATTGCGTTTATGTTCAACAGATACAGAATACTGACAGCAGTTTACTCTGGCAAAATTTTCTTTGACAACAATCTGAAATGACCAACTTTAGACATCAGGAAAGTGTGGATTTTAGCATCAGAAATGGAGTGCCTCGAATGTGTCAATCTATATTAATTTTCAAACAAGATCAACCTGCAGACTACTCTTAGACCACGGAAGGCATCAACAGAAGAATGAGTTACAAACTATACATAATACAAAACACAAACAGAGAGAGAAAGAGAGAGCTTCCCGACCGAAGGCTATGAAATGGCTAAATACGGTTCAGAAACATTCCTCTAGAGCAAAATGACAAGAATAACAAATCATAGAACTCTTTCCTCTAGTTTCCCCAAACTTGTGTTTTATTTTCAACTTTTTAATATTTTCAGATAGTAGAATTCAATCATTTTATAGAACTGTGTGTAGTCCTTTTAACTTAAGCACTTGGCATAGGCATATTGATCTTACAGTTAAAATTATCAAGTCAAAGATCTCTTGTGCACAAAATGACACGCCGCAGAAATGACTAATTAAAAGGGCTTACCTCTTTGTTAACGTCAGGATGATACTTGAGAGCAAGTTTGCGATAGGCCCTTTTGATTTCGTCGGCGGTCGCCGATGAAGACACCCCTAAAACATCATAAGGAGACTCTTTTCGACTTGACTTGACCAATGCATGTTTGTATTTTTTCTTTTTCTTCTTATAGTAGCTACCTGGACTAGGTGAGAAGGTCATTCGTCTAGGTACCACGAGGCTGCCATACCCGATTCTACAAACGGGTCTTGAAGTTAACACTCTTAGGGTTTGAGGAAAATGGAAATTGTTAGCTGGCTTTTGAGATAGAACAGATGCTAAATCCATGCACGTTTTTGATTGCACGCGTCTGTTTGTGTTTATCTATATAAATATATAATGGACGGCTGAAAATTGACCCCTATCATGGCTGTGTTAATTTACCAAAAGACCCATCGTACCCTCACTATGCTCCAATTTAGTATTTCTATAGCTCGCATGCAGTGTTTGTTACCGATATATGTATTGTATAGGTTGGGGTAAATGAGTAGCTCAACCTTCTGTTCCTTGCCTTTCACTGTGAATGGCAACCTAAAGCCCGTCCAGCGGAGAAAGGTCATATATTCTTCAAATAAAGTGGCTGCCCTCAAATTAGCTGCTGCACGCCAACTGCTTGATGAAATTGCTAAAAGAACAAGGGGTTCAGTTGCAGATTTGTATGTCACTGAATGTGTAGATAGAGCCGAAATGGTAAGGGGAAGCAGTGGGAATTCCAATGCAACTGATGAGCTATTACGAGAGTCCATGTTTGATTGTGCTAGCAATCAGATGGATGAGCAATATATAATTGTTCAGTTGAGGTACTGTAGCAGTGAAGGAATTTTTGAGCTTGGCGAATTATACCATGCTTTAATAATTAAGACTGCTATTTGGTTCAACAAGTTTGTAGCTACTGCCCTTCTTAATATGTATGCCAGGTGTGGTAAAATAGCAAGTGCTGAGATGATATTTGGTAGGATGTCTTTCATTGATGTTGCTTCGTGTAATAGCATGATTTGTGGGTATGTAAGCAATGGAATGTTATCTGAAGCCTTCACTTTCTTTGTCAAGATGGCCAATATTCTAGATGTTGTGCCAAACCACTACACCTACTCGATATTGTTAGCTGCTTGTGGGTCTGTTAAAGTAGGGGAACAGTTGCATGCTCAAATTGTAAAACTGAAATTTATGTCACATACAGTGGTGGCTAATTCAGCTTTGACAATGTACATCAAGTTCAGAATGATTGAGGAGGCCGAGAATTTGTTCCAAGGACTTGCTAAAAAGAACCATATATCTTGGACTGCATTTATATCTGGATTTTACCATCAAAACGCCTTCTATAAGGCATTGACACAATTCTGTTTGATGAGAAAGAATAACACTGAACCTAATGAATACACCTTCTCTGTGGCCCTTTCATGTGCAGCTTCTGCAGAATATTATGATTATGGCTGCGCACTTCATGCTCAGGTAATTAAACATGGAATGATCTCAACAGTAATTGTTGGGACTGCCATAATAGAGATGTACTCAAAATGTTCAGAACTGGGTAATGCTAGAAAACAGCTCAAGGAGATGGGACACATAGCATCTTGTGCATCATGGAATGCAGTGATAACAGGCCTTGTTCACAATGGTGAGGTTGCTTCCGGATTGGAGGTCTTCCATAAGATGCTAAATAA
This sequence comes from Jaltomata sinuosa, assembly GCA_003996215.1. Classification (NCBI taxonomy): domain Eukaryota; kingdom Viridiplantae; phylum Streptophyta; class Magnoliopsida; order Solanales; family Solanaceae; genus Jaltomata; species Jaltomata sinuosa. The sequence continues at coordinate 246,989 of QJPP01007348.1, read as the reverse complement.
TGATATAGCTTGTGATGAATATACATGCTCGGTTACTCTGAAGGCCTGCTCGTTACTGCCATCCCTTGCAATAAGCAGGCAGGTGCATTCTTGGGTAGTTAAGGGGATGTTTGGCACGAACTTGCATGTGGCAAGCTCATTAATAGAAACATATGCACAATGCGGCAATTTGAAGGATGCTGAGAAGGTTTTCTGTCTAACATCTACACCAGATGATGTGACATTTAATGCAATGATCAAAGCTTATTCACAGTATGGTAATCCAACGAAGGCTATAGTCTTGTTTGAAAAGATGGTGGAGAAAGGGATATTACCAACGAGTTTTACTTTCCTTGCTATTATTTCTGCTTGTAGCCATTGTGGTTTAGTTGAACAAGGGAAAGAGTTGTTTGAGTCTATGACAAGAGATTATGGAATTCCACCTGAAGAGAATCACTATAGCTGCATGGTTGACCTGCTGAGTAGATCAGGGGAGTTAGAGAATGCTCTCAAATTCATAAACAAGTTGCCAATTGAACCCAATGCTCCAATCTGGAGACCTTTTCTAGCAGGTTGCAAATCTTATGGTCGCCTTGAAATGGCAGAGATGGCGGCCAGTAAAATATTAGAGCATGATCCAGGTGATGCATCAGTTTATGTCAGCCTTTCGAACATGTATGTTGAAGCAGGCAAGGTAAGGGATGCACTCAAACAAAGAGAGCTGATGAAGTCTAAGTCTGTCCAGAAGGAACCTGGTTGTAGCTGGTTGGAGGTGAATACAAAGATTCATAGATTCTATTCTGATGATAGAAGACATATGGATATGCCAAAAGTATATTGGAGATTGGAAACTCTGATGCAAAAGATTCAGACTGATTTAGCGAAAACAACTCCAGAACTAGGTAAGGTTACTAAAGAGAAATGCTTATTTCACAGTGAACGGTTAGCAGTTTGCTTTGGGCTATTGAACTTACCTAAGGGAACCACTATACGTGTATTCAAGAACATTAGGATCTGCTTAGACTGTCATACAACAATGAAGCATATCTCAAAGATCACAAATCGAGAAATCATAATAAGAGATAATTACAGATTTCATCATTTTAAGCAGGGCTGCTGTTCTTGTGGGGATTTCTGGTGATGTTTCATCCTTTTTTTTCATTCAAGTCATGTAACTCGGTGATTACTTCTTTTCCTCTCTGTACATTGACGTTGACATGCTACTTAGGTGCTACTCAAACACATGGGAATGCTATATCATCTGTGTAACGACTTTGGTGAAAGAGATTGTTTTACGAAAGTTGACTGAATAAACCATTCTGAACATTGAAAAAGTTGGGGTTGACAAGACGCAATAGCATCGCAATGATGAGGCAGGGCAAAACCTTAACGGGCACCTCAAAATCTTAACGTGGCACGGCAGGGCAGATCAAAGAACATTTCAGAAAATAATAAATGGGTTAGAGCAAGGTTTCACCAAACCCAAAAACAAACTCACATATTTGTCGGGTCAACAAAAAATAATTACATTCGTTAGCAAATACACAAAATATACACTTCTAGTGAATTTGCCACACTTGGCGCTAGGGGTGTTCACGGTTTGGGTAAAAATCGACCCAAATCGAAAAATTGAACCAAATCGATTAAATAAATTAATTTTTATTTGGTTTAGTTTAGTTTGATTTTACATTTTTAAAAACCGATAATATTTGGTTTGGTTTTGTTCAAAAAAATTGAAGAAATAACCGAACTAAATAATTTTATGTGTTAGCGGAAACATAAAAGAAAGAGCAAAAGAAAGAACACAAGATTTAACGTGGTTGGGATCAGAATGATCCTACATCCACTAGAAAACAACTGCCTTTATATTATTAACAAAGAAAGTGGAGATATCCCAATTACACCTAAGAGAATTGCTCTCTCTACTCTCTACTCTTACAATGGGTTTACTATGAATTTTGGGATGGTTTTACAATGAAGAATGGTCATCCTTTTATAGATGACCAAACTTGGGCTCCAAGCACAAAACAAGAAAAGGAAAAATAAATACAAAATTTCTCCTCCACAAATTTTTGCTTGCTTTCCAAGTTTACTTCCTAGCCAAGTAAATTGGCACATGGAATTTTCTTTCACATCGATTAGACCCCACTAGAAAACCAAACCATATCTTTCAATCTCCACCTTGGTTTGCATTTCGAGCACGTGTATGAACAACTCCGGCTAAAACTTCTAAGCTTATTGGGCAATTCCATTGTAACAAACAAGAAGAATCAAACCTTTGTTGAACATACTAGCTCCACCTAGCAAGTGTGTTCTCCCATAGTTGCATTAGTTGATGTGTACTCCCGCCAAGTCCTTGCAGTGTGCAAACTTGGCGAGCGAGACTATCTTGGTCAACATGTCTGCAACATTATCGTCTGTGATAACCTTCACGACATAGTTCCCTCTTCAATGATATCTCAAATGAAATGAAATCTGACATCAATGTGTTTGATGCGCTCATGAAATATTTGATTTTAAATCAAATGAATAACACTTAGATTATCACATCTTAGAGTTGATTCCAGCTGAACCAAACTCAATTCTCCCTCCAAACTTTTCAACCAAAAAGCTTTTTTCACTCCCTTCGCCGCTTCCATATACTTTGCCTCTGTTGTAGACAAAGCGACAATCGACTGTAAAGTTGGTTTTCAACTAATGACACTGCCAACGAGAGTAAAGATGTATCCAGTTATGGACCTCCTTCTATCAAGATCCCCTGCATAGTTAGAATCTACATAACTGAGAACTGAAATACCTTCACTTTTTTGAAAGGTTAGGCCAACATCAGAAGCTTCTTTGAGATATCTCAATATCCACTTGACAGCTTCCTAGTGCCTCTTTCCTGGGTTAGCCATGTACCTGCTTACCACACTTACAAATTGAGAAATATCTGGATATGTGCATACCAGAGCATACATAATGCTACCAACTGCGCTAGTATAAGGAAACTTTGACATATGCTCTATCTCATCCTCAGATTGAGGCATTTGTAACTTTCAAAGCTTAAAATGAGAGCTAATGGAGTACTTACAGGTTTGCACAAATGCATATTGAATCTGTCAAGAGTATTTTCGATGTACCTCTTCTGAGAAAGATGTACAACACTGTCTCCTTTTGAAATCTCTGTACCAAGGATTTTCTTTGCATCTCCCAAATTCTTCATGCCAAATTCCTTGCTCAACAGTTTCTTCAAAAACATTTATCTCTGTGATGTTAGCAGCAATAAGTATATCATCAATATACAACAATAAATAAATCATTGAGTTACCAGACATCTTCTTGTGATACACACAACTATCAAATGCACTCCTTGAGAATCCATGTGTAGTCATGAATGCATCAAACCTCTTGTACCACTGTCTAGGGGATTGCTTCAAACCATACAAAGATTTCTTCAGTTGGCATACATGATATTATTTTCCCTCGGCTAGGAAACCTTCAGGCTGATCCATATGGATTGCCTCTTCTAGATCACCATCTAACAAAGTAGTTTTGACATTAAGTTGTTGAAGCTCCAAGTCAAATTGTGAAACCAATGCTAGTAGCACACGAATTGAGCTATGTTTCACGATTGGAGAGAATATCTCATTGTAGTCAATTCCCTCCTTTTGACAGAAACCCTTTGCAACAAATCTCGCCTTCAACCTAGCATCTTCCACTTCTGAAATTCCCTTTTTCTTTTTGTAGACCAATTTGCATCCAACTGTCCTCTTCCCCTTTGGCCTTTCAACTAAGACCCATGTATGGTTCTTGTGAAGAGACTCCATCTCTTCCGTCATGGACAATTGCTATTGTGCAGCAAGAAGTTGCTTCAACATACAAGGAGGGATCAAGATCCTTAATCTCTTCTTCTACGCTACGAACGCATATGCATTAAAATTTGCTTGCTCTATAAGGCATTTGGGTCTCCGTATCTGCCTCTTGTCCTTTCCCTTCGCAATTGTGTATGGTTTATTGAGAACAAGTTCTTCAAGATCTGCATCTTTTAACTCATCAACTTGAGTATCTTGATCCTTTTTCTTTGCAAGCTCCACCGTAAGCTCCATCTGCTCGTTATTCTCATTTCCTGATAACACCATGGAAACTTTACGAGGATCAATTATAGAGGATTCGCCAAAGATAACATCTCTACTAACTACAAATTTGAGTAAAGAAAAACACCTAAGCTTGTATGCTTTTACTCCATCCACATACCCTATGAATATGGCCTTTTTAGCCCTTGGTTCAAGCTTTCCTTCATTAACATGATAATAAGATGGACACCCAAATACTCGTAAGTATGAATAGTTAGAGGGTTTACCTGACCATACCTCATTCGGAGTTTTAAATTCAATTACTGATGCTAGAGATTGATTGACAATATGAGAAGCAGTGTGAACTGCTTCAACCCAAAACACCTTGGACATTTTGGCTTGTAGGAGTATACAACAAGCCTTTTCAAGAAGAATTTTGTTTATCCTCTCGGCAACTCCATTCTGTTGTGGGGTGTGCCTGACCGTATTATGTCTTGTGATCCCATGAACCTTACAAAAATTATTAAACTCTTCACTGCAAAACTCCAAGCCATAATTTGTGCAAAGATACTTGATTTTTCGCTCCATTTGATTTTCAACCAAAATCTTCCACTCTTTAAATGCTTCAAAAGCATCACTTTTTGCCTTCAAGAGACACACCCAAACCTTCCATTAAAAATCATCAATGAATGTTAGAAGTTACCTCTTTCAACCCTTCGATGGAAGTTTAGAGTGACCCTATAAATTTGAATGGATGTAGTCTAGAACCCCTCCGGTCTTGTGCTTGCCAGTGCTAAAGCTGACCTTCTTCTTCTTCCCTAGAACGCAGTGCTCATAAAATTCAAGTGTGCTGATCTTCTCACCATTCAAAATGTCATGGTTTCTAAGCATCTCCTGTCCTCGTACGCTCATATGGCCCAGTCTCATGTGCCATAGTATTGCCTTATCATCATCAGATAACTGCACCGTAGATGCATTAACAGAACCAACAATTGTGCTTCCTTCCAGTCTGTAGAGTCCATCATCTAGCTTGGCCTTCAATATGACTAAAGAACCTTTAGTCACCTTCATAGTTCCTTGTTTGCTCATGTACTTGTAGCCTTTTTTTATCCAGAGTACTTAAGGAGATCAAATTCATCTTCAGATCAGGAACATAATGGACTCATATAATAGTCCTCACGACTCAATTATGGTAGAGAACCTGAACTGATCCAATGCCAACTATTTTACAAGTTGCATTATTGTCCATTACTATAGTTCCTCCACTTTTCTCATAGTTGCTGAACTAATCTCTACGGAATATCATATGCAGAGTACAACTAGAATCTAGCACCCATTTATTGCCCTAGACTCCACTATTTCATGATGTTGTAATTACATATTCATTATCAGAATCATGCACATGTTCAATAATGGATGCACTCGTCTTCTTTGGACTTTGACATTGGGAAATTTCGTTCAAAGTGCCCCTTCTTGTGGCAGCCCAAAAACTTCACATTATTCTTGTTCACATGAGACTTCGATTTGTGCTTTGATTTTCTCCTTCCCTGTTGGCTAGTACAACCTCTCACAAAGAGCCCATTAGTTTTATCATCTTTGTATCCTTCAAAATGCCTCCGCATATCACAAGAGTTAAGTGCTTACCGCGCTTGCTCAAGGGTGATAGGCTCCTAGCTATACATCATTAAATTCTCAATATCATGATATTTTGAAATAAATGAAAATAACAGAGCACATGCAAGCATCTCCTCATTCTTTTTAATTCCGGAAGTCTGTAAGTCCATGAAAAGTTTATTGAATGCATCTAAATGATCTTGTAACAAAGTGCCCAACTCATCATAAATGTGTAAAGATGTTGTTGTAACAATATCCTTGTTGTCATTGATCAGTCCTGGTAAAGACCTTGTAGCTTGTCCCATAACTATTTGGCCATCTCTTTGGTACTTGTACTCACATCATAGAGTACGCTAGGTGCAAGGGACAATTGGATTACACTTAATGTATCCCCTTTAATCTTCTTTTCGGAATCTAATGTGCCATCGGGGTATTTTCCGTCAATAGCTTGGATTGAACCTTCTCTCCCTAGTACCACCATCATCTGGATCTCCTAAATATTGAAGTTGTTGCCCCCACTATATCTATCAATTTAAAACTTCATGGAACTCATCATTAATTGTTCTTCCTCTTCTATTATAGATAGTATTTGGAAATACAGAAAACCAAAGTAATTCTTTTTGATGTGGAAGTTTAGACTGTGCTGCAACTACATGGAACACTCAGACAGAACCTTGACTCTAATACCAATTGTTATCAAAAACGTGAAACAAAGAGCAAAAGAAAGAACACAAGATTTAACATGATCGGATCCAGATGATCCTACATCCACCAGAGAACAACCGTCTTTACATTATTAACAAAGAAAGAGGAGATGTCTCAATTACACCTAAGAGAATTCTCTCTCAACTCTCTACTCTTACAATGGATTTACTATGAATTTTGAGATGGTTTTATAATGAAGAATGATCATCCTTTTATAGATGACCAAACTTGGACTCCAAGCATTAAAAAAGAAAAGAAAAAATAAATACAAAATTTGTCCTGCACAAATTTTTGCTTGCTCTCCAAGTTTACTTCCTAGCCAAGTAAATTGGCACATGGGATTTTCTTCCACATGGATTAGACCCCACTAGAAAACCAAACCAACTCTTTCAATATATTTTCATTAAAATTTATTTATAATTTAAATATCTTGTATTAGATGTACGTCATGTTACTATTTTATATGGTAATTTCAGGATTTATTTTTCTTTTTGAATGAATTGTTGTCTCGTAATGACCCTTCTGGTCATGTTTACATTTTTCCTTCTTTTCACTTTCAGAGCTTTCCTGTAGCGGCCCCAAGTCATTTATGACTTGCTGGGACCGGTAGTTCGATGCCCGAGCCATTCATTAGGTCATTATGACCATTTCCCTATTTTAGAGTTTTAACTTAGAAAGTCATTGAATTTAATCAACATTCTTAGCAATCGTGCTCAGAATCAAATTTTGACAGTTCCGTTAGCTCTGAAATGTGGGAGCTTTTGATTTGGAATTATCTCTTCTTCTGTGTTTTCAGGCTAGTTGGGCTTGTAACGTTGACTTTGGTCAATATCCAGAGAAGACGGCCTCAGATAGAAATTCCATCAATGCTGTTAGCTCCAGAATATCGACTTTAGGCTAGAGGGACCTTTGGTTTTGGTCCCGAGGTTTCCAGACTCGTTTTGGGGTACTGGGTTCTATTTTGGTTAAAGGTTGGTTTTTGAGCGTGGGCCCCACTTTTTATTAAATTAACCTCTGTTGGGAATTTTGGCAATTTTGTTGAGTCCAGAATGCTGTTTTTGGTGCGGTAGCATAGTTCATTTGCGCGTGCGGGGTCCCGAATGAGCCCCGTGGGCCCATCCAAAGACATTTTGCCTTAAGCTTTTTATGCTGGTTGCTGTTGCAGGTGCAGGCCTCAGGCCTTAATCGCGACTATGAGGGAGGCCACTCTATCGTGATGGTCTACCTCTTTGGGTATTACGTTCGTGAGGTTCCCTTAACGCGATCGCGATAATGGGCCTATGGACCCGACGCCCTTTGTTCTTTGCGATTGCGAGGTTCCTTATCGCGACTGCAATGCAGCCCCTACCTCCTTGTTCTTTGAAACCGTGTGTGTCACGCCTCGAGGTTACCCCCTAGACGTAACACGAGACTTGGGACCATAAGTGCCCTAAGCTAACCCTTGGTCATAGCATTCTCAAGCATAACAAAAGATAAGCGGAAGTATAATAGATAAATCTAGAATCACATAAATGGATAATCAAGTTAAATAGGAATACAAAATCCAGAAAGAGACTCAAAACTTGTCCATGTCTGAAAAGCCTCTACTCATGACATAAAGAGTTGCTAGGACAAGACCCTAGCTAACTCAAAGTGCAAAAGATAAAATAGCTAACACTGACTAAGAACATAACTAGTCCTCGACCTAAGAGGACTCACCAACAGCTGACAGAGAGTGGCCTGGGAGCTTTTGCCACGGGTCTGAAAAGGGGCACCTGAATCTGCATCATCAAAGGATGCAGCGCAAGATATGCGTCAGTACTATGGAATGTACCAAGTATATGAGATATGCATAAACATGAAAAAACATGCTAAGTATGATTTGACAATCGAAATCATGCTTTAAAGGTAAAACTGGATGCAAATGACTCTATGAAACACCACAAGCTGAAAACATGATCATAAATAAAGAGTCTGAAATTTGAATAAGAGTCAAATATATTTTTAAAGCATAAACTGTTTCTGAGGGAGGTTCTCTAACCGACATAGACCATGTGAACTACATGGAATCCGATGTATACGCCCCATCGAGAGGACCGAATATACCTTGCCAGGGTATAAAGGCATGATTGTGGCATGATCACTAAATATGATGCCCAATAAAAGGGACTCATAAACCTACGAAGGCACGTAGTTCTGGGAATAAGGGTACTCTCACGCTATCCATCTCGGTGCTAAGTACTACTCCCAAAACATACATATAGCTCATATAATACTGGGGCATATCTGATGCCAAAACTGATCATAACTGAAGACATATCTGATGTCAAAACTGTTTTAAAGGCAATAAGACATATCTGATGCCATGCAATTCAAATTCATACTTTTAAAGACTTAGCATAACTATAATTCAAATCATGCTTCTAATTTCATACTTGAAGAATTAAGCATGCGATTTCATAAACACAAGAAAGGTCATGATATCTAATCATGTCAAATCTCTTGAAAACATGCAATTTAATGGGATTATGCTAGAAAATCAACTTTAATGCTTGGGCTTTTAAAACCAATGGGGGAATCATGGTCAAACCATAATTAAGCAATAAGAAGCCGTGAACTTAAGCATAGAAATGGATTTCATAAGTTTTCCCCAATTTAGATCAAAACCCTAATTTCACAAGTTCATAAATCACTTTGAGAATTGGGGTTTTGGGCACAAGGGTGAAAGGAACCCATTGTTGAAAATCCAAATACCTTGATTGGAGTTAATTCACTTGAAATTGATAAGATTAGAAGACTTGGACTTGGAGCTTGAGACCTTGAGCTTGAGAGAGTTCTTTTCCTTTTTGGGAGATGAATGAGGAAATGAGAAGGGACTTAGGCTAATGAGAGTGAAAACCCTTCTAGAAATAGCCAAAATGACATCATTTAGGAGTTAAAAGGGTGGGTAATGACTAAAATACCCCTGGGATTTAATTAAGAAAAAAATGGAAAATGGGTCGGCTTTAGGAATCACGGGTCAGTTCTACGGGTCATCGTTTGAATCACGACCCGTGGTTCCATTCGTGGTTCCTGACAGGAACTTCAGGCTGCAGAAACACTTGTACGAGTCAACAGGACAAACCCATAAAATGAACGATGGATCGTCATTTGGAGTCGTGGTTCCTGGGGAACTAGCTGGTCCTTGGTCAAACCATGAGTCGGGACTACGGTTCGTCATTTGGACGATGAGTCGTAGAATTGAGTCGTTATTTCAGAGGGACTTGCCAACCCTCTGATATGAGTTCCACGAGTGGACAGGACAGACTCATGGTTTGAACCACGGTCCGTAGAACCAACTCGTGGTTCCAGACCAGAGGCTGAATCAATCAGAAGTGAATCACGGTTCCATTCCATGACCCGTGGTTCGAACCACGGTCCGTGGTTTGGACCCGTCATTCCTGAAACCTGAAATTTTCCTGAGATTTTAACTTGGATAGCTGGTTTGACTTTCCGAGGTGTTACAATATCTCATTTAGAGTCGTGGTTCCTGGGGAACTAGCTGGTCCTTGGTCAAACCATGAGTCGGGACTATGGTTCGTCATTTGGACGATGAGTCGTAGAATTGAGTCGTTATTTCGGAGGGACTGGATTAGAGCAATTGTGTTTATTTGGCTGTTAGTCATTATTTCCTAATTTACTTTTTCTATTGTTTTTGTTTTGTTTTTAGGGTACGTACTTGTGTATGCCCAGCACGCAGAGTCAACACAATCCCTTGATTCTACTTGATCTTGAACTTCAACAAACTTTGATAAATATGGTCAAATACGGAGTTGTTGAAATGCCAGAACAGATGACATCCAGACTGTTGGCTGAAGAGCAAGAAAGGGTGCACCATATGGAGGCAATCTAACTTGAAGAATAACAATGCATAGCTGCAGCCAAAGAGCAAGCAAGGCAACATGCTGCATGTCAGGCGACAGTAAATAAAGAAGCTAGAAGAGAAGAGGCAACTCGGCAAAATGTATACCAAGATCAGGCCATACGCAGAGGGAATAGGGGTCACCAGAAACAACAACCTCGATATATCCCTTATTACAAAGTTGATGATGATGATGCTGATCTTGACGATGCAGGAGCTACTGGTGCCATATGGCCACCTCCAATTACCACTAAGAAAAAGTTTGCTATCACAAGTACCATGATCGCGTTGCTGACCATGAAGGGACTGTTTGTAGGCAAACCCATAGATAATGCTAACTAACACTTAATGAACTTCGTGAGAATTTGAAAAGCTTAAAAGTTACCTGCGGTATGTCAAGATGCTATCAGATTGCAGCTATTTGGATAAGAAACTCTTTGGTTGGCCGAGCTTCCTGATGTTCGATCACCACATCCAGGGAACTGAAAAATAATTTATTGGACATGTTTTTCGCACCATCAATGATTTTGCAGCTCAAACTGGATATCTATATCTTAAGGTAGCTGAACATAGAGGCACTCTATGAGACATAGCTGAGGTTTAATATGAAGCTGAAACAGGTGCCGAATCACAGGATTCCAAATGAGACCTTGATGGGGATCTTCTACAGGGCCCTAAATGCAAACACCAAAGCGGTAGGTGACACCATTACTGGAGGTGCGTTCATGGATAACACTTTTGCAACTGCATCTGAGATGCTGGACAAATTCATAAAGACGAACATGGCTTGGAACATGAGAGAGTCTAAAGTTCCAGCTGGAACTTATGCTATTGGCAAGTCTATAGACTAACAACAGTTACATGACCTTAGTCAAGATATGGCAGAATTGAAAATGAGAATTGGTATTATTGCTAAGCATATCATAGGTGGTAATAAAGTTGAGAATATTAATGGAGTTGGTTCACAAGGTAAGATGAAGAGGCCAACTTTCTATATGATCAGGTAGCGGGTTTCTGGGCGAACAACCAAGGGTCTAACCAGGACACCTGGAGGGGTCAAGAAAAGCAAGGTCAAAATAGAGGTAGAGATAGAGACAATAACTACAACTGGTATAGGCACAAAGATGGTGACTGGAACAAGAGGGATGGCTACAAGAATGATATAAGTGGCTTATACATTCCTCCTAGAAACTGTAAAGGTGGTCCCAGTCTTATAAGGATCGAAGACATGTTGGTTAAGATGCTGAAGAATGTTTAGATGAACGATAATAGCATGAAGGAAATTCATGCTGACATCTCAAGCATGAATATGAAGGTTGAGTTGCATGCCACAACAATCAAGTAGATTGAGAACCAACTAGGTCATATGTCTATAACCTTGAACCAGTGACAGAAGGGTACACTTTTTAGTAATATAGTACAGAATCAAAAAAATGATAAGCATTGCATGACAGTGACTATGCAAAGTGGAAAACAGACTGTCGATCCTCATGTCCCTATAGTAGTTAATGAATTGGCTGAGCCAGAGAAAGATGATGCTGCAATTATGGTTGATTTAGAAGATAAGGGTGGCAATGAGAACCCAAGTGAAAAGAAATCTGTAGCTGCCAAAGGGAATAAAGAAGGGGTCCCTCAGGTCTTAAAACTTATGACAAAACCCCCTCCACCATTCCCACAGATATTGATCAAGAAGGCCAAAGAAGGGAAATATCACAAGTTCATCTTTATACTAAAGCAGCTTTCGATCAATAGTACTTTGGTAGAAGCACTGGAGCAAATGCCTGAGTATGCAAAGCTTATGAAGGATTTGGTGATGAACAAGAGAACTGTGAGCTTTGAGCCTGCAGATAATTTGCACCATTGTAGTGCAATAGCCTCTCATTCTCTGGTGCAGAAAAAGGAGGATCCTAGAGCTTTAACTATCCCTTGCACCATAAGAGCCTTCTACTTTGCAAAGGCCTTGTGTGTTTTAGGTGCGAGCATCAATCTTATACCATTAGCAGTGTTTAGAAAGTTAGGATTTAGAGTCCTCAAACCGACGATAATGTGGCTTCTTATGGCAGATCACACAGTGAAGAGGCATGTGGGTGTTCTCTATAATGTACTTGTGAAGGTTGAGTCTTTTATCTTCCAAGCAGACTTTCTGATTCTTGATCGTGAGGTGGACTTTGAGGTTCCCATCATCTTGGTATGACCATTCCTTACCACCGGACGTGGTTTAGTTGACTTGGAAATGAGGCAGATGAAGTTTAGACTGAATAATGATAAAGTTACATTCAACCTATGTGTCACACCCCGAGGCTACCCCCTAGACGTAAACGGGACCCGAGACCACAAGTGGTTCCAAGTTAACCCTTGGCATTCACATAACTTAGGCAAAACATACTTAATCATAGCGAAAGCAAATTCAATAGAAGTAGGCAAACCATCTCTATATAAGATAAAGATCTAAAAGTATCAAATTCAGAACATGAAACACGAATAACTATCTATGTCTGAAGAGCGTCTACATAAGACATAATGAATTGCTGGGACAAGACCCCAACTAACTCGAAGTACCGATGAAATCCATAAAAGTAACGAACTCATGACTAGTCCTCGAAAGATAAGGACTCACCAAAAAACACTGGATATCCTATGACCTTTAGCCACGAGCCTGAGAGTGGGAACCAGAATCTGCATCATAATAGGATACATCGCAAGAATATACGTTAGTACTATAGGATGTATTGAGTATGCGAGTGTATGAAATAACGTAAGTAAATGTATTTAAAACATGCTTAAATTAGAGTTCATGCATAATGGGAGATAACATAGTAAAAGTCATAATTTGAAGCATAAGGCATAGAGTAATAAGTAAAGCTTTAAAATAGAATATCATATAACTTAAAGCTTGAAAACATTCATAGGGGAGTTTCTCATAACCGACAATCGATCATCGACCATGTGAGCGACATGGAATCCAACTATATAACCCTAGTAGGCAAATTCATAGTTTCTAAGTTTAAAGGCTAGTTCAAATTCCCGGGTTTTATAATATATTCCCCTTGAGATCATTCATTCTCGAATGAAGACTAACTAAGGAAAACTTGAGAGAAAATAGCCAAACCAACCAACAAAACATGAAAACTGAAGAATAAGCATGATAACTAAGTTTCAACTTATAAACATGATTGAACTAACTTCGAAAAACATGAGTGCATGCTAAGATCATGAGAGAAGCTAATGGACTAGGATCGGAGAGACATACTAAGGAAGAACTATTACCTCAAGCTGAAACTGAGTCAGAAGGAAAGAGATAAGGGTACTTGGCTTTCATGGCTGCTTCTTCTTCCAAAGTAGCTCCTTCAACTAACTGATTTCTCTAAAGGACTTTCACCGAAGGGACTTCTTTGTTCCTCACCCTCCGAATCTGACGATCAAGGATCTCAACGGGAACTTTTTCATAAGTAAGGCTATCCTTCACACGCATATCCTCCAAAGGTACAATCAAGGTCAGATCACCAACACACTTCTTTAACAAGGAAATACGGAAAACCAAATGAACCGCTTCAAGATCTGTTGGCAACTTCAACTCATAAGAAACACTACAAACTCTCCTCAAAATCCTGTAGGGACCTACATAGCGGGGACTAAGTTTCCCCTTTTGATCGAACCTCATCACACCCTTCATAGGTGACACATTTAGAAATACCTACTCATCAACCTCAAACTCCAATTCTCTCCTTCTCACATCTTCATATGAGTTTTGTCTACTCTGAGCGGACTTTAACCTCTCCCTAATAATCTGAACTTTCTCCATAGTCTCATAAACTGAATCTGGACCAATCAAAGTTGCCTCACCTATCTCAAACCAACCAATAGGAGACCTACACCTCCATCCATAAAGCGCCTCATAAGGAGCTATCTGGATGCTAGAATGAAAGTTTTTGTTATAGGCAAACTCAATAAGAGGTAAGTGATCATCCTAATTACCTTTGAAATAAATCACACAATCTCTCAACATGTCCTCTAAAGTATGAATAGTATGCTTGGCCTGGCCATCCATCTGTGGGTGAAAAGTTGTGCTAAGGCTCACTTGAGTACCAAGGCCATTCTAAAACGATCTTCACAACTGGGATGTAAACTGATTACCTCTATTTAAAATGATAGACAATGGAAACCCATGCAATCTGACTATCTCACGGATGTAGAGTTTGACATAATCTTTCGCTCAATCAGTAGTCTTGAAAGCCAAAAAGTGGGCTGACTTAGTCATCCTGTCGATAATCACCCAAATAGAATCATGCTTCCTACGAGTATGAGGTAAGCCTATAATAAAATCCATATTGATAACTTTCCACTTCCAAGTAGGAAGATCAATATCCTGAGTCATACCACTCGATCGCTGATGCTCTACCTTCACTTGTTAGTAGTTGGGACATTTAGCCACAAAATCTACTATGTCCCTCTTCATGCCATTCCACTAATAGACTTCTCATAGGTCATGGTACATCTTGATGGCACAGGGGTCAATGGAATATATGGAACTGTGAGCCTCTGTCAAAATTTATCATCGCAAACCATCTATGTCTGACACACATAATCGACCTTGATAACGAAACACACCATATCCCCCTTGGGAGAAAACCTCTACCCTCTGCTGATAGACTGCATCCTTCAACTGATGTAAAATAGGATCACTGTCTTGCTTCTCCTTCACCTCAACTACAAAAGATGATTCAGACCAATATTTAACAATAACACCACCATCTGCTGAATCTGTAAGGCGAACTCCCAATCAAGAAAGTCTATGAACATCCTTGGCCAACTCCTTCTTTCCATTCTCAACTGCAGACACACTCCCTATAGACAACCTACTAAGTGCATCCGCCACTACATTAGCCTTACCCGGATGTTAAAGCACATTCATATCATAATCCTTGAGAAGCTCAAGCCATTTCCTTTGAAGAAGATTCAATTCCTTCTGAGTGAACACATACTGAAGGCTCTTATGGTTGGTAAACACATCCACATGGACACCATACAAGTAGTTTCTCCAAATCTTCAAGGAAAAAACCACCACCGTTAACTCAAGATCATGAGTTGGGTAATGCTTCTCATGAACCTTAAGCTGTCTAGAAGCATAAGCAATCACCTTACCATGCTGCATCAAAGCACAACCCAAACCAATCCTAGAAGCATGACAATATACAACAAAGCCATCTAAGCCCTCGGGTAGAGCCAAAACTGGGGCTGTGATCAACCTAGTCTTCAATTCCTGAAAGTTCTTCTTACATAGATTAGACCACTAAAATTTCACTTTCTTTTGAGTCAATCAAGTCAACGGGGAAGCTATTGAAGAAAACCCTTCCACAAATCTCCTGTATTAACCAACAAAACCCAATAAGCTTCTAATATCAGACGGGGAAGTGGGTCTAGGACAATTCGTCACTGCCTCTATTTTCTGTGAATCAACTTGAATGCCATCTCTAGTCACAATATGACCCAGAAAAGCAATAGACTGCATCCAGAATTCACACTGACTGAACTTGGCAAATAATTGACGATCCTTGAGAGTTTGCAACACAACTCTCAAATGGTCCGTATGCTCATCCTCACTCCGAGAGTAGATAAGAATATCATCAATGAAAAAAATCACAAACATATTCAAATATTAGTTGAACACACGGTTCATCAAATTCATAAAGGCGGCAGGAGCATTAGTTAGTCCAAAAGACATAACCACAAATTCATAATGACTATACCGAGTTCTGAAGGTTTTCTTTGGAATGTCACACTCTCAAACACGGAGTTGATGATAACAGGATCTAAGGTCAATCTTGGAGAAATAGCTGGCATCTTAAAGATGATCGAATAGGTCTTTAATTCTAGGAATGGGATACTTATTCTTGATTGTGACCTTGTTCAACTGATGGTAGTCAATACATATTCTGAGAGAACTATCTTTCTTATGGACGAATAGGACTGGAGCACCCCATGGAGAGATACTGAGTTGAATAAAACCCTTATCGAGAAGGTCTTTCAACTGATCTTTCAATTCCTTAAGCTCCACTGGAGCCATTCTGGAAGAAGGAATAAATATAGGCTGCATATCTAGGAGAAGGTCTATCCCAAAGTTGATCTCCCGCTCGGTAAGGACTTTGGGCAAATCCTCGAGAAATACTTTTGGAAATTCATTCCTTATTAAACTTGACTTGAGAGATGGGGTGTCAGACTTCAAATCCATAACCCAAACTATATGATAGACATAACCCTTAGAAATCATCTTCCAAGCCTTAAGGTAAGATATGAAATAACTATTTAAGGATGGAGGACTACCCTGCCACTCAGGTATAGGTTCATTTGGAAACTTGAAACTGACTACTCGGGTATGACAATCAACCAAGGAATAACATGCATGTAACCAATCCATACCAAGAATAATATCAAAACAGTCATCTCCAACTCTACTAGATCGGTTGAAGTGACTCTATAAAGGATTGAGATAGGATAGTTTCTGTAAATTCTCTTGGCTAGGACTGACTCACCAATAAGAGTAGAAACACAAAAGGGATCTAGAAGTTGTTCAGGACTGACTTCGAATTTGTAAGCAACATAAGGGGTCACAAAAGATAAGGAAACTCCAGGGTCCAATAAAGTATAAACATTGAGAGAGAAGACTTTCAACATACAAGTGACAACATCCAAGGAACTCTCTTAATCTTGGTGAGATGGCATAGCATAAAGACGGTTCTAGTGCTGACCACCACCTGAACTAGAAGTAGTACCCTGCTGGGCTGGATGACCTGTTGGGGCTGCTGAAGTAGATTGAGTCCTTCCCCCTCCATATCCCTTCTTAGGAAAAGAGAAATTCTGATCCTATGACCAACCAGTCCATACCAAAAGCATCCACTTGTGCCATAGAGGCACTCCCTAGGGTGACTCTTCTCACACTTGCCGCAAGCAGGGTAGGAAGGCCCTTTTGCAACACTACACTGAGACTGCAAACCTAATCCTCTACCTATCGGATCATGCCTAGGCCTGGGGTCCTGACTAGGAGCACTAGCTAATAATGGCACATGTCCTCATGACATCTTCTAAAATAAAGAACCGTGTCCACCTCTGGACCTCTGATGGATAAAACCTGAACCCTCTAATCTAGACCTCTTATTTTACCTTGCCATTTCCTTCAACTTATTGCCATTAATCTGATGGGCATAAGTCATAAGCCTAGAGATATCCATGTCCCCCAGAAGTATAGAGGACCTGCACTCTTTTTTCACCAAGTTTGACACCCCATAAATGAACTTGATCATATGATCTCTCGGGTCGACCACTATAGAAGGAGCATACCTAGAAAGCTGAGTGAACCTCAACCTATACTCCTGAGCCGACATAGATCCAAACCTCAAATTCAGAAACTCTTTGGCCTTAGACTCCCTCAAATTACTAGGGAAGAAGATATCAATAAACTCTTTCTCGAACCACTACAAAGGCATAGGGACAAAATCCCTAGCCCTAGCCTCCTTCCACTGAGTATACAAAATATGAGCCACATCTTTGAGCTGATAGGAATCTAGCTCAACACCATCCAAACCAACAACTTGCATCACCTTAAAATTCATCTTCACCTCATCCATGAAATTTTACAAATCCTCACCAACCTTACAACCCAAGAACTCTGGCCGATTTATGTGAATGAAGTCTCGAACTCTGGCCACAATTGCCGCACCATGAGGGTTAGCAGGAACAAGTGCTGGGGGATTGACCTGGTTTGCCATTGCATGAGCCAATATCTAAATGGAATTCCTGAACTCCGCATTAGTGACCTCATGGTCCGGAACTAGAGGATTAACATTTTGGGCATTGGCCCGGTGAGGCATGGCATGGCATGGAAGCATAATCTGAAATGCATAAAGATTGAATTAGAGGAGTAATCTGTTAAACTCCATCGCACGATATTGATCATGAAAGAAGTAAAGTTTTTCCTAGAACATCTTGTAGCTTCCCTCTCATAAGTATGGCGCACTTCACACTCATGAAAGAGACTCTACATGATGCGGCTTTCAGACACCCTAGGACTCTTGAACCTGATGCTCTGATACGAAGTTTGTCATGCCCCGAGGCTACCCCCTAGACATAACATGGGACCTGAGACTATAAGTGGTTCCAAGTTAACCCTTGGCATTCACATAACTTAGGCAAAATATACTTAGTCATAGCGGAAGCAAATTCAATAGAAGTAGGAAAACTAACTCTATATGAGATAAAGATCTAAAAGTATTAAATTCAGAACATGAAACACGAATAACCATCTATGTCTGAAGAGCCTCTACATAAGACATAATGAATTGCTAGGATAAGACCCCAGCTAACTCGAAGTACCAATGAAAACCATAAAAGTAACTAGACTCATGACTAGTCCTCAAAAGATGAGGATTCACCAATAATCACTAGATAGCCTGCGACCTCTAGCCACGAGCCTGAGAGCGGGAACGTGATTCTGCATCATAATAGGATGCAGCGCAAGAATATGCATCAGTACTATAGAATGTACCGAGTATGTGAGTGTATGAAATAACATAAGTGAATGTATTTAAAATACGCTTAAATCAGAGTTCATGCATAAGAGGAGATAACATAGTAAAAGTAATAATTTGAAGCATAAGGCATAAAATAATAAGTAAAGCTTTAAAATAGAATATCATATAACTTAAATCTTGAAGACATTCATAGGGGAGTTTCTCATAACCGACAATAGACCATGTGAGAGACATGGAATCCAACTATATAACCCTAGATGGCAATGATGCCCTATACCTTGCCAAGGCACAGGGCACCATACATGTCATAGCGTGGAACCACTTTTATAAGCCCATTAGGCGATACATAACCTACGGTGGCAACATAGTTTTTGATTCGAGTTATCTGGAACCCTCATCACTCGGTGCTAAATACTACTCCCAAAATATATCATAGTGCTCATATAATCATGTTTACAACCCGAGTCTTCATAATACTCACAAACCTTGTTTTAGAAAATCATTAATGAGTATTGATGGCACATTGGGTGTCTTGTCTTTCATAAAAAATCATATCTTAGAAGTTTGCATGGCACTAGTTAAAATTCCATAATTATGCATGATTTCATAAAAAGATAACTAGGCATGCAATTGCTTGAAATTCATGAGATCATGCTATAAAATATGTCAATTTACTTAAAGCAATTCACGCATGTAAAATTGGCTAGACTAAGCCTTCAATTTATGAAGTAGGCATTAACTTGCGAAAAACCCATAAAAAATCACATAATTTTTAATTGGATTTTATAGTAGAATCATGCAAAAATAATTTATAGAAAAAGCCCATGAGAATTGGGTAAGAATCCTAATTTGAAGTTCATGAAAATCAATATAAAATTTGGGGGTTTTAGGCATAAGGATGAAAGAATTCCTTATTGAATACCCACATACTTAAATTGAAGCTTTCTTAATCTAGGATAGAAGGAATGGAGACTTGAAGTTGGAATCCTTAGCTTGGATCTTGGAGCTTGAGAGAATAGAGACCCTTTCAACTTTTAGAATTAAATGAGGGATTGAGAGAAGATTAGGCTAATTAGGGAGGAAAACCTACTAAAAATATCCAAAATAACCTCACTTAGAAGTTAAAAGGGAGGGTAATTACAAAAATAACCTAGGGATTTAATTTAGTAAAACAACTTAAAAACTGCGGCTTCAGGTTCCATGAGGGCAGTCCACGAGTCGTAGACTAAACCATGACTCATGGTTCCTGGCCTAAAAGACCAACTGCGGATTAAATTCCACGATTTAATAGTATGGTCCATAAAACCTTCTATGGTTCATAGAACCTACTCGTGGTTTCTGGGAAAAAGCTTGCCCTCAGTCTAATTTTCACAAACTGGTTCCATGACCCGTTGAACCATCCATAACTCGTGGTTCTCAGAACTGAGAAGGGGTATATAGAATAACTTCTTTGAGTCCATTCCATGGCTCGTGGTTTAGTCCACGGCTCATGGTTTGGGGTCATGATTTTTGGAAAGTTCAGAAATTATGGAGTTTCTAAGTTTAAAAGCTAGTTCAATTTCTGGGGTGTTACGCTATGCCAATCAATGAAGCATCATTATGACATGTGTGTGGTATTTGTTATTGATGAAGTGGATAAGGAGAAACCAATAGTTCCTGTTGAGGAGTGATTTGGTGTTGAAGAACTTGCTGTTGTGATCATAAATTTTGATGGAGAGGATATTGCTTAATATGATGAAATAGTAGAAGCGCTTGCCGGTGTGGGGTCTTATACATATGCTCTAAAAAATCTTGATCTGGAGTTGAGAAATTAAGCAACCCACTAGCTAGACCTTCTACTAAGGAGCCTCCGGTCTTGGAGCTCAAAGCTCTCCTATCCTACCTCTAATATATGTTCTTAGGAGCTAACAATACCTTTCCAGTTATTATTGCTGCAAACATAGATGAATGGCAGGTTGAGGATCTAGTTTTCATGTTGAGAAAGTTCAAGAGGGCCATTGATTACTCCATTACTGATATCATTGGGATTTTGCCAGGCATATACATGCACAAAATCTAGCTTGAGCCCAATTATATTCCAAGTATTGACCATCAACATAGGTTGAATAAGCCTATGCAAAAAGTCATCAAGAAGGAAATCATTAAGTGGTTAGATGCAGGTGTGGTTTATCTTATTGTAGATAATAAATTGGTGAGCCCGATTCAATGTATTCCTAAGAAGGGTTGAATCACTGTGGTTCCAAATGCTAAGAATGAGTTGATTCTGATGAGGCTAGTCACAGGTTGGTGTGTGTGTGTGGACTATAAGAAGCTGAATTCTTGGATTGAGAAGGATCATTTTCCAATGTTGTTCATGGATTAGATGTTAGACCATCTTATTGATAGATTATGTTATTGTTTTCATAAAGGTTATTCGGGATACAATCAGATTTTGATTGCTCCCGAAGACCAATTGAAGACCACTTTCACCTGCCCATATGGGATATTCACATTCAATAGGATGCCATTCGGCTTATGTAATGCACCAACAACATTTCAGCGATGTATAATGTTAATTTTCTCAGACATGGTGGAGGACATTATTGAGGTTTTCATGATGATTTTTATGTGGTGGTTAACTCCTTTGATAATTGTTTAGCCCATTTAAGTTGTGTGCTAAAGAGATGTGAAGAATTTACTTTGTGCTGAATTGGAAAAAGTGTCACTTCATGGTTAAAGAGGGTATACTACTTGGCCACCGGATCTTCAAGAAGGGTATTGAGGTCGATAAAGCAGAGATTGAGGTTATTGAGAAATTTCCTCCTCCAGTTTCTGTGAAGGGTATTCGAAGCTTTTTGGGGCATGATGGTTTCTATTGAAGGTTCATAATGGACTTCTACAAAATTTCACATCCCTTATGCAAGTTGTTGGAAAAGGATGTGAAGTTTGTTTTTGATGATGCATGTTTAAAGGCATTTGAATGCCTCAAGAAAAAGTTGATCTCTGTGCCCATAATTGTTATACCTGAATGGTCCCAGCTGTTTAAGGTTATGCGTGATGCTAGTGGAGTGGCTCTAGGAGAAGTACTAGGCCAGAGACGTGACAAGATTCTACATCTGATCTACTATGCTAGCAAAGCACTGAATGCTGCTCAAAAGAATTATACTCTGACAAAACAAGATTTACTTGCTGTGGTTTTTGCGTTTGAAAAATTCAGATCTTATTTTCTTGGCACCAAGGTTAGTGCACACTGACCATGCAGCTCTTAGGTACCCCATGACAAAGAAGATGCTAAGCCTAGATTGATTCAGTGGGTACTTCTGTTGTAAGAATTTGATTTTGAGGTAAAAGTCCAGAAGGGAACTCAGAATCATGTAGCTAACCACTTATCTGGATTGGAGGAAGAGGCAATGCTGAAGCTGAAGGATGAGCTTGAGATTGATGACACCTTCCCAGAAGAACAAGTGTTGGCTTCATCTCATGATTTAATTCCATGGTTTGCAGACCTTGCTAACTATTTAGTGAGTGATGTGGTGCCTCCTGATTTGTCCGTCCATCAGCAAAGAAAGTTTATGTTAGATGTGAAGAAGTTCTTCTGGGTAGAGCCTTACTTGTTTTCTGTATGTACTGATACCATGATTCCTAGATGCATACCTGAGGCAGAGATGACAGATATATTGGAGGCATGTCATTCATCCCCTGTTGGGGGACATCATAGTGGCATTCGAACAACCCATAATATCTTGAAATGCGGTTACTATTAGCGTACCCTCCATAAGGATGCACATGATTATGCAAAGGCTTGAAATCGATGTCAAAGGGAAGGTGGCATAGCAAGGAAGCATGAGCTTTCTCTCACTCCCATTCTTATGGTTGAATTTTTTTATGTGTGGGACATTGATTTCATGGGTCCCTTTGTGAGTTCAAATGTGATGAAGTACATATTGGTAGTTGTTAACTATGTATCTAAGTGGGTAGAGTTTATTGCGCTTCCCAATAATAAACGCAAGAGTGTCACAACATTCTTAAAGCGGAACATATTTTCCAAGTTTGGTGCTACAATGGCAATCATCAGTGATTGAGGTTCACACTTTTGTAATCGGTTGTTTCAAAACCTGCTATAGAAATATGGAGTGAAACATAATGTGGCAACACCTTATCATCCGCAGATTAGTGGGAAAGTTGAGGTTTCCAACCATGAAATGAAGACCATCCTTGTGAAGACTGTGAATGCACATGAAAGAATTGGTTTAGAAAACTTGATGATGCTTTGTGGGCGTACCAAATGGATTACAAGACCCCAATAGGTATGTCACTATATCAGATTGTGTTTGGTAAGGCCTATTATCTACCGGTGGAGCTTGAGCACAAGGCTATGTGGGTGCTCAAGAAGCTAAACTTGGATTGGTATGTCACATCCTATCAACGTCTTGGTCAGTTAAATGAATTGGATGAGTTTCGTCTCTATGCTTATGAGAGTTCAACACTATATAAGCAGAAAATGAAAATGTACCATGATAGAAAGATTGAAAAGAGAGACGTTAAAGCAGGCGATTTGGTTTTGTTGTTCAACTCAAGACTTCACTTGTTTTATGGAAAGTTGAAGTATAAGTGGATGGGACCATTTTGAGTGGTGCAGGTATTCCCATATGGTGCAATAGAGCTTGAGATCCATTCAGGCAAGCGGTTCAAGGCGAATGGCCAGCATGTGAAAGATTACTTGGAAACTACAGAGGAGATAAAGGTTGTGGAAGTTTGGGACCTTGGTAAAGTGATATGCCATTTAATTACGTCACTTTTGACGCTTAATACTTAGGATTATCGCATGTTCTTTAGCATATTATTTGTAGATTTGATGGTTTTTGTTAAGTGTGAAGGAGAACGGATCCCATAGCTAAACTGCTGGAAGTTAGACTAAAAAGTGATGGCTACAAAGATGACAAATGGATTGATGGTCCATGGTTCTGGACCACGGACCCATCCTGTAGACTCATGAAACAAACTTCAGAAGGTGTGCAATTCATTAAGAAAAGCACAAGTCAGTCTACGAGTCATGGTTCCAAACCACAACCCATCCTGTTGACTTGTAGAACAGAAGACATGCAGATGTACAAAATCAGGAGCAGGAAGCATGAGACATAGTACAAACCATACTTCTAAAACACAAATCGTCCCGTTGGACTCGTGGTCGTGGATCAGAGAAGGTGCAAGAAAGGAATATAAAACCACGAGTCAGGAGATGGATCATAGATTGAGTTTACGACTTGTTGTTCTATCCGTGGTTTCCCATAATAGAAGATGTTGACTATTCAAGACCACAGTTGACCCCAGAAGACCACAAACCGTCATTTGGAATGACGGGTTGTAAACCAAGTCATGTTCTCTACCAAGTCCAGTTCTGCTAGTTTAGTTAGGATATGATTTCTAATGTCTATAAATACCTTTCCTAGTTTTTGTTTTACATTTTACGCTCTATACTTTGTAGGAAACACATTCGAAGACTTGGGTTATTGATTTGTTCTTGGTTTTGAGAGTTAAATATATTCACAGTTCTTTATTCTTGAGTTCATATTCATCCATTCAAGTTTATGGATTTCTTTACTTCTTACTGTAAGTATATGATCATGAATGCATCACAAACTTCTGAATGTTTACTTATAAATATGAGTAGCTAAATCTACAACTAGGGTTGTGGGAACCATGAAGAATTAACAAAGTAGGCAAAGTACTTGGTGATTCTAGGGCGGTGTTTATGCATGTATTGTTCTTTCCTTCGATTTGATTGCTTTTTAACGGTAGCCAACATTAGAACTTGCCTTATTCTTACTTGGCGGACCAAGGGGGTAACGAATGGGAAAAAGGATATTTACAACAGATATTTGAGACTACCAACCCTTATCTAATAGCTTGACCTTGTCCAGGAATAGCTAATCTTGGATCAAGGGTAAGTATAAGTAAAGCATACACCCACGGCCGAACCAAGGCGTGTGATGAAATTAATCTATCTAGGGGACCAACCATTTAGGTGAACCTAACTTACCGATCTTGCATTCTAAGCACCAAACTAGATTACTAAGTATAATACCTTACTTAGTTATGATCTCATGGGGAACACGACCCTAGTCACTCCTCTCATTGATTATAACTCTTAAAACTGTTATTTGTTACTCATTCAAATCTGAATTACAATTTCTACTTGTTACTTAAAACCCCCCTTAGTAGGGAAATAAATGGCTAATAGCGCGAGTAAACATTATTGACCCTAGTCTTTCCATATTCCCGATGGGATCAAACCTAACCTTGGTAAGGTTCTATATTTGAACAGCGACCGCTTTATACTTTAGTTTGGAGGTGTAATTTCAGCGTATCATATTTTGGCACCGTTGCCGAGAAATACGATTTAGGATTAAGAGAAATTATGTTTATTTCACTATTAGTCCTTATTTCCTGATTTTACTTTTTCTGTTGTTTTTGTTTTGTTACACAGGTTGAACACTTGTGCATGCTCAGTACAAGGAGTCAAGGCAATCCCTTGATCCCATACGATATGGAACTCCAACGAAATCAGAGAAATATGGCTAAAGAGGGAGTTTATGAGACACCTGAAGAGGCCACAACTCGGATGTTGGCCGAAGAAGAGCAAAAGAATGCAGAGGAATAAGTTCAAATGCTAAAGATGCTCAACTTGCAGCAGACCTTGTAGCTCCAAACCAGGCAGCTGAGAAAGAAAGGCAAGCACGGTGACAAGTTGCTCAATAAGCACCACTCGATGCTCAAGCTGCGAGAGATGATGTAGCCAAATAAAATTTTCCTAAGGATTCTATCGCACCAAGAGTTAATAGAGGCAGACACATGTAGCAACCCCATCACATCCCTCGGTATAATGTTGGTGATGAAGATGCAGGAACAACAGGTCCTATAGTATTGACACCACTGCCTGATGGTGTAAAGTTTGATATTATGAGCACTATAATTCAGCTGTTGAACCTGAAGGGATTATTTGTTTGCAAGTCCATAAGTAATGCAAACTTGATGAACTTTACTGGGATTTGCAGGGCCTACAACTCTCCAAGGGTGGATCAGGATGCTATCAGATTGCGGCTCTTTTTATTTTTATTGACTGGAGAAGTGATACTTTGGCTTGAGGAACTACCTGATGCTTCTATATTCACATGGGTAGAGCTGAGAGATCAATTTTTAGAGAGGTTCTTCCCTCCATCAAGGAAGTTGCATCTAAAGCAGGAGATCTATAATTTCAAACAGCTTCCCACAGAGGCATTATATGAAACATGGTTGCGGTTCAACAAGAAGCTAAAACAAGTTTTGAATCACAGAATCCCTTCACACCACTTGATGGAGATCTTCTATAAAGCATTGAATGCAGACACTAAAGCGGTAGCAAATAAAGTGACCGGGGGAGCATTCATGGAGAATACCTATGTTGAAGCCTCTGTGATGCTTGATAAGGTTACCAAGATGAACAGAGCATGTCATATGAGAGATGCTGACAGCTTGGCAGGAACATATGCAGTTGGGAAATTCATTGACCATGAAGAATTTCAGGAAATTAAATAGAACTTTGCATCCCTACAAACAACTATGGACCTAATCGTGAAACAAATTTTTAATGGCGGCTTGGAGAAGGTGAAGGTGGTAGGTTCACAAGGTAAAGCACCGAGACAGGATGAAATGCTTGTGTATGTGAAGTTTATGAAGGATCTGGTGACTAGGAATAGAACGATGAGTTTTGAACCAGTTGATAATTTGCACCATTGTAGTACAATAGCATCCCACTCTATGGTGCAGAAAAAGAAAGATACCAAAGCTTTCACTATTCCTTGCACGATTAGAGCTTTATACTTTGCATAAGAGTTGTGTGAGTATTAATCTGATGCCACTAGTAGTGTTCAATCAGTTGGGCTTAGAATCCCCCAAACCGACTCAATACGACTTCTTATGGAAGATCATATGGTGAAAAGGCCTGTAGGAATTCTCTATCATGTACTTGTAAAAGTTGACACTTTTATTTTCCCTGTGGACTTTGTGATCCTTGAATGTGAGGTTGACTTTGAGGTTCCCATCATTTTGGGATGACCATTCCTTTCCATAGGACATGCTTTAGTTGAATTGTAAACTGGGCAAATGAAAGTCAGACTGAATGATGAGGTAGTTACTTTCATTGTATTCTAGTCTATGAAGCATCATTATGATATACACGTGGTTTCAGTTATTGATATGGTTGATGAGGATCAGCTAATTGTGCCTGTTAAAGAAAGACTTGGTGTTGAAGCACTTGCAACTATAATCATGAATTTTGATTGAGACGATATTGAGAAGTATGATGATATGGTAGAATCACTTGCAGGTATGGGGTCTTATAGTTATTCTCCAAAGAAGCTTGATTTGGACCTGAAGAATCGACAGACCCTGCCTGCTAGCCATCTATTAAGGAGCCTCCCATCTTAGAGCTCAAAATGCTTCTGTCTCACCTCCGATATGTGTTATTAGGAGCTAATAACACCTTGCCAGTTATTCTTGCTGCAGATTTAGGTGAAGGGCAAGTTGAAGCTCTGGTTTCTGTTCTAAGAAAGTTCAAGTGGGCCATAGGTTGATCCATTGCTGACATCTTTGGGATTCTGCCTGGAATTTGCACGCATAAAATTTAGCTCGTGCCAAATTGCATTTCGAGTATTGAGCACTAGCGAAGGTTGAATCAGCCTATGCAAGAGATTGTCAAGAAAGAGATCATCAAGTGGCTGTATGCAGGTGTGGTTTACCCCATTGCAAATATCAAGTGGGTGAGCCCTATTCAGTGTGTGCCTAAGAAGGGTAGGATTACTGTGGTCCCAAATGCAAAATTTTTTGATGAGTCCAATCACAGGCCGGCGTATATGCATGGATTACAGGAAGTTGAATGCTTGGACTGAGAAGGATCATTTTCCAATACCGTTCATGGAACAGATGTTAGACTGTCTGACTGGTAGAGGATGGTATTGTTTTCTTGATGGTTATTCAGGATATAATCAGATCTCAATTTCTCCTTAAAACCAATAGAAGACCACTTTCACCTATCCATATGGGACATTTGCTTTCAAGAGGATGCCTTTTGGTTTATGCAATGCACCAGCGACATTTCAGCATGGCATGATGTCTACTTTCTTAGACATGGTGGAGCACACTATTGAGGTGTTCATGGATGACTTTTTGGTAGTTGGTGACTCTTTTGATGAATGTTTGGCTCATCTCAGTTGTGTGCTAAATAGGTGTGAATAATGCAACTTAGTACTGAACTGGGAGAAGTGTCACTTCATGGTGAAAGAGGGTATAATGCTTGGCCATCGGATCTCTAAGAAGGTATTGAGGTTGACAAAGAGAAGATAAAGGTGATTGAAAAATTGCCCCCACTAGTTTCTGTGAAGGGTATTCGAAGCCTTTTGGGGCATCCCAACTTCTATCACAGGTTTATCAAAGACTTCTCCAAAATTGCAAGTCCCTTATGGAAGTTGTTGGAGAAAGATGTGAAGTTTGTTTTTGATGATGCATGTCTGAAGGCATTCATGTGCCTTAAGGAAAAGTTGATCTCTGCTCCCATAATTATTTCTCCTGATTGGTCTCAACCTTTTGAGGTTATGTGTGATACTAGTGGAGTGGAACTAGGAGCAGTCATAGGACAAAGACGTGAAAAGATTCTTCATCCCATCTACTACGCTAGCAAAACACTTAACCCTTTTCAAAAGAACAATACGGTGATAGAACAAGAGTTGCTTTCTATGCCCTTTGCATTCGAGAAATTTAGATCCTATTTTCTTGTTACTAAGGTAATTGTGCACACTGACCATGCAACTCTTAGGTACCTCATGGCAAAAAAGGATGCGAAGCCGAGATTGATTAGATGGGTGTTGCTGCTACAAGAGTTTGATTTTGAGGTCAAGGATCAGAAAGGCACATAAAATCAAGTAGCTGATCACTTCTCTAGATTAGAAGAGGAAGCTATGCTAAAGCTTGATGATGCACAAGAGATTAATGATTGGTTTCCAATGACAAAGTGTTGGCCGCCTCCCAAGATCTGATTCCATGGTTTGCTGATATTTCCAACTATTTGGCAAGTGATGTGGTTCCTCCTGATATGTCTGTCCACCAACAAAGAAAGTTCATGTCTGATGTCAAGAATTTCTTCTTGGAGGAGCCATTCTTGTTTCATATGTGTGCAGTCACTATGATCCGTAGATGTGTTCCTGAAGCTGAGATAATAGATATATTAGAGGCTTTCCATTCATCCACTATAGGGAGACATCATAGTGGTATCCGAACTGCACGCAAGATCTTATAATGCGGCTACTACTGGCCGATTATCCACAAAGACACCCATGATTTTGCTAGAGCTTGTACTAGATGTCATAAGGAATGAGGCATATCAAGGAGGCATGAGCTTTCTCTTACTCCCATCCTTGTGATCTAGCTGTTTGATATTTGTGGTGTTGACTTCATGGGTCCGTTTGTGATGTCCAATGGAAATTGGTACATATTAGTGGCTATTGACTACGTAACTAAGTGGGTGGAGGCGGTTATGCTTCCCAGTAATGAAGGAAAGTGTGTCATAATGTTCTTGAAAAAGAACAACTTCTCCAGATTTTGTACACTAAGGGAAATTATTAGTGATGGATTCTCTCACTTCTGCAACAAGTTGTTTCGTGCTTTACGCGAGAAATATGGAGTAAAACACATGGTTGGAACAGCCTATCATCCCCAGACTAGTGGGCAAGTTGAGGTTTCAAACAAAGAGATAAAGTTAATCCTGTCCAAGACTATCAATGCAAATAGAACAGATTGGTCTAGGAAACTAGATGATTCTTTATGGGCATACCAAATTGCATACAAGACACCAATTGGTATGTCACCATATCAGCTTGTGTTTGGGAAAGCGTGCCATCTTCATGTTGAGCAAGAGAATAAGTCCATGTGGGCACTGAAGAAGTTGAAATTAAACTGGTCTGCAACATTATTTCAGTGGCTTGGGCAGTTGAATGATCTTGATGAGTTCCACCTCAACGCATATGAAAGTTCATCCCTATACAAAGAAAAGATAAAGTTGTACCATGACCAGAAGATTGAGAAGAAAGATTTCCATCCTGGTGATCGCTTGTATCCTGGCAAGTTGAAGTCCAAGTGGATTGGACTATTCAGAGTGGTACAAGTATTCCCACATGGTGCTATAGAGCTTGAAAATCATGAGGGAAAGAGATTCAAAGCAAATGAGCAACAGATAAAAGCATATTTGGGGACTGTAAAGGAGATGAAAGCTATTGAAGCTTGGACTCTTGATGAATTCACAATACCCAAGGAGCTTGATGAAGTTTGAGTAATCAAGTGACCTGCATCGTGCCACGACATAAAATTAGGCGCTGCTTGGGAGGTAACCTAAGGCTAATGTTTATTTTATGTGCAGGAGAAAATAAAAGTATATCAATGCAGGAATTTCCAGAAACCACGAATAGGTTCACGTCCCATGAATTGGTTGAACAGACCGTAGACCAAGTCGTGGTCGCTGGAGCAAAATTTATAGGTCTCTGTTTGTTAAAAGTATGACTAATAGGACTGTCCGTGTTTTTGAACCACAGTCTGTCAACTGGGTCGTCATTCTTAGCAGCAGGTAAGGTCGGAATACAAAATCATGAGTTGGACAATGGATCGTCATTCAAAATGACATACCGTAGTTTCAACTCGTTATTCCCAGGTACAGTAAGCAAGATGGGTTGTGGGTCAGCTCAAAGTTTAAAAATTAAAACCCGATCCAACTTGTTCATTCTTCTTCTCTTCCATAATAGGCTAACCGCCATTTTCAAAAAGGAAAAAAAATGATTTTCTCCCTCTTTCACTCCTAATACAACTCATACTCCCCCATTAAATAAATCCAAACCATCCTACCAACTACACACACAAATTCATCGGCTCATTCTGCTCATCTGACAATAAAAGAGGGGTAAATTCTCCCTTTTCCCTTTTTGTTCTCTTTCTTAAATCATGTCGAGGCTAGGGTTCATGTTTTATGAAACTAAAAACTATGAAACCGTAGATGAGTGTGAAATCAAACCTAGTTACCCTGACGTTTAGATGCAAAACCATCAGAGTTCGGGATAGAGTGAGGTAGGCCATTGAGGGTACTTCCTTGATTTACCATGAGGGCTTAGCCTTAAATGAGAAAGCGCATCCACATCACAGTATACATGAAGATGTTGAGATCAGATCTGCTATATTGAACGATATTGTTGATATCAAGTATCAGTATGATGATTCTGGGTTCCACTGGATGAGTCAGCAAGGTGGTACTTATAACCTGATTCTAGTCCATAAGTTCTATGCAACATATGCAGCCACATTGACCAATATGTGTGAAAAGTGTAAGAGTCCAAAGTCACAGTTGATATTGGAGAGAGTGCAAGTATAAGGGGTCCATGTTGACATCTCTTAGTGCACCATTCAGCGCTTCATATATGGACCAGATTTTATGAAACCGAAAGCTCAGCAAGACTTAGATGCCCTCTTGGAGCAGCACAAAAAAAGAAAACACCTCTTAGGTGGATTGCTTAGGTTATTCCTAATAGGAACCCACCATGGCTCACAACCAATATTGTGAAAATCACCAAAGAGTCGTTAAGCATGGCAAGCAAGTTTTGGTGGTCTGTGGTTAGACATCAGTTGTTACCAACTTCTGCCGACAACACACTTACTCCAGACCGAGCAATCTTAGGTGTAACTATCATATCCTAGTATGATATTATTATTTCCTGCATCATTGTGGAGGAACTCAAGGAGAGTGCATTGAATCCATCCACATCCATCCCATTACCTTGCCCAGTCACTCAGTTATGCCAAGATGTTTAGGTACCCGAGATGGAGGGAGTTGATAGGATCTCACAGGCTACTAGTTTCCAGGATATCACTCTTATTCGGGATACATCTAACCCTGTGGCAAGGGCGAAAGCTCATTCGGCCACATCCTTGAGTACTGTATTCCCTAAGCCTAGTGGAGATATGCTGAATAATGCTCTGGTTGTGTTTGATGAGCATGCTGCCCATACTTCAACCCCTTCTATGGCTGCACCGGGCCTGTCTCTCATCAGCTCAGTCCACTCCATCCAATAAGCAGGGGGGATTCCTTTTTCTTCACCAGTAAGGTTTTCAGCAAGGTTGCTAAAATAGACTTTCATGCGGATCAGCAGATCAAGTGGTTCTTAAATACCGTAAGGCCATTAATCCATAGAGAGATAGCCGATGATGTGGCCCATATTCAGAGTTTGATTAATATGATGAATGACCATTTGGATGGGATTGAGACTAGGGTCAATGAGAGGCTGTGCACCATGACTGTTCCAAACCTCACTGCTATTTTAAGTGAGCTTGCAAAAGCCCGAGCTAATATTAATGTTATCCAAAGGCAACAGGTACAAAACATTCAGTTACCATAGGTTGATACCACGGAGGAGGACTCTTTCTTTGACTTACTTGATCACTCTCCCCCTCTTGAACCAACTAAAACTGAGCCTCCAAAGAAGTTGAAGAGAAGAGATAAAAAGGTGTGGAAAGAGGGAGAGAATGACCCATTGAGCCCCAAATCATTGAAGCATAAGGAAAAGTGGGTCTAAAATAAGAGGAAGAATCAATAAGGGGCGTTTTTCAAAGAATACCTAGCCATCCAGCAAATTCCTGTTGATTCTATTCGTACGGGTGGCTCAGGAAGTGGTGTTGTGGGCGCCACAGAGGAATCTTCTTCAGACCCCATTGTGGGAGTTAATGTTGAGGATGCTGCTCGGGCAGCTGATACTGTTGAGAGAATTGCAGAGGCAGCCTCTGTTGGTGATAAGATTGTGGGCACCAATCCAGTGGGCTCGACTTCTACACCCGATGACCGTGCTTAGGCACCACATGTATGCCTTGTATCCCTTGTTTAGTTGTTTTTAGTGAATTGGGGATAACGCATAGCTTTTTAGATGGGGCGGGGGAAGCTGAGTCATCTTGTTTTTTGTAGAGTCTTTTGGCAAAGTTTGAGTAGCTAAAACACTCGCATCATGCCGCGATGTTAAATCAGGCACTGTATGGGAGGCAACCTATGAGGGTATCTAAATGGTATCCGCATCCTTGGTTTTTTTTGCCTGTGTTCTTTACCTAAGGACTTTTAGATTTCTATTGAACTGGCATGTTTAGTATAGGTTGTGTGGAGTAAAAGAAAAATAGGAACTTACCCTAGTCTATGGTCTGATTTTGAACTTGATTTTGATTGAAAAAATGGAGACCCTTCCAAATTTTGTGTGACATGAGATTATTTATTTTTGATAGACTGACCATTATGGATCTGTGCATGACATTATATTAATCGATCTGATGAATGTCTTAAGCTAGAGTTTGGACCTGCTAGTTAGCATGTGAATGTTGTACTATGTGCCATGTGTGTGTATGAGGCATTCGTACTATTCTTGCATTGTGTGCCAATCTAGAACTTGCCCGATTAGTCTTGCCTAGGCTGTAGGATAGTTGGTTGGTTCCAAACCATGATCCATCCTGTCGACTCATAGAACAGAGGAACTGCAGATGTGCAAAATCAGGAAAAAGAAGCACGAGCCATAGTACGAACCATACTTCTAAAGCACGAACTATCTTGTTGGACTTGTGGTCGAGGACCAGAGAACCTTAGATTGAGTTTATGACTTGTGGTTCCATCCGTGGTTTCCCATAACAGAAGATGTCGACTATTCAAGACCACAGTTGACCCTAGAAGACCATGAACCCTCATTTGGAATGACGGGTCGTCAACCAAGTCGTGTTCTCTGCCGAGTCCAGTTCTCCTAGTTTAGTTAGGATAGGATTTCTAATTTCTATAAATACCTTTCCTAGGTTTTCTTTTACCTTTTATGCTTTATTCTTTGTAGGAAACACATTTGAAGACTTGAAATATTGATTTGTTCTTGGTTTTCTGAGTTAAATATATTCATTGTTCTTTATTCTCGAGTTCATCTTCATCCATTCAAGTTTATAGATTTCTTTACTTCTTATTG
This sequence comes from Jaltomata sinuosa, assembly GCA_003996215.1. Classification (NCBI taxonomy): domain Eukaryota; kingdom Viridiplantae; phylum Streptophyta; class Magnoliopsida; order Solanales; family Solanaceae; genus Jaltomata; species Jaltomata sinuosa. Next base: position 213,202 of record QJPP01007348.1, on the reverse strand, counting down.
TAATTGTATGATCATGAATGCATCACAAACTTCTGATTGTTTACTTATAAACATGAGTAGCTAAATCCACAACTAGGGTTGTGGGAACCATGAGGATTAAGGAAGTAGGAAAAGTACTTGGTGATTCTAGGGCGGTGTTTATGCATGTATTGTTCTTTCCTTTGGTTTGATTGCTTTTTAATGGTGGCCAATGTTAGAACTCGCCTTATTCTTACTTGCCGGACCAAAGGGGTAACGAATGGGAAAAGGGATGTTTACAATGGAGATTTGAGGCTACCAACCCTCATCTAATAGCTTGACCCTGTCCAAGAATAGCTAATCTGGGATCAAGGGTAAGGATTAGTAAAGCATACACCCACGGCCAGACCAAGGCGTGTGGTGAAATTCATCTATCTAGGGGACCAACCATTTAGGTGAACCAAACTTACTGATCTTGCATGCTAAGCACTAAACTATATTACTATGTATAACACCTTACTAAGTTATGATCTGATGGGGAACACTATCCTAGTCACTCCTCTCATTGATTACAACTCTTAAAATTGTTACTTGTTCAAATCGGAATTACAATTTCTACTTGTTACTTAAAAAACCCCTACATAGCGAAATAAATGGCTAAGAGCGCGAGTAAACATAATTGACCATAGTACTTCTATATTCCCTGTGGGATCGACCCTAAACTTGGTTAGGTTCTATATTTGAACAACAACCGGTTTATACTTCTGTTTGGAGGTGTAATTTGGGCGTATCATAAAGTCTGAGTAACCAAGGAATCTGTGTCATGCCATGATGTTAATTAAGACACTACATGGGAGGCAACCCGTGGGGGTAACTTGATAAAGTATGAGTAGTCAAGTAACCTGTATCATGCCACGATGTTAAATTAGGAGCTGCTTGGGAGGCAGCCCAAGATTAACGTTTGTTTATGTGTGTAAGAGCTGATAAGCTGAAGGAGGAAAAATTACATAAAAAGAGTTTCCCAAAGTCATTTTTCTGATAGGGCATCACAAGTCCCATGGCCAATGGGAATTGATCATGCAAAAGGAACCATGAGGAATAAGCGCTGGAATGAACCGAGGGTGAGTTTCCATGGGCCATCGCACCCAATGTCGGTTCTAAGGTTTGCAAAAAGGTTCACTGATTCATTCCCATGGTCCAGCATGATGGTCCATCGTAGATCTGACAACCATGGGAATGAAAAGCTTGATGTCCAGGTAAGTAGCCCACGGGAGAGGCCGTCGCATGTCCCATGGGACATTGGATTTGACCGTGGTCTGGGTTGGTAAAATTGATTTTTTTTGAAAGTGACCCGACCTGACCCAATCCAATTTTAATTCAAACTCTCCCTCCATCACTCTGACAATCTCTCCCTCTATCACTCCTGATACCCCTCACCCTCTTCCCCACTAAAAAATATCACTCTCTTGGGTTTCCTCACACACACAACTTCATACAAAAAATCACTATACGAGCACCATCCTCAGTTACTCTGCTTTTACTCTTCCAGAATCTTTGCAAACACAAAGTAAGTTTAATCTCACTCCAAGGTTTTCAGTTTGTTCATATATTAATTGGGTCTATAGGGTTCATATTTTGTGAAAAAAATTGTTATATTTAAAGTGACAAACCCTAGGTTGTGTGCTTATATGTGTGTATGTCTATTTTTTTTACTAGTGAGGATTGTATTTATGAGGGTATTCTAAGTCTAAATGTTGTAATGAAATGAGGTGTGGATTTTGTCAGTGAGTTAGAGGGCGGTCCGACCAAAATTGTGCCTAAAAAATGAACGGAAAAGGTTTGAATCGTTTGCCAACTCCTGACGAAATGGTTATAACATTATGTTGGGTGAAGTTTGTGTAACCCATAGGTTGGTAATGACGAGAGGATTGTGTTCGTATATTTTCAATGATCATCGTAATTTGATATTTGTGACTTTTCTTTACTGTGCCCTAAGCTTATGTGCTTCACCAAGAACTGAGATTTACGCCCCGGAAGGCTCGTAACCTCAAGTGATCGATGTAACACATGAGTTTTTGGCATGAATAAATGGATGAATCCCACTGCCTTATTCCCACGACTAAACTTGACGGGACATGAGAGATCCCACAATAATGAGATTTGGACGTGGGAAAGGAAGGCAAGGATTAAGAGCCACTGTCCCTTTCTGATGGCCAAATCCAATGAGCTGTCAGACCTCCCACGCCTATAAGATCTCATAGTGGGAATTCAAAACAGCTAAAATATTATTCTGTCTTGTTTCAATGGCCAACCCGATGGGTCGTCAAAACTCCCACGACTCGTGGGAGGCTAAAAGTGCAAAAAAAACTCTCTTTATTTTTTTATGGATTTTGGTCGGATGTACTAAAGTGTTCACCCACAGGTGCTATGGTACCAAAGAAACCCACAGCTGTAGAAAGAATGAAGGGGGCTCTGAGAATGAAATGTCTCCTTGTGGACAATCCTTATGAAGTAGAAAAGAGTGGATCCGAGGAGGAGTATGATGTGGAGCCTGATTCAGACATACAACCTCGGATTACGAGAAATGTAACAAAGAGGAAGTTGATACTGACACCCTTCCCCCAGTCTGAAGAGGGGGAAGGTACGTCACTCGGGCAAGAACAAGAGGTAGAAAACACTTTCTCTTAGTCTTAAGAGGGGGAAGAGTTATCTTCTGAATCTGGATGTTCGAAAGAAGAAGGTGGTGAAGCTGAGTTGCCAAAAAAAGGTGGTAAAGACACAACTATCCCAGTCTTGAGTGGCAAAGATATAGAATCTACCTCAGATACAAAGATCACTACTCAGGAAAGTGAACCAGCACTAGACACTCCTAAGGCTCCAAAACCCACCCTTATGATCACAAGTAAGGATTAGGATTTCAGAGAATGGGTGAGGTGGAGTGTGAAAGAGGACAAGGACATTTTTGAGTATGGCCTGGGTTTGATGGCCAAGGTGCATGTATGATGTCCCATTGCAGAATGTTAGAGAATTGACACCACTGGGCTCAAAGAAATCCCCAAGCTCGATGAATACTTCCACCACTATAACCTAGCATAGACCAACAAGCCACTTAGTAAATACCAGCCTGCGATAGTCAAAGAATTATATGCCAACTATCAATCCTTGCAAGAGAGTATCTGTAAAAAGGTCAAAAAAACAAAGGACTTGCCTGCTCTTGAGAGCATCCTGACTAGAGGAGTATCGATTGATATATCAGCCCACACAATCAACCATTTTATCTATGGACCTCAGTATATGGAGCCATTTGAAACAATAGAGTATGACTATAAGTACAAAATCCAAGATGATCAAACTAAGTGGCTGGCATAGGTTATCATTGAAGAGCCTCCAGCTTGGCTACATCAAGCAAAGCCAAAGATCATCAAATTGACCCTAAGCTTCGAAGCAAAATTTTTGTGGGTGGTGGTTCATCTATTGCTCATACCGACTGGGGTAATAATCAGTTGACGAAAGAGAGAGCAGTGTTAGTTTCTAACTTGATGTTAAAGTATAAGTTAAACTTTGGTTAAATCATTGTAGAGGAAATCATGGATATGGTAACAAAAATTGGCATATTTTACCCCTTCCTTTGTCTGATTACTGAGTTATGTGATGAGGCCATGATCCCAAAATTGTCCAGCATTGACCGTGATATTTAGGCCATAAAGACACATCATCCTGAGCGGTCTAAAGATGTAAACATGCCACTTCTCTGCGGTAAGGGATCTATTTCAAGATCGGCTGAGCTTACTACCATTCATGATGACTTTATCCTGCCACCACAAGCAGTACCATTTGTTTCCACCTTGCCATCTCCATAGGGTAGTCTTAATGATGAGACTCCTTTAACTAGGGAAGAAGCTGCGGTTACCTTGAGGGGACCTTGCAGTCATGCGGTGTTAACTCCTCGCGGGGCTAAAATCTCGATTCCTGCAACACCTAATGGTCCATTCACCTCCACTACTATTGCACCTCCACTCCCTGAGTTGATATCTATATATGCCCTTCAATTCAGTGAACTTTTCCAATATGGTTTAGAAAATAATACAGCTTGTGAAACAACTATGTCAATTTATCAAGCAATTCTAGTCTATCATAGATGCCTCTATTGAGCAAGCCATTAAGCTATTCAAAGACGTGCGTGCCATATTTATTTTATGGAAGAGGGGATAAATAAGAAATTAGACAAGATGGGAGCCATAGAGTTGACAAAAGTAAAAGAGGAATTGGCCGGGTTGAGATCAAAAGTGGCTGACCTTAAGGTGCATCCTACATCGATGTATAGTCATGTTCTAATAGTGTTTCCAGAGTCGGATGAATCACCCTTGGTGAATTGGTAGGACTTTGCAAAATAGGAGGCCAATAATGAGCTAGGGATGATACTGATGAGCCAGATAGTCCTCGGGCTGAGAAGAAGAAAAAGAGAGAGAATGATTAGAAAGTTTGTCGAGAAGAGGACGGCACCAACCTAAGTCCACAACACTAGCCAAAAAGAAAAAAAAGCTGCAATGGAAAATAATAAGGAACTCCTGGAAGCATCAAATCAGTTTTGACTATACAACAAATTCGAGTTGATGTGATCAGTCAAAGTGGATCTAGTAGCGGACTAACGAGTGGTACTGACATGTCTATAGACCCTATTGTGGGAGCGTCCGAGACAGGCGCAATTGGAGATGTTGAGAAAGCTGCAGAGGAAGCTAGTGTTGATGAAAGTGGTAGGGGGATTGATCCGTTGGCCCCATCTTCTACACAGGGCACCGATGCTTAGGCGCCACAGGTATGTTCTCGCCTTCCACATATTTCATTTTTAGTGCATTAGGAACAATGCACGTTCCTTTTTGGTAGGGTAGGGGCAACTGCCCGAGTGATTTTTGGTGGAAATCTTCGTGAAGTCTGAGTAGCCAAGAGTCCCGTATTGTGCCATGATGTTAAATCAGGCAGTGCTTGGGAGGCAACCCAAGAAGGTACGTTAATAACTACCCACGTCCTTGGGGTTTTCTTATTGTGTTTTTTCCCTGAGGACTTTTATTTTGATTGAACCATCATGTTTAGGTTGTGTTAGGTAGACGTTGCTAGGAAGACCTTGGCATGATATAAATAAGCACACACATGTTTTTGATTGAAAATGAGACCCTTCAAAAACTTTTTTATATGTGCTTCAGGATTGACATGTTGACTTTTGGCTCAATTTCTGACATGTGTTTATTGAACATGATAACTATGCTGATCTGGTATGCCAACTGATGTGATAGTAGCTAGTAATGTAATCCTGTGCTATATGCGTGCGAGATATTAGCATCATTCTTGCATTGTATGCCAATCTAGAAGTTGCCCAATTAGTCTTACCTAGGTTGTAGAATAGTTGGTCAGAAAGTAATCATAGGCCATTTTTGAATGCAGTCCACTAAGCCTAAATGACCAACCGAATGAAATTGATATCCCTTGATCTTGTAATTTGAGCCTAAATTGACCTTTTTTTTATTGATAAGCCTATTCACATTCTCCAGTTTCCTTTGAACCTTTAGTTTGGCCCTGTCCCTCCTTGGACATTGTGCACCTCAACTTAGGAAATTTGCCTACGTTGAAGGTGGCTACTATAGAGGTACATAAGAAGAAGAGTATGGTATGAAAAGAAGTCTAAGAATGAAAAGGGAAATGGCGGGTCTAGCATGTGCTGAAAAAGAAAGAAATAGAAAGAAATGAAAGAGAAAAAATTATGAGAAAAAGATGAGTTGAAAATAGATTGCCATGCCCGTTGGTTGATGGAAACAAAGAAACAATAAAACGAGAAAAAGGGAGGAAAAAGCTTGGTCTAGAAAAGTGGAGTAAAGAATAGCGTAGTGTAAAGGAGGGTTAGTCAATATTTCCAAAATATACCACATCCATCCCGGAGCCTAAGTTACAAGCTGAAGAAAGTCCTATAGTGATCCTGGTCCAACTGTTTAAAAATCAAGGCGTAGAAAATAAGGGCAAGCCTATGGTATGTGCATGCATCATTAGAACTTCTTTGTGAGAGTGAGCGCATTTTTGGTATACAATCCTGTTGTGAATGCATATATGTGTGAGCGATTATGATTGTATCTCTGAAGGAACTAGGGTAACATTATTCAGCTAGTGTGTATGAAGTTGTGTGACTGGTATAGGCTGGTTTATCTATCAATAATGCAATGTAATTCTTTGATCATTTAGTGTTAGCTAGCAATGCTTGAATGAATGCAAAATCTATTTTTAAAACAAAGGTGTCACGATTCGATTTCTCAAGCCATGATGGTAACTACAACATCCAGTAGGCGAACCAACCCCCATAGCACAGAACGGTTAGTAATAGGCTACTACCTAACAAATATGCACAATAAGTAGAAATAAGCAAAAACAGATATAATATAAAGACAACGCTGAAGCAACAACCTGAATATACATAAATAAGGAAAACTACACCAACTCCAAGACTTGGTATCGAAAGTACATAAGCTTCTAAATAGAATACAAGTGTTAGAAGTAACAAAATAATAAGTACAACTGTCTCCGAATATAAAAAGAGTAACAATGCCAAAAGATGAGATGTGGTCAAGCCCTGGTCGGCAGGAGCTCACCCTAGTTTCGAATATCCAAAGCTCCACGAGTCTCCACGCGATCAACAACGAAAGCTTACACTAATATCTGCACCAGAAAGATGCAGAAGTGTAGTATGAGAACCAATTTCTAATAAATTGGTATCAGTAGGCATCATCGGCCGACTGAGCGCATATAATATACAAAAACAGTAAGTAGCAGTCATAGAAAACAATAGAGGAAGAACATGGAAACTAGCACAGATAAAAGTCAACAAGAGTCATAAACAAGCTATGCTAGCCACAAAAGATATATATAACACAGAACACAGGTGAAGGAAAGAAGAACGCACTTGGAGTCCTTGCAACAACAATATATATATAAGGAGAGAGTTAGAAAGATGGAGGTATACTGGTAACCTCAAGTAAAAAGGGAAAGAAGGAAAACAGTTAGACATACTCAAGCTAGAAGCAGTATACTCATAGAATCATGCTAAAACTCAACTTCAACATAAGCACAGACAGAAATCAACCTCACCAGTGCAACCCAAGGATGGAATAACTAAGTCATAAAGAACCGAATGCCACTACTCAAAACCACGATAAAGGAAAGAATCCAATAGTCCACAACCGCTCAGAAGGCCACATAAACAGTGCCTCAACAATATAGGACCCACTAGCCCCTCAATAATTGCAGTCCAAATAACTAGGGCCTCAATAGGCTAAAAACGACAAATCCGTCCATAACCCAAGGCCGTTACAACATCTATAATAGGAAAGGAGTAATATAATCTACCTATAGTCCCAACGACCACCCATACAACCGAGGAACGTAATCAAGTGAAAACAAACCCTCGTCAACCCATACTATTAGAGCGTACACTTAGCAAATAGCAAACAAGGGTGGAATTCAAATTAAATATGCATGATGATGTTATATGATGTAACCAGGTGTGATAGTAGTTCTGTATGTTACCCACCTCCGGTACCTAAAAGGCCCGTTAGTGGCAGGATGTATGGAAGGTCGCACCCGTATACCTCAACTCCATTGTATACCTCTCATCCGGCACCGTTGGGTCCCAACTCTTGGTCCAGGAATGATAGGGGCCATGGAGGTCTACTAATAGACCACATTTTAAAAATGTGAATCTCAATATATAGCTCAATAATAAGAACCTCAAGTACGTGCCCGGAATTGAACCGGGTCTCAATCAGTAGTAGTAATCTCAAAACCCCATTAAAGGGATCCTGGAGCGTAGCCGAGTCTAAATCAGTAGTAAAAAAGGTCTAGCACCCAGCCGCGCCAAGTCTAGTATCGTCTTGAAATAAGTAGTAAAATAGGTCTAGCGCCCGGCCTCGCCGAGTCTAGTGTAAGTATGAAAACTTGTGATAAAATCACTATAACATCTCTTTTATTCCAAGAAGATCCATAAAAAACAGTTTTGAATTCATTAATAATCTGTTATACCGAAAACGTTCCCCACGGGCCATGTAAAGTTTAGAAAAATGGCGAGAGTAGGCCCGTAGCCATAACAATAGTAAATCATGTAGAAAAAACTTTTGCATGAATGATATGTTCGCAAACAATAGGTTTTCCCAACGGCTCATAAACATTTTTATCAGCCCTGCACAGGCACAATCCATTCTATAGAATAAATAACTAGCCTAAAATAATATCACGATGTCCGGGACTCGCATACATTCCCAAATATCCCACCATCTATGGTCCAGAGTCTTGTACAAAAGCCACACGGGGCCACAAGGGTAATATCACAATACTACAACGAGTACTACAAATAACATATGAATAAATCGGACAAAAGAGACAGAAAAGGTCTGGGTACCAACCTATAAAAACCAACCTAAGGATACTAATTAATGGAGTTATAGCCTATATAACCAGAGTCTAGGTAGTGAAAACCATAACCTACCTTTCATCCAATGACTAGCTGTGAAAACAACGTCGTCCAATCTCGAACTGCTCCCTGAATCTCCAATTTTCAAAAACACTATCAAAACAATAATCTACGCATCAAAATAAGACAAACGATACACATATTGCTATAATTATAGCCAGGTCAAAATTTGGGTCAAAAGTGGCCCCATAGGGACCACTACCCGTAATCAGAAATGGAAAGAAGCACGATTATCACAACACACCCAAGAGTGCATGCTCCAAAATTGAGCAAATTTTCCAAGAAAAAGGGTTCAAAATAGCCAGCTCAAGAGAGGAATTAAAGAAGGAGTTTCAAGAATAAAACTGGAAATTAATGCAAGAACTACTTACCAAGAAGAGATGGAACACGCCAAAGAAGTGAATTCTCTGAACCCACGAGCATGCAACCAAAAATGAGCAGATATAATCAAGAATTTTCCCCAAGCTCAAGAAGGTACAAAAATGGAGGTTAAACCATGGGGAAGAAGCCTTTGGGGATGAATAAGGCTTACCAAATCGAAGAGGGAGCAAGACTAATCAACATATTGATGAATTCCCCAAAGCTTATACTAATTTGGAGTAGATTCTAATGAAAGAAATGGTTTTTAGAGAGGAGAGACATTGGAAGAATGGCTGGAAAAATGAAGAAAGAGATTTTATAGGCCTGGGCACAGGCCAACACTATCGTGCTAAAGGAGCACTATCACGCTGGAGAGAAGGCAGGTGCCAAGGCGCCATTGACCATGCACGACGCCATCATGTGGAAGCCAGGCGGGAGATTGGGTGATATCGTGCTGGCCCGGTGCAATCGCGCTGAAGGCCTTGCCTGCAACAAAAACCAGCAATGCTAAAAACTTCTACGTGGCATTCTACGCATAATCGAAACTCGATAATCAAGAATCAATTATGCTATTAGAGTGAAAATGACATTCCAGACTCAACGTAATCGACGAAACTTCCATACAAGGTCGTCTTGGAGGAATGTTTACCCAAGTGAACACTAGATAATGCCAACTGAACATCCAAATTGAGCCCCGAACATCCAAATTGAGCCCGGATCACCCGGGAACCGAACCAACCAACTACTTAACCCAAATTCAACATTCCAGAGCTAACAACACTGGCGGAATTTCCATCCGATGCCTTCTTCTCCGAATGTAGGCCAAAGTCAACCAATCAAGCCCAACTGGCCTGAAAATACAAAATGATAGAATTCCAAGCTGAAAACCTCCCGGATCCCGACAAAAGGTCCATCTAGACCAAAGTCCATGCTCTGGAGCTAACAGAACTGTTAGATTTCGATTTCAAGCATGATTACCAAGAATGTTGACCGAAGTCAATGATTTCCTAAGTTAAAGTTCTAAAACAAGGAAATGACTATAAAGACAAAAAAGACGACACATGTACTAGACTACCAGTATCAGCAAGCCATAAATAGCTTGGGGCCACTACAGGCAAGTTCTAATGATACAAAGAAGGCAAAAACATGAGAATGACCAGAAGGTCATTACATCATCCACTACTAAAAAGGACTTTCGTCCTCGAAATTCAAGAAAAAAGGAAGCTCCAAACACATAACAACTGCGGATACAAAGCACGCACCACTCTCTCGGAAGACTCGGGTAGCCTCCCTAATCGAACGACACCTAACACCATGACAAAGAAAAGCAACAAGCCTTAACTTCACTCTAGCCAAGCTAGATTCCAACCTTTAACGCCAAAACTCCAAAGGTCTACCAACCAAACCGAACCTCAATAATATCAACTGGTAAGCACCGACACAAAACTAAAACTAGAGAACCAAGGCGATCACCACACAAAACTCGAACCCTAAATTCCACAACCAAGTTCACCCACAAAGTCACCAACCAAAACTCTCACTCATGAACCCATTGATCCCAACAACCCTTTATTCTGACCTAAATCCTTTTGCACCATAATCATGAAGCATCACCTAAGTCAAACACTCGAGCCACCCTCGAAACATCAACTAACCCACCAGAGATCCATAATTCCAGCTACACACAACCTCGAACGTAGTTACTTTTATACTTTAATTCTATTCAAGTCAAACACTAGTCCACTAGCCTTTGCAATCCAAGATAACAACTTGTAGCTTATTTCTAAAAACTGGAGTAACCTGTACTGACTGACCATCAAACAATGAACGGATGCTTTTGCTAAGATCAATCACAACACCTGAACCCATCTGAACCAACAATCAGAGCTCAACAAAAACTCGCACACCAGGGTTGGAAAAGGCATGTATGAACACACTTTGTCGAAGGAGAATCACCCATCTATCGAACTAAACCAACCTCGCTGAACCGTTCCAAGTCTGAATATACTAACATGAATGAACCAGGGAAACCTTCCCAAGAAGTCCCAAACTAAAACCCAAACTTTGCAAAGAGTGTGGTAAGCCTACCATGAGGTCTGTAACCATCAATTAAGCTCCAAACTTTTGGAAATACCACTGCTGCTCTAAACACTCAAACACTATTAAAATTTTAAGATCACCTTATTATTCTCGTCTGTGGAAGAAGTCCACCATGCCATAAATATCAATTCAGACACCCTGTAGGCAAAGGAAAAAATGTCTTGAACCCCAGGGTCTCTATTTAACTATTGAAAATTTGCGTAGACCTTCACTCATCCCTTTGTCTCAAAACCACTCGGTCTACTATGCCAGTACACAAATCACCAACTCCAAAAGAATTCACGCACCATAATTCTTGTCCCACACTGTTCGAGTCTGAACAATGCTAGAGTCCCACACAACAGACCACAACTCGAAGAATCATCCAAGTGAAGACCCTAACTCCCTAAGCACCTAAGGCAACCATCAATCCTAAAATATCATCAGAATCTAAAGTACCCCGCTGGTCTCAACCCGAATGTCCTGATCACATATAGACGCTGATCCTCGAACCAACGCCGTTGAATCTGTCCAGCCAAGGTATAATGGACCTTGCACTGACAAGAACATCGCTGGGATATGGCAAGTCCAGCCTAAGCAAATGGTTAGCCAAGGACTGGATGTTCAAGGCCCATTACTGCTCTATAAATGAAAAAAGGGAAGCTGAACTGTCCGTACTTACTACTTTCCAGATCAAAGATGCTGCAACCAAAGAGAACCTTCCATGAACCATGTGATGTAACCTGCTAGCCCACGATTCTGAAGCCCAACTCTGATTTCTAATCAATGCTTTTGTCAAACCCTTGAGTAGACTCATATGCTATGGATAAACACTATAAAATTGGAGCCAATTACGGTCTGAGTATTCAATCTACCCAATTTGTAGATGCTACTGAGACTTGGTCCCTCCAAAGAGTATAACAAGGTAACCAAAGTCGATGAAACAAGTCCTCAAAGGTAGTATTGGAGAAGGCCCCTATCCCGATCTTTTATTCGAAGGAAATCTGACCTCGAATCCATCAAAGGAAAAGCCACTGCAATTTGTAGTCGATCGAATCATGTGACTACACAAAAAACAAAGCAAACCCTCAGTCGCCACCTCAGTCAGCTACTAGAATACATATACGAATAATAAGTCATCTCCCTCCTTTCCCAACTAAACAGAACCCTTCCTTAGCATACACTGAACCCTTCAATCTATTCCAAAGATACAACCAACCTGACAGACTCCTTTTCATAAGATTCTTGAGCTATTCCTTTATCTCCCACATCCTTTACAAGCGACACTCGGTAACGGAGGAAAAGAATAGGTCAAATGCCCCCTCACCTAAAATACTACGAACATAACTCAACCATTATTCTTTAGTAAACACTTAGAAGAAATGCTATAGCCAAAACTTGACCATAATGCCACGATAAAAAACTCAACCAGAGTACTACGATCAAAACTCAACCCCATCAACCAAAACTAGGAAGAAAAAGAAAATAATGCAACCAGACTTGAAACAGAAGAAAACCACTAGAGCAACCCATTCACAAGCCAACTTCCTAATCCAACAATTAGAGAAGGTAAATTTTAATTTCCTAAGAAAAGAAAAACCATCCCATTCCCACTGGTATAACCACACCAATATCCTTAAAACAACACCTCAACCTCCGGCACATAACCACTGTTATCATACTAAACCAACAGAGGGACTTCTAGAAAATGCTAGATAACGACATAGCCAACAACCATCTAGGACCGCTAGAAAATGAATACTCAATCAAAGTATAGAACCACAACCAAACTGGAAACGAGGCTAACAAGACCTACCCACGAGTTACAACTCCAGGAAAACACCTATCAAGGATAACTCACCCAATCCACTACTAAAGAAATCAACCCACCGAGGAATTACACGCATAAACACTACAACTAAAGTAATAAAACAACTAAACAAGGAAAAATAGGTAGGCATATGAGTAATTACATAAAAAGGGTAGAATCACAATGTGAGAAATGTTATCACCAATCGAAGGTAACAAAAGTCATACCTGAAGCAATGGTACCTGGGACCTCTACCTCTGGCCCACCAAGAGGGGCATCGACTGGATGGTGTCTATCTCTGGACAGAGTAGTCAAAGATGAAGGCTCGATCATCTCTCGCGGGGGACAATATCTAAAATAGTGACCAACCACTCCATAATTGTAACAACCCAAGGAAGTGCTGCTCTAATGCAAGGTGCCTGTCGACTCTGGGTGGATACCTAAACCACCTGGCTATGAGCCACCTATAACCATATGGGGACAACCCCTAACACTCTGAACACTACCTCTTATTGTCTGGGGACCACCCTTAATACCCTGCACTCCACCTCTGGCCGTTCGCACTGGAGCCCTAAGAGATTACACCTGTTGACTCTACTGATTGGAAAGTGGGATCATGGGGCAATCCCTAACAAAGTGCCAATGCTCATGCACTGAAAACCAATTCCACTAAATGAAGTCAGTCAGGAAGACCTCCCTGATCCTGACCAGCCACAATGGCTGATACTCCCTAAATGCAAACTACAGGAAACCTGACATGTACCATGTCTGCTCTGCTCAACATGCTCTGTACAACCACCCTCTGAAACCTCTGGAGCAACTGAAACTCTTCTTCTAGATAAGAAGCAATGGAACTGATCCCTAGCAGAGAATCCCTTACCTCAAGTCTGAGAACCTCGTAAATTGTCCTGATAATGATGCTTCTTACTACTACCTCCATATGCCTCACGATATAAACCCTCAATAGCCCAAGTATGGTCAACTACCTAAAGGAAGGTCATCCCAACTGTAACCAAGTGCTCGGTCGCCAAACGGAGCAGTGAAATCAAACCTCCAAAGAAACTCTGAACTCTCTCAAACATTATAGGCACAGCCCTAATAGTGCATCTAACCATCTTGTGAAACCTTGCCACATACTTCACTACTGATATACAACCCTACTGAAGAATAGGAAGCTCAGCCCTAACTAAAGCACCGCTCGAAGAACCGGGTACTGCCCCTACCTGGGGTACTGAAACACCCACTAGAGGACTCAAAGTTCTAGCAATGGTGTCCTGAAGAACTGGGGTAGCATAAAACCCTACCAGAGGCTGGGCTATAAACTCTCACCCTAAAATCCTTGCGCTAAGAGAAGCACTAAAGAAACAGGCACAGAAGCCTCGACATCACCCGCTATCGCACTCATCTTAGGCATTTGAGAAGGAATGAAGCAATCGAAGTTTAGAAGTAACTAGATCCAGGAACGCACGATAAGGAGCCAAGAATATGGAAATTTTCCTAATGATGCCTTGTAGCCTCCTACAGATAGGATACAAATGTCATCATACTAATCCACGAGACTCTATGTAGACACTTACTTTTGTACTATGACACCGGTGAACCTAGAGCTCTGATACCAAGCTATCACGACCTAATTTCTCAGGCCATGATGGCGCCTAAAACCCCCCAAGTAGGCAAACCAACCCCCGTAGCCTGGAACGATTAGTAATGGGCTACTACCTAACAAATACGCACAATAAGCAAAAATAAGTGAAAGCATATATAAGATAAAGACAACATTGAAGCAATAACCTGAATATATAAATAAGGAAAACTACACCAACTCTAAGACTTGGTATTGAAAGAATAGGAGCTTCTAAATAGAATACAAGTGTTAGAAGTAATACAATAATAAGTACAACTATCTCCAAATATACAAAGAGTAACAGTGCCAAAAGATGAGATGTGGTCAAGCCCCGGTTGGCAGGAGGTCACCCTATTCTCGAATATCCAAAGCTTCACGAGTCTCCATGCGATCAATGGTGAAAGTTCACACTAATATCTGCACCAGAAAGATGCAAAAGTGTAGTATGAGAACCAATTGTTAAGTAACGGGTACCCAGTAGGCATCATCAGCCGACTGAGCGCACATAAGATATAAAAACAGTAAGTAGCAGATAGAAAAGAAGCAGTCACAGAAAACAATCGAGGAAACACATGGAAACTAGCATGGATAAAAGTCAACAAGAGTCACAAACATGATATGCTATCCACATAAGATAAATATAACATAGAACACAGGTGAAGGAAAGAAGAAAGCACCAGGAGTCCTTGCACTTTTGCTAAAACTCAAGTTATATCACATCATGAGAGAGTTAGAAAGATGGCAGTATACCGGTAACCTCAAGTAAAAAGGGAATGAAGGAAAGCAGTTAGACATACTCAATCTAGAAGCAGTATACCCACGGAATCATGCTAAAACTCAACTTCAAGATAAGCACAGACATAAATCAACCTCACGAGTTCAACCCTAGGATGGAATAACTAAACCACAAAGAACCGAATGCCACTACTCAGAAACACAATAAAGGAAAGAATCTAATAGTCCACATTGCTCAGAAGGCCACATAAATAGTGCCTTAACAATGTAGGACCCACTAGCCCCTCAATAATCACAGTCTAAATAACCAGGGCCACAACAGGCTAGAAACCAAAAATCCATCTATAACCCAAGGCTGTAACAAGCCCTACAATAGAAAAGGAGTAATATAATCTACCTAAAGTCCAAACATCCACCAATACAATTGAAAAACACAATCAAGTGTGAACAAAGCCTCTGGTAGCCCTTACTACCGGAGCATACACCGAGCAAACAACAAATAATGGTGGAATCCAGATGAAATATGCATAATGATGTGATATAATGTAACTAGGTGTGATAGTAGTGCCGTATGTTACCCACCTCTGGTACCTAAATAGCCTAATAAAGGTAGGATCCCTGGAAGGTCGCACTCGTATACCTCAAATCCACCGTATACCCCTTCTCCAAAACCATTGGCTTGCACCTTTTGGTCTAGAAATGGCACGATTTATGGAGGTCTACTCGTAGATCATATACAAAAAGTGCAAATCTCAATATATAGCTCAATAATCAGAACCTTGTAGTACATGCCCAAAATTGAAATGGGTCTAAATCAGTAGTAGTAATCTCAAAATCCCGTTAAAGGGTTCCTAGAGTATAGCCAGGTCTAAATAAGTAGTAAAACAAGTCTAGCACCCAGCCTCACTGAGTCCAGTGTCATCTCGAAATCAGTAGTAAATAGGTCTAGCACCAGACCTCGTTGAGTCTAGTGTAAGTATGAAAACTAGTGATAAAATCACTAACATCTCTTTTACCCCAAGAAGATCCATAAAAATCAGTTTTGAATCCTTTTATAATCTTTTATACTGAAAACAGGCCCATCGAGCCATGCAAAGTTTAGAAAAATAGTGAGAGTAGTCCTGCGGCCATAATAGTTGCAAAACATGAAGAAAAAAACCTTTGCATGAATGATATGCTCGCAAACAATAGGTTAGCCCAATGGCTGACAAACATTATCAGCCCTGCACAGGCACAATCTATTATACAACATAGATAACCAGCCTAAAGTAATATCACGATATCCGTGACTCGCAGACATTGCCAAATATCCCACCGTCTATGGTCCAGAGTCTTGTACAAAAGTCACATGGGACCACAAAAGTAATATTACAATACTATAATAAGTACTACAAATAACGTAAGAATAAATTAGACAAAAAAGATAGACAATGTCTGGGGTACCAACCTATAACAACCAATCCAAGGATACTAATTAATGTAGTTATAGCCTATATATGTAGAGTCTAGGTAAGGAAAATCATAACATACCTATCATCCGACGACTAGCTGCGAGAATGGCATCGTCTTAGCTCGAACTGCTTTCTGAAGCTCCAATTCATAAAAACACTATTAAAACAATAATCTACGCATCAAATAAGACCAACGATACCCATAGTGCTATAATTATAGTCGGATCGAAATTCTGGTCAAAAGTGGACCAGCGAGGCCTATTACATGAAATTAGAAATGGAAAGAAGCATGATAATCACAACAAACCCAAGAGTGCGTGCTCCAAAATTGAGAGAATTTGGCCAAGAAAAAGGGCTCAAAATAGCCTGCTCAAGAGGAATTAAACAAGGATTTTCAAGAATAAAACCGAAAATCAAAGCAAGAGCTACTTACAACGAGGAGATGGAACATGCCAAAGAAGTGAATTCTCTGAACCGACGAGCAGCTACAATAAAGAATTTTCCCCAAGCTCAAGAAGGTACAACAATGGAGGTTAAACCACGGGGAAGAAGCCTTTGGGGAAGAAGAAAACTTACCAAATCGAAGAGGGAGCAAGACTAATCGATATATTGATGAATTCCCCAAAGCTTAAACCAATTTGGAGTAGATTCTAATGATAGAAATGGTTTTTAGATAGGCGAGACATTGAATGAATAGCTGGAAAAATAAAGAAAGATAATTTTATAGGCCTGGGTGCAGGCCAGCATTATCATGCTGCAAGCGGGCGGGCACTTAGGCGCTATCCGCTGTCCGGGTGCAATCGCGCTAAAGGCCTTGCCTGCAACAAAAACAAGCAATGCTAAAATCTTTTATGGGGCATTTCGGGAACAATTGGAACCCGATACTCAAAAACCAAATATGCTATTAAAGTGGAAATGACATTTCAGACTCAACAGAATCGACAAAACTTCCATACGTGGTCGTCTCGGAGGAATGTTGAACCAAGTCAGCACTAGCTTATGCCAACCAAACATCCAAAATGAGACAGGCTCACCCAGGACCTAAACCAACCAATTACCTAACCCAAACTCGACATTCCCGAGCTAATAGTGCTGGCAGAATTTCCCGAGCTAATAGTGCTGGCAGACCCGAGCTAATAGTGTTGGCAGAATTTCCATCCGAGGCTGTCTTCTCCGAATGTTTACCAAAGTTAATCAAACAAGGCCAACTAGCCTAAAATCACAGAATGAGAGAAAATTCCAAGCTAAAAAGCTCCCAGATCCCGGCCAAAGATCAACCTAGACCAAGGTCCTTGCTCCGGAGCTAACAAAACTATTGGAATTTGATTCTGAGTATGATTACCAAGAATGTTGACTGAAGTCAATAATTTCCTGAGTTAAAGTGCTAAAATAGGGAAACGACCATAAAGACCAAATAGACGATATGGGCACCAGACTATCCATCCCAGCAAGCCATAAATGACTTGGGGCCACTACAGGTAAGATCTAACGATACAAAGAAGGCAAAAACATGAGAATGGCCGGAAGGGTCACTACAAAAGGAATGGTAGACTATGAACATAAAAGTGTGTTGCCAAAATAATCACTGTTGATGTGCCTTGGTTTTTCTTGTGTGCTAATGCCTAAGCGTCATATTAGAGTCTTGTTTAGTTGCTTGAGCACAAGTAAATGTTCTAAGTTGAGGGTGTTAATGTGCTAAGATTTCACGGCAGACGCTTAAAACTAAGAATTTTTGGAGTTCTTAAGTGAGTTTTGTTGGATATGAAGCTTGTTTTCTACTTGTGCAGGAAAAATAAATGTGGACACAAAATGACAAAAAGTCTATTTAATCTGGAAAAAAATCAATGCCCCACGGGCGTGAGATCCACCAAGGCCTATGGGAAGTGGTTGTGGAAATAAACTAGAGAAAATCCCACGGAAAAATACACCAAACGATGTCATGACCCAATTTCTCAGGTCATGATGGCACCTAGAACTCCTAGTAGGTGAACCAAGCCCCGTAGCCCAGAACAGTTAGTAATGGGCTACTACCTAACCAATACGCATAATAAGTAGAAATAAGTGAAAGAAGATATAAAGTAAAGACTACGCGAAAGCATCAACCTGAATATATACATAAACAATGAACTACACCAACCCCAAGACATGGTATTGATAGTACAGGAGCTTCTAAATAGAATACAAATGCTAAAAGTAACAAAGATAGTAAATACGACTGTCTCCAAAGAAATAAAGAGTAACAAAACAAAAGATGATTTGTGGACAAGCCCTGGTCGTCTGGAACTCACCCTAGTCTTGAATATCCAAAGGGTGCACGAGTCTCCATGCGGTCAACAACAAAAGCTCACACTAATATCTGCACCAAAAAGATGCAGAAGTGTAGTATGAGCACCAATTGCTAAGCAATGGGTACCCAGTAGGCATCATCGGCCGACTGAGCACATATAGGATATAAAAAACAGTAATATAGCAGATAGCAAAGAAATAGTTACTGAAGCAATAGAGAAAGCACATGGAAACTAGCACGGAGAATAGCCAACCAAGAATTATAAGCATACAATGCTAGCACGGAGATATACATAACACAAGAAACACAGGTGAAAGAAAGAAGAACGCACCTGGAATCCTTGCAACAACAGTATATATAAGAGAGAGTTTAAGGAGAAATGTGGTATACTGATAACCTCAAGTTAACAGAGAAATAAGGGAAACAATTAACATACTCAACTAGAAGCAATAAACATAATGAAATCATACTAAAAACCCAATCTTAAAGATAAGAATAAACATAAAACAATCTCTCAAGTGCAACCCTAGGATGGAATAACTAAGCCATAAAGAATCGAGATCCACTAGTCAATAACCATAATAGAGGATAGAATTCGATAACCCACAATCGCTTTGAAGGCCACATAAATAGTGCCTCATCAATATAGGACCCACTAGCCCCTCAATAATCACTGTCCAAATAATCAGGGCCTCAACAGGCTAGAACCACTAATCCATCAATAACCAAAGGCCATACTAAGCTCTATAGTACGAAAGAACTAATATAATCTACCTATAGTCCCAACGGCCGCCCATAAAACCAAGGAACACATTCAACTAAAAATAAACCCTTTCACCACTTATACAATCGGAGCATACACCGAGCACACAAAAAACAAGGGTTAAATCCAAATACAATATGCATGATGATGTGATATCGTAGAACCAGGTGTGATAGTAGTGCCGCATGTTACCTCCTCCGGTACATGGCTCATATACCTCAAATCCTCTGTGTACCCTTCCTCTGACACACTTGTCAACCCAACCATTGGTCTTGGAATGGCAGGTTCCATGGAGGTCTACTCATAGACCACATACTAAAAACACAAATCTCAATACATAGCTCAATAGTCGGAACTTCATAGTACATGCCCGAAATCAAATAGTGTCTAAAACAGTAGTCAAATCTCAATAACCCTTATAAAGGGTGCTCGGATTGTGTCCGAGTCTAAATCAGTAATCAAGTCTCAAATCTCTAAACACGATGCCCGACACGTATCCAAGTCTAAAACAATAGAAAATTATGTCTAGCGCAATGGCAGAGTCGTGCCTAGTATCACTATGAAAACCAGTGATAAAATCATCGCAATATCCCCTCTACTCCAAGAGGTTTCATAAAAGTCAGTACCAAAACCCTTTCATAATTATTTTACCAAAAATGGGCCCTTGGGGCCATGCAAATTTTAGAAAATCATTTATAGTGGCCCGGAGCCAAATCAGTAGTAAAACACGCAGAAAATCCTTTGCATGAATGATATGCTCGCAAACAATAGATTAGCTCAAAATGTGTAACAAATATTCCTATCGACCCTACATAGGCACAATCGGTTCTACAACACAAATATCTAGCCTAAAGTAAGATCACGATGTCCAAGACTTGTGGAGATTTCCAAATATCCCACCCTCTATAGTCCAGAGGCATATACAAGGCCACAGGGGCCACAAGGGTAAAATGAACAAAATTACCACGAATACAACAAACAACACATGAAATAAACAGACAAAAGAGGCGGACAAGGTCTGAGAGTACCTACCTTGAAAATCAACCCAAGGATACTAATTAATGCAGTTATAGCCTATATACGCAGAGTCTAGGTAGGGAAAACCATAACCTACCTATCATTCAGTGACTAGCTACAAGAACAATGTCGTCCAAGCTTGAACAGCTCCAAAAAGCTCCCATTAGCGAAAACACTATCAACATAATAATCTACATATCAAAATAAGACCAATGACAGACATCTTGCTACAAGTGTAGCCGGGTCAAAAGTCGGGTAAAAAGTGGGCCTGCAGGGCCCACGATCCAAAATCAGAAATGGAAGGAAGTATGATGATCACAATAATCCATAGAGTGTGTTCTCCAAAAATGAGCAGATTTAGCAAAGAATAGGGGGCTCAAAATAGCCCACTCAAGTAAAGAAATAAGGATGAAATTTCAAGAATAAAACTGAAATAAAATAGAGAATTCGCTTACCACGATGAGATGAAATACGCCAAGGAAGTGAAACTACCAAACCCACGAACATGCAATCCAAGGGGGTAGCTTCAATCCAAGAAACTCAAGCTTTTAGAAACTCATCAACGGGGGTTTGCAAGAGGATAAGGAACAACTTTGGGGAACAAGGAGACTTACCAAACGACAAGGAAGCGATAAAATCTGCAACTTAATGAAATCCTCAAGACTAGGACTGATGGGAGCAATTTGGTTGAGTGAAATGTGAGTTTAGAGTTGTGAAAATGTGAGAAACAAAGCTGGAAAACAAAGAGGGGTAAGAGTTTATAATGCTGGAACACAATCCAGAGTCATCGCACTAAAGGAGAGCTATAGCGGTGGAGGAAGGCAGGCGCCATCACGCTAAAATAATGTCATCCCACTGGTCGGCTAGTAGACTCTGGGATGCTAACGCACTGGCACAGCGCCATCAGCGCTAATGGCAAACACAGGCTAGTGCTATCGCACTACATGGGAACCATTGGCGCTAAAGACCTAGCCGGCAACAAAAACCAGCAAATGCTAAAACTTTAACGGGGTATTCCGGGCACAATCAGAACCTGATACTCAAAAACAAAAAATGCTATTAGAGTGGAAACGACATTCTAGACTCAACAGAATCGATGAAACTTCCATACGAGGTTGTCTCAAAGGAATGTTGACCCAAGTCAACACTAGCTAATGCTAACTAAACATCAAAAATGAGCCCAGCTCACTCGAGACCCAAACCAACCAACTAACTAGCACAAACTCGGCATTCCACAGCTAACAGCGCTGACGAAATTTCCATCCGAGAATGTCTTCTTTGAATGTTGACCAAGTCAACCAAACAAGCCCAATTGGCCTGAAAACACAGAATGAGAGAGAATTTCAAGCTAAAAAGCTCCTGGATCCCGACCAAAGGTCCAACTAGACCAAAGTCCACCCTCCAGAGCTAACAAAATTATTGTAATTCGATTTCGAGTACGGTAGCTAAGAATGTTAACTAAAGACAATGATTTTCAAAGTTAAAGCTCTAAAATGGGGAAACGGCCATAAAGACCAAGCAAATGGCCCGGGCACCAAACTACCTATCCCAGCAAGCCATAAATGACTTGGGGCTACTACAAGCAAGCTCTAATAGTACAAAGAAGGTGAAAATGCTTAAATGACTGGAAGGGTCATTACATCATCCACTACTAAGAAAACTTTCATCCTCGAAAGTCAGGAAAGAAAGAAACACTTAGAGACCTCAGAACAGCGGATACAAAGCCCACAACACTATCTTGAAATCCCAAGTAGCCTCCTCGACCAAACGACACCCAACATAACAAAGCCAAAGAAAATCAACCAAGCCTTTACTCCGTACTAGCCAAGCTATATTCCAACCCTTAACTACAAAACTCCAAAGGCTTATCAACCAAACCAAACCATTAGAATCTCAACCAAAAAGTACCGACACAACACTGAAACCAGAGAACCAAGGCAATCAACACACAAAACTAGAATCCTCGTAACTACAACCAAGTTCACTAAGAAAGCTATCAACCCAAAACTCTTACTCATGAACCTGCTGATCCACAAAACCCTTTATTCTGACCTGAATTCTTTTGCTGCATAATCACGAAGCTCCACACAAGATGAACACTTAAGCCACCCTCAAAACATCAACTAACCCTACTAGAGATCCATAATTCCCGCTTATACTCAACCACGAATGAAGTCACCCTTTTTACTCAAAATCTTTGTAAGCCAAGCTATAGTCTATTAACCGGTGACATCCAAAATACCAACCCATAATATATCTTCAAAATCTGGAGTAACCTATTTTGACTGATAATCAACCAACAAAGAGATGCTTTTTCTATGATCAATCACAACACCTGAACCCATCCAAACCAACCATCGGAGCTTAACTAAAACTTGCACACTACGGTTGGAAAAGGCACGCATGAACACCTTGTGTCAACAGAGAACCTCCCAACTATAGAACGAAACCAACCTCGCTAAACCGTGCCAAGCCTGAATCAACTGAAAGCGAATAAGACAGGGTAACCTGCCTAAAAGGCCCAAACCAAAACCAAGATCCTGCAAGGAGTGTGGTAAGCCCACCACGAAGTCCGTAGCCATTAACTAAGCTACAAACTCTCAAAAATACCATTGCTGCTCTGAACACTCGAACACTACTCAAACTTTCAGATCACCATACTAGTCTCACCTCAGGAAGAAATCCACCATGCTGTGAATATCAAGTAAAACACCCCATAGGCAAAGGAAAGATGTCCGAAGTCCAAGGTCGCCACCTAGCTGTTGAAATTTGTATAATCCATCAATTCACCTCTCTACCTCAAAACAATAGCTCTACTGCATCAGTACACAAACCACCAACCCCAAAGCATACAACATACCAAGCTTCTAGACCACACTGGCTTAGTCTAACCAATACTAGAATCCCATATAATAGATAACCACTCAAAGAGTTAGCTAATCAAACCTCAACTTTCGGAACACGAAGGTGACCATCACTCTCAAAGTACCATTCGAATCCAAAGTAGCCTTGCTGGCTTCAACCTTCACAACCTGATCCCACATACATACAACAATTGATCCTCAAACTGACACTGCTGAAATTTGGGATGCCGACCTAATCTAATGGTTAGCCAAATACTGGATGACCAAGGCCTAACAGTCACTCCGAAACCAAAATACAGAAGATAAGTTGCCTACAATCAAAGATAAACTTCCACAAATCATCTGTTGTAACCTGCTAGCCCATAATTCTGAAATCCAACTCCAATTGCCAATCAAAGCCTCTATCAAACCCGTGAGTAGACCCATATGCTGCCGACAAACACTTAGGAACCAGAGCTAACTAGGCTCTGAAGATACAAGTTGCCCAATCCATAGATGCTATTGGAACTTGGGTCCTCCTAAGTGTATAACAAGGAAGCCACATTCGATGCAACAAGCTCCCAAAGGTAGTACTAGAAATGACCACTACCTTGATCTGATACTAAAAGAAAATTTGACCTCGAATTCATCTAAGACAATGCCATTGTAATATTCATTCGGTCGAATCAAGTCACCATCACATAAGCCAAATCAAACCCACAGTCTTTACCTCGTCCAGCTACTCGAACATATGCACACATGCGAGGAGTCATCACCTCCTTCGCAAACCAAATGAAACCCTTTCCAAAGATACACTAAATTCTATAAATTCTTTCTCTTAGAGTTGTTCCCTTAGCTCCCTACTTCTATATTGTCAATACTCAATAAGGCAGGAGAAGAAAAGGTTGAATGCCTAACCCAACCAAAACACTACAATCATATCTCAACCACGATGCTGCAATCAACACTTAGCCAAAATCCTATATCAACAGCTCAATCATAATGCCACAACCAAAAACTCAACCAGAGAACCACGATTGAAAGTCATCCCAACTAGGACTGGGGAAAATAATTAGACAACTCAACTAGACAAGAAACTGAACAAAACCATGGGGAAAACCCATATACCTGCCAATCCCCTAAACCAAACAAACAAAGAGGTTTGACTCTAATCATCCAAGAAAACACAACCAACCAATGCTCACTAGCATAACAAACACCACTCGACTTAAGATAGAACCTCGATCTCCAGCACATAACCACTGGTATCACCTAAAACCAACACAATGACCCCTAGCAAATGCTAGATAATAGCCTAGGCAACAACCATAAAGGACCGCTAGAAAAGGAAGGCTCAACATAAGACTAGAACAACAATAAACTGGAAACACGGCTAACAAGACCTAACCACGAGCTACAACCCCGGGTAATCACCACTCAAGGATAGCTCACCCTATCCACTACTAAAGAATAATCTATCAGGAAAAACACAAGAATAAACACTACAACTCAAGTAGTAAAACAACTAAATAAGGAGAACATGAAAGCATATAAGAAAATACACATAAAGAAGAGAATCGCAATACGAGCAATGCTATCACCAACCAAAGGTAATAAAAGTCATACTTGGAGCAATAGTATCAGGAACCTCTACCTCAGGTACACCAAAAGGGGCATCAGACTGACATGATTTAACTCTGGACTGAGTAGTAAAAGTTGAAGGCTTAACCATCCCTCGCAAGGGACAATCTCTAAAGAAGTGACCAACCACTCCATAATCATAACACCCATGTAGACTGGGATACGCGAACATGGGGAAATCCCTAGCAAAGTGCCCACGCTCACTGCACTAAAAGCAAATACCACAAAATAAAGTCGGACGTGAAGATCTCACTTAACCTGATCAGCCACCATGGACTACACACCCTGAATGTAAAGCTTGAAGAAACTAACCCATACCATGTCTACTCGGCTCAACGTGATTAGTACAACCACCCTCTGGAACCTGTGAAGCAACTGAAATTGGTCTTCTAGATAAGAAGCAATGCAACCGATCCTTAGAAGAGAATCCCCTACCTAGAGTCTGGGAACCTCAAAAACTATCCTGGCAATGACGCTTCTTAGCACTACCTCTATAAGCCTCACAGCAAAAATTTTAATTGCCCAAACATGATCAACTACCTAAAGAAAGGTCTTCCCAACTGTAACTAGGAGCTCACTCGCTAAATGGAGCAGTGAAATCAAACCTCCAACAAAGCTTTGGACTCTCTTAAACTTTGAAGGCACAACCCTAGCAATATGTCTAACCATCTTGTGAACCCTCGCCTCATACACTAACACCGACATACCACCCTGCTGAAGAACTGGAAGCCCAACTGTAACTGAAGAACAACTCAAAGAACTGGGTACTAAAACACCCACCAGAGGACTCAGAGTCCTAGTGACGATGCCCCGAATAACTAGAGTAGCATGAAACCCCACCAAAGGCTGCGCTGGCCCCACACCCCTTATCTGATGTGGCAAACTCTCACCCTAAAATCCTGGCACTGATGAAAGCATTGAAGCAACAGGCACAGAAGCCTCGATATCACCTATTGCCGCACTCTTCTTAAGCATCTGGAAAGGAATAAAACAATCAAATTTTAGAAGTCATTAGAGCCAGGAACGCACGATAAGGAGCCAAGAATATGGAACTTTTCCTAATAATGCTTTGTAGCCTCCCATAGATAGGATACGGATGTTATTGTACCAATCTACGAGATTCTACATAGACACTTACATCTGTACTACAACACTGGTGAAACTAGAGCTCTGATACCAAGATGTCACGACCTAATTTTTCAAGTCATGATGGAACCTACAACTCCCCAGTAGGCGAACCAATCCCCATAGCCCATAATGGTTAGTAATAGGCTACTACCTAACCAATACGCACAATAAGAAGAAATTAGCGGAAACAAATATAAGATAAAGATAATGTGGAAGCAAATAACCTGAAAATATATACATAAAAAAACTAGACCAACCCTAAGACTTGGTATCGATAGTACATGAGCTTCTAAATAGAATACAAGTGCTAGAAGTAAAAAAATAATAAGTACAACTGTCTCTGAATAAATAAAGAGTAACAGTACAAAAGATGAGATGTGGTCAAGCCTTGGTCGTCAGCCGCTCACCCTAGTCTCGAATATCCAAAGGCTGCACGAGTCTCCATGAGGTCAACGACAAAAGCTCACACTAGTATCTATACTAAAAAGATGTAGAAGTGTAGTATGAACACCAATTTCTACTCAACAGGTACCCAATAGGCTTCATCAGTCGACTGAGTGCATATAGGATATAAAAACAGTAATATAGAAGATAGCAATGAAATAGTCACTAAAGAAATAGAGAAAGCACATGGAATCTAGCATAGAGAATAGCCAACCAAGAATAATAAGCATAGAATGCTAGCACAGAAGATATACATAACACAGAAACACAGGTGAAAGAATGAAGAATGCACCTGGAATCCTTGCAATAACAATATAATAAGAGAGAGTTTAAGGAGAAGAGAGGTGTACTGATAGCCTCAGGTTAATAGAGAAAGAAGGGAAACAATTAACATACACAAATAGAAGCAATAAACTTAATGAAATCATACTAAAAACACAACCTTCAAGAAAAGCATAGACATAAAACAATCTCTCAAGTGAAACCCTAGGATGGAATAACTTAGCCACAAAAAACCAAGATCCACTAATCAATAACCACAATAGAGCATAAACTCTGATAACCCACAACCACTTAGAAGGCCACATAAACAGTGCCTCATCAATATAGAACCCACTAGCCCCTCAATAATCATCATCCAAATAACCAGGGCCTCAACAAGCTAGAACCACTAATCCATCAATAACCAAAAGACAATAATAAGCTCTACAGTATAAAAAGGAGTAATATAATCTACCTAAAGTCCCAATGTCTTCCCATACAACTAAGGAATGCATTCAAGTGAAAACAAATGCTCTGTCCTCCTATACAACCAGAGCGTACACTGAGAACACAACAAATAAGGGTAAAATCTGAATACAATATGCATGATGATGTGATATGATAGAACCAGGTGTGATAGTAGTGTCGTAAGTTACCCCATTCTGTACCTAGAAGGCCCAATAGAGATAGGATCCATAGAAAGATGCGACCTATATACCTCAACTTGATCGTATACCCCTCTTCCAGTATACTCATCAACCTATAACTCATAGACCACATACTAAAAATGCAAATCTCAATATATAGCTCAATAATCGGAACCTCATAGTATGTGCTCGGAATTAAACCAGGTTTAAAATAGTAGTCAAATATCAATAACCCTTATAAAGGGTGCCCAGAGTGTGTCCGAGTCTAAATCAGCAATCAAGTCTCAAATCTCTTAACAAGGTGCCTGACACTTATCTGGGTCTAAACCCATAGAAAATTATGTCTAGCATAACAACACAGCTGATCCTAGTGTTAGTATGAAAATCAGTGATAAAATCATCACAATGTCCCTTCTACTCCAAGAGGTTTCATAAAGGTGAGTACTAAAACCCTTTCATAATCATTTTACCAAAAAGGGCCCTCGGGGCCATGCAAAGTTTAGAAAATCATATATAATGGCCCAAAGACAAATCGGTAGTAAAATATGCAGTAAATCCATTGCATGAGTGATATGCTCGCAAACAATAGATTAGCCCAAAATGGCTCACAAACATTCTTATCGGCCTTGCATAGGTACAATCGATTCTACAGCATAGATATCCATCCTAATGCAAGATCATGATGTCCAAGACTCATGGACATTCCCAAATATCCAACCGTCTATAGTGTAGAAGCATATACAAGGTCACACGTGACCACAAGGGTAAAAAGTACAACAATACCATGAATACTACAAACAATGCATGAGTTAAATAGATGAAAGAGGCGCACAAGGTCTGAGGGTACCAACCTAGAAAACCAACCCAAAGATGCTAATTAATGCAGTTATAGCCTATATACGCAGAGTCTAGGTAGGGAAAACTATAACCTACATGTCGTCTAATGACTAGTTTCAGGAATAACATTATCCAAGATCGAACTGCTCTGAGAATCTCCAATCTGCGTAAACACTATCAACATAGTAATCTACGCATCAAAATAAGACCAATGATACCTATATTGCTACAAGTGTAGGCGGGTCGAAATATGGGTCAAAAGCGGGCTTGCAGGGCCCACAACATGAAATTAGAAACGAAAGGAAGCACGATGATTGCAACAATCCAGAGAGTGTGTGCTCCAAAAATAAGCTGATTTAGCCAAGAGAAGGGGGCTCAAAACAGCCCACTTAAGTAAAGAATTAAGGAAGAAATTTCAAGAATAAAGAGAAAATAAAATTGAGAATTCACCTACCGCGATGAGATGAAATACGCCAAAAAGTGAAACTGCCAAACTACCAAAAATTGAACAAGTTTTCTATGTTTGATAATCTAAAAAATTCCATGTTCCCAGGGATTATGGGTCCAAATCAGGGGTCGTGGTTTGAACCACGGGTCGTGGAATGGAACCGTGGTTTGCCTTCTGTAGGTTGGCGTTTGGTCTGAGAACTACAAGTTGGTTCTATGGATCGTAGTTCATTCTATGGGCCATAAAAACCACTCGTAGAACTTGACCCGAGGGCTACTTATTTTCCCAGGAACCACGAGTGATTCTACGGACCATGGTCTGAACCACGGACCGTAAAGTACACTCGTGGTATTGATGCAAAGACTAGCTAAGTTCCTTAGGAACCATGACTTTGGTCGACGACCCGTGATTATTTCTAGGAGTCCGTGCTGTTGACTCGTAGACTGCCTTCTGCAGCTTGTTTTTTTGGCCAAGAATGACGGATGGAAACCACGAGCCATGGTTTGGTCTAAGATGCGTGAAACCCATCCGTGGTCCCTGAAAAGCATTCTTTTTCCAATTTTTTCCAAGTTAAAGTCCAGGGGTATTTTTATAATTTGCCACTCTTTTAACTCCTATACTAAGTTGTTTTAAGCCTATTTATGAGTGTTTTTATTCCCACTTGGCCTAAGTTCTCTCCCATTCTTTCAATCAACTTCCAAAAGAAGAAAAAGAATTCCATCTTCTCAAGCTTCAAGTTAGGATTTCAAGCTCCAAGTCTCAAGCTCTAAGTTGAAGCCTCCTCTTCTTTTAAATTTCAAGTGGGTTGGCTTCAATCAAGGTATGTGTGTATTCAACAATGGGCTCCTTTCACCCTTGTGCCCAAAACCCCAAATTTCAAATTGTGATTTCATGAACTTTCAAACTAGGGTTCTTACCAGATTCTTATGGGGTTTGCTATAAATTACCTTCTCATGATTTTATTATGAAATTACTACTAAATTGCATGATTTTGCATGGGTTTTTACATATGAACTCCTATTTTGATTTGAAGGTTAATTATGGTAAATCCTACATGCATAGTTTGATTTAAGAAGAAAATTGGGAAATTGATAACATGTATTCTCATGAATGGTTCTATCAAGTGCATGCCTAGTTCCTACGTTCTATGAAAATCTATGTTATCATAAAATTGAACTAGTTCCATGCAAATTTCTAAGTTATGAACTAATATGCAAGACAAGAGACCCGATGTACCATCAATGCTCATGAACCATTTTCTAAAACCAAGGTTCGTGAGTAGTATGAAGATCCGGGGTATGAACAAGTTATGAACAAGTTTTTACATCTAGATATGTCACATGTATGTGAGCCTCATATTATATATATATATACATATATATGTTTTGGGAGTAGTATTTGGCACCGAGTTGGACTGGGTGAGAGTACTCTTAGTCCCAAAACTATGTGCCACCGTAGGTACCCTCTATGTCTTATGACAGGATCCTGGTATGACATGGTGATGTGCCATGAGTTTGCAACACTTTTGACGCTTAAAACATAGAATTGGAGTATGTTCTTTAGCGATATTTAGTAGATTTGATGTGTTTTGGAGTCTTGTGCAGGAAAATAGGGTTTGGAAACTAAGTGCAGAAAAGGACAGCAATTCAGGACTAAAACTGACTTCTATGACTCATTACCACGAGTCATCAATCATTTCACGAGTTGTGGAAGTCAATCGTGAAAAGATTGCTGCAGATGGAGCTTGAACTTACTTTTACGACTCATTACCATGAGTCGTCGACCCTTCCATGAGTCATGGAAGTCAGTCGTGGAAAGGTCACTGCAGATGCAACTGGGGCCTGAGTTCAACAAAAGGTTTCCATTAGTCATAGACGTGTTCATGAGTCGTGGGCCTTACTCGTGGAGCCTGATCAGAGAAGAAGACAAAGCTTGAGTTCTAAGACTCAGCCCCATGAGTCGTGAGGCAAGTCACGAGTCATAGACTGCCTTCATGGAAAAGAACTTGCAGAAGAGCAAAATTTTCTGAGTTTCACGAGCATATGTGATGAACCGTAGAAGCTTCCAAGAATCGTAGAATGATCTCGTGGAAGCTGCCGATTCCAGTTTTCCTAGTTTTGTTAGGACATAATTTCCATTGTCTATAAATACTTTACCTAGGTTTTCTTTTACGTTTTATGCACAATATGTTGTAGGAAACATATTCGTAACCTTGTGATATTGGTTTATTATTGGTTTTGAGAGTTTAATTCATTCATAGTTCATTGTTCTTACTTCGATCTTCATCCATTCAAGATTTCAGATTTCTTTAACTCTTATTGTAAGTACATGATCATGATCAAACAAATAATTCTTGATTGTTTACTTATGAGCATGAGTAACTAAATCCACAACTAGGGTTGTGGGAACAATGAAGGATTAACAAAGTAGGCAAAGTATTTAGGTAATCTAGGAAGGTGTTTTTGCATGTATTGTTCTTCCCTTCGCTTTGATTGCTTTTTAACGGTGTACAACGTTAGAACTCGTCTTATCCTTACTTGCCAGACCAAGGAGGTAACAGATAGGAAAAATGTTGTAAACAACGAGATTCGAGGCTATCAACCCTCGTCTAATATCTTGACCTTGTCCGGGAATAGCTAATATGGGATCAAGGGTAAGGGTTAGTAAAGTGACACCCGCAGCCGAACCAAAGCGTGTGGTGAAATTCACCTAGTTGTCGGACCAAGGAATTAGGTGAACCTAACTTACCCATTCTGCATGCTAAGCACTAAACTAGTTTACCAAGTACAAAAGCCTTACTAAGTTATGATCTCATGGGGAACACTACCCAATTCACTTCTCTTATTAATAGAAACTGTTGAAATTGATCTATGTTACTTATACTAATTCACATTACGATCTTTACTTGTTACTTTAAACCCTCCCCCCCTTTGCGGGAAATAAATGACTAAAAGACTGAGTAAACACTAATCGACCATAGTCCTTCCATATTCCCCATGGAATCGACCCCAACCTTTAGTTGGATTCTATATTTGAACAGTAACCGCTTGTGCTTCTTTTAGAGGTGTAATTTGGGCACATCAAATTTTGGCGTCGTTGCTGAGGAATACGGCTTAGGACTAAGAGAGATTGTGTTTATTTCACTTATTGTCCTTATTTCCTGATTTTACTTTTTCTATTGTTTTTATTTTGATCACAAGTTGCACACTTGTGCATGCCAATCACAAGGAGTCAAGTCAATCCCTTGGTCCCTTACGATCCGGAGCTTTCCAAAACACTGAGAAACATGGCTAAGGATGGAGAGCACGAAACTCCAGAGCAGATTACAGCTCGGTTAATTGCTAAAACCAGGCAACAGAAAAAGGATGAAGCAGCACGCCAGAAGGAAGGCAAAGATGCCCTTGCTGCCAAAGATGAGAAAATTGCACAAGATCTTGCAGCTCAAAATGCTGCAGCTGAGCGAGCAAGACATGAAAGGAAGCAAGCGGCCCGGGACAAGGCAATACCTCATCGCACCTTATATAATAGGGGTCGAAAAATGCAGCAGCAAAGGCAGGCTCCTCTGTATTATGATGTAGATGATTATGATGAGGAGGAATATGGCTCCACTGGGCCTATAGTGCTACCACCATTGGGTGACGGGACAATGTTTGATATTACTAGTGCCATGATTCAACTGTTGACCATGAAAGAACTCTATTCAGGAAAGCCCACTGAAGATGCAATTCTACATGTGAATAACTTTGTGAGGGTCAGCAAATTTTATAACATGCCAGGAGTGGGCCGTGGGAACCATGGTGTCCTGTTAGCTTTGACCATGGGAACAAGACAAAAGCATAACACAAAGAGAAGAAATTATGATGGCTATCCTTAATGGGCCGTGGGAGCCACAATGGCCCATGGGATTTGCCCGTCAAAAGTGCCACATACAGCTATCCCAGTTCTTGTAGGATTCAGTCTATTGATCTATAAATACTTTTCCTAGGGTTTATTGTAGTTGTTACTCATTTTTTAGGACAACTCAACATATTGTTAACATTGTTCTTACATACTTTAGAGAATTCAATCATTGATTCTTGGTAATTAAAGTGTTCTTGATAATTCAAGATTCCAGATTTTTTTATTCATCTTGTAAGTTATAATTATGATTTGTTCATCTGAATCTAAGTATTTTCTTATGAACATAAGTTGCTAAATCCACAACTAGGGTTGTGGGAACCATGATGGATTAATTAAGTAGGAAAAGTACTTAGTAATTCTAGAACAATGTTCATGCATGTATTGTTATTCCCTTCGCTTTGATTTCTTTTTAACAGCGTGTAATGTTAGAACTCACCTTTGACCAAAGGGTAACAAATGGGAAAAAAGATTATACTATAGATATTTGAGGCAATTAACCCTCAAATAATAGCTTAACCTTATCCGGGAATAGCTAATCCGGGATCACTGGTAAGGGTTATAGACTAACTAAGTTGCATGGTGAAATTCTTCTATCTTGTTGACCATCCATTTAGTTGAACTTAACTTACCAATTTTGCAGGCTGAGACTAGACTAGATTTCTAGTACAATGCCTTACTGCGTTATGAACTCATGGGGAACACTACCCTAGTTACTTCTCTCACTAATTAACCATAATTGAAACTAATACTCTGTTACTTGTTAAACTTTTCTTTACAACCATAACTTGTTACAATAAATCCCCCCATTGGAAATAAGATGGCTAAGAGCACAAA
The DNA here is from genome assembly GCA_003996215.1 of Jaltomata sinuosa. Classification (NCBI taxonomy): domain Eukaryota; kingdom Viridiplantae; phylum Streptophyta; class Magnoliopsida; order Solanales; family Solanaceae; genus Jaltomata; species Jaltomata sinuosa. The sequence goes on along the minus strand of QJPP01007348.1, from coordinate 179,629 downwards.
TATTCACAGTTGGCCTAGGTCCAACTATATTCTATGTGGGATCGACCCTAACCTTGGTTAGGTTCTATATTTGAATAAATACTGCTTTATACTTATTTTTAGAGGTGTAATATGGGGGTATCCCACATGAGGTCTAGGCTGCCTACTCAGGATCATGAACACAGTGGCCAGCCCATGTCTGCAAAGGCCATTCACCTGGCAGTATAAATTGTTTTAACTTCAGTTTCTTCTCAATTTATTCGAAAATCTCCATTAACATTGAGCTTTAAGAGCTGGTTTAGAGCTTTTATTTCATCTCAAATGTTTTCGATTAGTTCATCATATTTTCCCGCTCGTTTTTTGTCATTAATTCACGTTCATCTTCCATTTAATTAGTTGTATATTCGTATTGAAATTCCTTGATCAAGTGGACTTTCATGGCTATTTTGGTCCCCAAAATGAGTTCCATTTGTGCTCAAATTTCGAGCATGGGTTTAGAAATCCACTGTGAACATAATTGTAATTTTAGTTTTATGTTTCATTGTATGGGCCCTGAGGGTCTTTTTCCTACCCAATTACCGGCCTAAAATTTTGTATAGCAATATGGGTGTCATTTTTCATGTCTTGATGTGTAGATTGTATTTATGATAGTGTAGGTGCATTTTAAGGATATCCAGAAGGGGAAGGCACACGATTGACGGTTCGTGCTTACAGTTTGGTCCTGAGGTAGGTTAGAATTTATTTCTTTTATACCTAGTTAAGTTAGATTTTTTTATATTATAAGCTACACGAATGTTAGGGTAGGTCTTAGGGTAGAATTAGTCTTAAATCCTATCTTATACTTATTTTGGGCATTTTCGGGACTGTAGAATAGTACTATCATTCTTATCCTTAGTTTAAGAGCCTTGGTTTACTTTCATTTTATAGTTCTTTTTTTTCTATCTTTATCAGCTGTTATTGGGTAACTATGGGCCCGAGGCCATAACTTAGACTAGACGAAGTTCTAGGTAAGAACCTTGTTTAAAGGGCACCCTTGCCCTATCTTTGATATATGTCCTGCATTTACTTGGGTATTGTATTGCATATACTCATTTCTACATTCATAGACTTGGCACATAACTTGGTTTTCTAAGAAAGAATGGTTGGTTTTCGAGTTAAAAAGATGTTTTTCACTATTACTATGCATCTCAACTTCAAAATGGATTTTGTACTACTTTACTACTAATTTTTTATTTAAAAGCTAAGATGCCTCCTTTTTTTACTGATTTAACTTCTATGGAGGGCATTTTTTTACTTGATGCATGTCTGATGCTGGGATTTTGGACTCATATTAACTTATTGCATGTTCTATGCTATGATTTCGAACTCATATTTACTTATTGTTCATCTGATGCTAGGATTTCAGACTCATGTTGAATCGACCGCATACTGCATCACATCCATCTCATGTTGTACCACATTATATATTGATTGATTTTACTTTAAATTCCTGATTTTCCTTAACATTATTATCATCACCATTTATTAGATTACGACTTTTTCTAATTGATAAATAGATTTAAGGTGATCCCTGTAGCTAGCTTATTTTCTTATATCTTATTATATATATTATCTTTCTGAGTTTGGTCGGCCTATTATGCCTACTAAGTAACCCGTGTTTTGATACTCATACTACACTCTGCATCTTTTTCTGATGCAACACCTAGTACGAGCCACCCTCAGTGACTATCCATTCATTCGTGGCTAGCTGTTGTTTAGATTATTGTGAGCTCCCGGGCATTCTGGAGACTTTTCCTACTTTTAATCTACTCTCCCATATATATTTTGTAATTTGGATAGACAGTACATGCTGTACAACTTTATTCCATACTTAGAGTGCTCTTGTACCGATTACACCAAGTCCGGGGTTGGTTCTTGTATATATTTGTCTTATCGGTAACTTTATGGCTATTTTTGTATATGTAGTACTGCACATATGTATCTATATTATTTTCCCTTATCTTGTATGTTTTCCCTTCCACTTTCCATTATTGTAAATGTTATTATACTTCTGCTTTTCTCGGGTTGGATAGCCTATTGAGGGTTTTAGTAGGCACCCTGATGACTCGATTTTGGATTGTAATGGAGTGGTATCATAGCTTTTCGTTCACTAGGCTTACCAATACAAGAGAAAAGTCTATTAGAGTCTTGTGGACTGGTACGATAATGTCTGTATCCTATCTGCGAGAGGCTATAAGGAATTCCTAGGAAAGATTCCATTTTGTTTGATTCCTTATCGTGCGCCCTTGACTTTATCAACTTCTAAATACTTGTTGTTTCACTCTTTCTCAGATGGTTAGAATAAGATCAATGGCAGGTGAGGATGAGGACCCTGCGCCTATATTTACAGCCTAGTTAGGGGACAAGATATTGGTCAACCTAGAGGCTTAGGTAGGGGATGGGCTACGGTGCCAGCTCGGTCCCAGACTAGGTTACCATTGCCATAGCCAAATATTGAGATTGAGGATTCGCATTATGAATCAGAGAGTGTAGGGCCAGCCCAGCCCCTAGCATGTTTTATGGCTATGCTAGTCTTACAAGATATGTTAGTTCATCTGTTTCGGTTCCTAGAGGGCATGTCACAACCTGCAGCTTCTACTGGTACTCCGATTCACTTACAGGTCAGAGACGAGGCTCAGACTTTAGCTTAGGTTGCGGTATAGGGTTCAAGAGCATAACCTACTATTGTGGTTCCCTGTTTAGAGGTGTTTCCAGTTCCTACAATTATTCCTCATATTCCAGCTGGGCCTATTCTATCTTCAGAGGAGCAGAAGATATTTAGTAGATTTCTATGGTTTGGTCCCCCAAGGGTTTTCAGGTGCTCTAGGGGAGGATTCTCATGAGTTTATAATTAGCTACAAAGAGAGGTTACATAACCTCAGTTTAGTTGAGTCACACAGAGTAGATTACACCATGTTTTTGCTGGATGGTTTATAACGCTCAAATTGTGCTCCCCAAGTTGGAGGTCACGGCAATCGTCAGAGCAAAACACATTTATACTTTCCAATGAGTGTCGGGGTCAAACCCAAGGGAATAATATAGTCACGATCGAGCTAATAGAGAATCCAAGCAACTTATTAAAGTTCAGTTGACAAAAAGGGGAAAATATATCTAAAAATGGGGGTTTTAGACTACACTAAAGATAAAAGAAAATCAAATAAAAGATAAAGTGATCAATGGCTTTCCTTGTTTTCGCCAAGCAAGGGAACAAGGGAGAATTGGGAATGAGAATTTAATTCACAAGACTCGCACCCGATTAACACATAGGTAGTCTTGTCTAAAGATATCCCTAACCTTCTTTCAACCAATCTAGCATATATCTCGTGTGTTCTCTCAAACCACCACAAGTAAGCGATAACCAACCAATTTAACTTGGGTGAGTTGGGTTATCTCTAACCCCAACTCTTAGATGGGATTTTTCGGCAACCAAACTATCTCTAGCCTTGGTCTAGAGTGGAAACCCTAAATCCCCACTATTGAATCTTCCTGAATTTAGGGTAAGCCTCTCTCAAGCAAAAACCCAAATTAGTATGCTAAGTCAATGTTTGAAACCATTGACTATAATTTCAAGCATGGAGGATTCAATAGACCAAAATAATCAAACAACAACAAACTCTATATATGAATTCAATTCCCAACAAGTATTATCTCTAATACAAAACCTAAATCTCAATTCAACAATTACACCGATAAAAAAACAATTAAGAACAGGAGTTGAAGAATGGAAACTAAAGATTTTACAATAAAGAGCATCCAAATCTTTACTCCTAAGGTGTTGGTTGATGAACCTGCTCTCCAAGCTTGCCAAAAGTAGTGAAAATAGCCAAAGATAGCTTCCAAAATGGTTTAGGAGTCTTTGGTATCAATTGGGGTTTCCAAAAGGGTGAAATGTCATTTCTGCCCATTTTCACGTTCAGGTACAATAAGTCGGTAATCTACCAACTTATTGAGCCTATATCCATGAATTATTGCTATGTTTTGAATTGATTTATAGGTTCTTATGGCTTTTATTGATGTCTTTGCAGGTACTTTTGACAGAAGATGAAAAACAAGGATATGGACCCAAAAAGAGCCAAAAAGGAGCTAAGTGTGAAGAGTTGAGAAAAGCTGAAGAATCTGAACCAAGATGCGGTGGCTGTGCGACACGCACAAGTCGAGGTGCGGTTCACACTTCCTCTGCATGAAGCTACTAAAGTTGCTGAAGATTCTGCTAGGAGTGTGACTGCTGTGCGACGCGCACATCCCGTGGTGCGAAATGCACCACCTTCGCATGAAGCTCACTAATGATGCTGAAGTCATTGGTCGAATTGAAGAAAGTGTGCGACACACACATTGTGATGTACAAACCGCATGTCACACCGTACACCTCTCGAAGGGGCAAACTTGTCCTAATTTTATTTGACGACTTGGGAACATATAAAAGGCCATTTTAGGCTCAAATTGTATATACAACACTTCATACCTGATTCTTGGAGGATAGTTTTTGCTTTGTAAATAATTTTCCACCTCCATTGAGTGAGGTTTTTGAATCTAAATCTCTTGGTTAACAATTTGTGTGCCTAATTTGATCCTAGAACTTGAAGATTTAGCTATAATGGAGTGGATGTTGACTTACCCAGATGGTATCTCTTCTTCTCTTACCATGAGTGGCTAAAATTCTCTTGTCTAGGGGTGTATTGATGATGGGTGCTTAGCTAAATGGTGTGGGTGTTGTTAATTCATCTTTATAATTGCTTATTTGACTGGGGTGTAGTAATTTCACCAAGTTTTAACAATAAAATTGATGATTGCAAACATTAGTTTACTTTACTTGACTATGTGATTGCTTGAAAGAGGATTCCATGGTTGTGGATGTGAAATTGCTAGTGGGTACATACGAATCCATCTAGATTTGAGGCTAGAAATACCTCTTATCGTAGGAATCTCCCATTTAAGGGTTTAAACTAAATATAGTGTGACCTCCCCAAGAATACGCTGGTTAATTGTTGATCAAACCAATGGTGTTCTACCCAAAATCATTGGAAATGTAGATGTTGATCGAGAGATAAACATTCCAAACCTATAAACAACGCTACTTGTGTAAATGGCGACAATAGAAGTTAATTGAAGATCACCCTATCCTATAAGCAATGCCCCATCAGATATGCATCCCTAGTCTTCTAAATCACTTGATACACCCATCTTTAGTTTTATTGCTTTTTGTTGAATTGTGTTAGTAGTGACAACTTTCCCAATTCCCCTATTTTTTTACTTGTTTTAGTTTGAGCAATTACTCTCGCCTTGAAATCAACTCATACAATCTCTAGTTGGCTAGGTCAGGTCCCTTGGGTATGACCTCGACATCCGTTGGGTTTATAAATTTTGTTTTGCTGCATGATCGTCGTGGCCTTATAATTGGAGAGCATGATTTGAGCGTTCATAAAAAATGGCGTCGTTGCCGGGGACTTGAGTTGATAGATTTTTTTATTGTTGTTTTGAAATCAACTTGAGAGTACCTGTTTGATTTTACTTTTGTTTTTTTGTTTGTGGTGGACTTGTAGGAACACATCATTCGAGCATAAAGGACGGTACTTCTCACTTAGCCACTCGCTCTTGACCTTGATACTTTGCTAGACCTTAAGTTGGATTTTTGGGGGTCCAAGGAGCAATGGGTGCTACCTCTGCTAAAGTGATTAAGGATTGGTTAAAAAATGAAGCTCGAAGAGCTAGAGACTTATCAATCACTTCCACTCTCCTTGAATTCACGGTAAAGAGTGTCTCTAACGAGCGACTAGAAATAATTAACACCATTGGTGCCATTGGGGGTATGAAGATTGTAGAAGATGGTGTGATTTCGAATAAAGGTAGTGATGAAATTTCCACTGCTGACCATGAGGTGGGTTTTCATGATAGCCCTCACAGTGTGGGAAGGTGCGATCATGGGAATCAAGGTCAGAATAAACCACATGAAGACTCTAGAATGGAGACTATGCTTGTACAACTACTAGAATAAGTAGGGGCAACCTATGGAGTTATCGAGGAGTTGAGCCACAACCTTGGAAGTCTTACCCAAATCGTTCAATCGCACTCCGTGGCCATTGAACATCTTGAAGAGAGAATGCGTTGGCTCAATTCCCAATTCAAATCTAGCCAATCCGAGGATGAAGAGAGGGGTAGTGGTGCTAATATCTCTCTAGACGTAGAGGATGATGAAATACAAATGATAAGCAAGCCTCAGAAAAAGCAAATTTGGGGATATGGTGTGCCCAAGGTTGTTCAACGTGAGATTAAGGAAACTAAAGCTCTTAAACCATTCCCTACTTGTGAGCCTCCATTCCCTCAATGACTTTTGCAAGAAAGAATGGATGATAGTCCGAATGATTTTGAGTCTTGATGGAAGAGAATCACCATAAATGCACCGGGGAGTTCCACTTCTAACAAAATGCCCGAGTATGCCACATTCGTGAAAGAGTTATGCACTACTTGCAATTTAGAAGAGGTGGTGGTAGTTCAGCTATCTCCATTTAGTAGTGAGATTCCTGCAGGGAATTTCTCCAATGATATGGTGATGCCATGTGTGCACACAATTTGCGACTCGAAGGGAGTCCACAAGTCTGCTAGACTAGTGTGTGATGAAAACTCAAGCGTCAACTTGATGTCGTTATCCACTTTTAAACGAATGGAATTGGGGCAGCCCACTAGAACATGTTTAGAGTTTGGCATGACAGACTAATCAACGAGGCACCTAGTTGGACTCGGTTGTGACATTTTGATCAAAGTGGGCGAATGGTGTATCCTGCAGACTTTGTGGTACTCGATTGTAAGGGGAGCTTATCATCTTAGGGCATCCTATCCTAAAAATGGGACACACCTTGAGTAAAATGAAATCGGGGGAATTAAAGTTTTCATTGAATGATGAGAAAGCCACCTTCGACGTGAGTAGATCTATGAGGCAATCAAGTGATCTCCAAACGGCCTTCACAATTGAAAAAATCAATTAAAGTGTCGATTTGTACATGAGAGAGGGATTTGTTGATGAAGTCTTAGAAGCGGTACTATTGAATCATGATGGTGAGGGTATGGAGGAATTCGACAAAGTTTCTTGTGCATTGGTGGGCATGGGATCCTACTCCTATCCCCCAAAGAAGCTTGATCTCACCCTAAAGAATAGGGAAACTCCACCATCTAAACCCTTCATCATTGAACCTCCTTGCTTGGACCTCAAACCTTTGCCCTCCCATTTGAAGTATGCATACTTGGGTGCCAATGAGACCTTGCTGGTCATTATTTCCAACAAGCTAAGCGACAAGAAAGTGAAAGCTTTGCTTAATGTATTGACGAAGCATATCGGCGCTATAGGGTGGACCATTGCGGATATCAAAGGTATACCTCCGGGAATATGCACCAATAAAATAAACCTCCAAGAGGAAAGTATCCCTTCGATCGAGAACCAACGAAGATTAAACCCACCTATGCAAGAGGTGGTGAAGAAACAAATCATCAAGTTATTGGATGCGGGGGCAGTCTTTCCCATATCGGATAGCACGTTGGTTATCCCTGTGCAATGTGTTCCAAAAAAGGGAGGAATTACAGTGGTGCCAAACGAGAAAGATGAGATGATTTCCCTCAGACCCATGACCGGTTGGGGAGTGTGCACGGACTATAGAAAGTTGAATTCTTGGACAGAAAAGGATCACTTCCCTCTTTCTTTCATGGATCAAATTTTAGATCGGTTGGTGGGCCGTGGCTTCTATTGCTTTCTAGATGGCTAAAACGGGTACAACCAAATTTCAATTGCCCTAGAGGACCAAGAAAAGACCACTTTGACATGCCCGTATGGCACATTTGCTTTCAAAAGAATTCCCTTTGGACTTTGCAATGCTCCGGCCACCTTCCAAAGGTGTATTATGCCGATATTCTCGGATATGGTGGAGAATACAATGGATATCTTCATGGATGACATTTAGGTGGTGGGGGATGAGTTTAATGATTGTCTGGAGCACCAAGAGGAGGTCCTTAAAAGGTGTGAGGAAATGAATTTGGTGTTAAATTGGGAAAAGTGTGACTTCATTGTAAAAGAAGGGATAGTTTTGGGGCTCAACATCTTCGAAAAAGGTCTTGAGGTTGATCAAGTGAAGATTGAAGTTATCTCGAAACTACCCCCTCCAAAAACTATGAAAGGCATCCAAAGTTTTCTTGGGCATGCTGGATTCTATCGGCGATTCATTAAGGACTTCTCAAAGGTGGCTCACCCTCTATGTAAGCTTTTAGAAAAGGAGGAAAAATTTGACTTTGATGATAAATGCATGACAACTTTCTTCACCTTGAAAGAGAAGCTCACCTCCACACGGTTATCATTGCCCCGGATTGGTCAAAGCCTTTTGAGCTTATGTGTGATGCCAGTAGCATAGCTTTAGGGGAAGTGCTTGGTCAGCAAAAATAGAATATTTTTCACCCAATCTATTATGCGAGCAAAACTTTAAACACAACACAAACAAATTACACAGTTACAGAACAAAAGTTGTTGGTTGTAGTGTTTGCTTTTTAGAAATTTCGGGCATATCTCTTGGGCACTAAAGTGGTGGTGCACACTAATTACGCTGCTATAAGGTACTTGATTACTAAAAAGGATGCCAAACCAAGATTAATCTGTTGGGTGTTACTTCTTAAAGAATTTGATTTTGAAGTGAAGGATCGAAGAGGGTGTGAGAATCAGGTGGCTGACCACCTATCCCGTTTGGAAGAAGAAGGAAGGATGGTAGGAGAGCTTGAAATTAATGACTCATTCCCTGATGAGCGAATTTTGGCTGCATCTCATGACTTAACACATTGTTTTGCTGATTTTGCTAATTACTTGGCAAGTGATCTACTCCCGAAAGAATTGAACTCTAATCAGAAAAAGAAATTCCTACACGATGTTTGGAAATATTATTGGGATGAGCCCTACTTGTTCCGGATTTGTGTCGATGGGATGATAAGGATGTGTGTTTTAGAAATTGAAATGTTACCCATTCTTAGAGCATGCCATTCATCCTCTGTTGGAGGATACCATGGCGGTATGCACACGGCCTCTAAAGTATTACAAAGTGGGTTCTATTGGCCCACATTGTTCCAAGATGCTCATGATTTGGTAAAGAATTGTGACAAGTGTCAATGCGGAGGAGGCATATCTCGACGCCACAAGCTTCCACTAACACCCATCCTGGAGGTAGAAATATTTGATGTATGGGGTATCAATTTCATGGACCTTTCACGAGCTCACATGGGAACACATATATTATAGTGGCTGTGGACTTTGTGTCCAAGTGGATCAAAGCAGTGGTTTTACCAAATAATGAGGGGAGAAGTGTGACTGCTTTTCTCAAGAAGAATATCTTTACAAGCTTTGTCACGCCTCCTGCCATCATTAGTGATGGCAGATCGCAGTTTTGCAATAAGTTGTTCAGTGCACTACTTGAAAAATATGGTGTCAAACACAAAGTGCCCACTCCTTACCATCCACAAATGAGCGGGCAAGTTGAGGTGTCCAACCGGGAGATTAAGTCCATCTTTTCAAAGTCAGTGAACGTTCACCAAACATATTGTTCACGCAAGTTGGATGATGCACTATGAGCATATAGGACAGCTTATAAGACCCCGATTGGAATGTCCCCCTATCAACTAGTTTTTGGCAAAGCTTGAGATCTCCCGGTCGAATTGGAACACAAAGCTATGTGGGCCTTGAATAAGCTAAACCTAGATTGGGAGAGAACCGCTCGTACTAGAGTAGAAGACATAAATGAAAATGGATGAGTTTCGGATGAGGGCGTATGAAATTGCCTCTATCTACAAATCCCGGATGAAGAACTATCATGATCAACAAATCTTAAGGTAAGAGTTTCACCTGGGAGATTGGGTATTATTGTTCAACTCAAGATTTCACCTCTTTCCGAGAAAGCTAAGGTCAAAATGGTCGGGTCCTTTAAAAGTGCTTCAAGTTTTTTCCAATGGAGCTATAGAAATGGAAAATGAGGATGGCTTGGATTTCAAGGTCAATGGGCAGCGAGTGAAGAAGTATTTGGGCATTTCGGGAGAAGTTGAATTTGTAGAGGCCGTTTACTTGGACAAACCTTGATTAGGAGGTACCTTCGTTGAGCCGTGATGTTAAACCAAGCGCTTCTTGGAAGGCAACCCAAGATCTATTTTGTTCTATATTTTTCTAACTTTCTAGTTTTATCATGTATGTTGTCTTTGTTAGCTTTGTAATTGGGATTAAAGCTAAAAGATGGGGAGCAATGATCAAATAATGTGAGGCTCCTTGTGATCACACCTCATAAAGTGTGCATCGCACATCAGATGGCATGAGCTTAACAGTATAGCTGGCAAATTAGGCCATATCCTATGTGATTGGTGTGCGATTGCATGAGCAGTTGTGCACGTCGCACACTCATTTCACACTTCATTCTAGAAAACTGACAGCTTTCCCCAGAAATCTTCACCATCATGCGTTTTCAGTGCAGACCAAATGATCTTCAGTGCGTGTCGCACATTGGTCGCACCAACAACGAACAAAATAAGGATCAAACTTGACCACTTTGATAGTACGATTGAAGTGCGGCCACATCACCTGTAGTGTGTTTTGCACCTCTGCTCAGGGAGTTTACTACCTCTTCTCGCTTATATCATTGGGGACAATGTTCAGTTTTGATTAGGGGGTGCTTGCATCGCCTTGTTCAGAGTAGTGTATAAATAAACTCCGAGGGTTTTCTTAATACAACAATTCTTTCCTAAGGAGCAAAAGTTTTGATTTTTTTCTTTTTCTTTTATTTTGTTTTTGTTTATCAAACCGAGTTGGTGTTTTCCTATGATAGATTGAGAGGCGACTTTCTTAAGGTAAAATGCCAAGTTTTAGTTTACAATCGAGTCCGTAGTTGCTTATCTCGAAATGGGCCTACCAAAAAATTTCTCGTGGAAATTTTTTTTTAAAATAAAAGTTACAGGGGAAATGAATTCTTAAAGAAAAGCATTCTCTTTTCATGACTTGCACACTCTCTATTTGGCTTGATTGACTCACAAACGAGTGTGTAATAAACTCATAATAGCTTGTCAAAAAACATTTTCCCCAATTGATTGTGAGACTAATGAAAAAAGTCTTGTGGCATAATGCCTTGTGTGGTGAGGCTTTACCTTGATTCTTGTGCATAAGTGTCATCTAGAACTTGCCTCTAATGTGATTCAAGGCAAAAATCTAGGTGTGACCAAGCTTGTAAAATGATCTTAGGCCCTTTTTGATAGCCACTTCACCCAAATGACTTCCAATGACATAAAATCCTAGTGAACTCCTTTGAGCTTGTGACAGTTCTTTGTCACCTTGGCAACACCTTGACCTTTTTGGAACCTCTATCTTGGCACCCATCCTCCCTAATTGCTTGAAAATGAAATGTAGGTTAAAAGCCTAAGTTAAGGGGGGGAAACAAAATATGACATAGGAAAATGCCTAAGTTTGGGGGTGCATGTGACAAACTGAGGAGAAGAAATGAAATGCACTTCAAGTGAATGGTAGCACCTTAAATTTGAATAGAAAATAGCTCCAAAAGATCAATCCAATGAGCAAATTTAAAAGCAAAAATAGGTGCTACCAAGTGAAGGTGGTATAAGGAGTTTGAATGATCATGAGTGAAAAGAAGAAATCTTGGGTTGAGTGAGGGAGGAATAAGGTGAAGTTAAAATTGAAAATGTGAGCGGTGTTCGAAATGAGAACAAAGTGCATTAGGGTGGTGTAGTCACTAGATCCAAATGATATCCTCATCTTAGCCTTAGCCAATATCGTAACCCGCAAGTCGTTGGTGATTCCGAGCTTGGCTACCCTACATTAGTGGCGATTTACATAAAGGGCAAGCCTATGGTTCGATGCACATGCACTTGAACTTCCTTGAGAGAGTGAGATTCGTCTTGGTTCTCTTATAATCCCATATTTTGTGAATTGAATGATTGTGAGTGGGATTCTCTCTTGTTGTGAGTGGCATGATGCACTCAAATTGAAACATGAGTCTCTATTTCAATTTAGGGGAATGAATGAGACAAGTTGTGTGGCGAATCTCGAGGCAAACCTTGACGGTCCATGCCAATGACTTGAGAAGCTTAAATTTCGTGTTTTGAATGGCAAATTCCCTTGATTTTAAATGAGAAATGATGTCCTTTTTAAAAAGGTTTTGAAATGACCAATTCCCTTGAGTTTGTGGTGGTTGAAATTGAGATGAGCATAGTAGTTGAGTCCTTTGTTTGGGTCATTTGATTGAGTCATTCGTTTGTTTCTTTTTCTTAAATTTTTAGTGTAGAGTAGTCTTTTGTTCGTTGATTGAGCCTTAGCATAATTCATTCCTTGCCTTGTGAGTATCTTGCTTGAGGACAAGCAATAGCTCAAGTTTGGTTTTTTTTGATAAGTCGGTGATCTACCATCTTATTGAGCCTATATCTATGAATTATTGCTATATTTTGAATTGATTTAGTGGTTCTTATGGACTTTATTGACGTTGAAGCAGATACTTTTGACAGAAGATGAAAAACAAGGCTATGGACCCAAAAAGAGCCAAAAAGGATCTAAGTGTGAATAGTTGAGAAAACCTGAAGAATCTGAACCAAGATGTGGTGGATGTGCGACACGCACAAGCCGAGGTGCGGTTTGCACCTCCTCCGCATGAAGCTGCTAAAGTTTCTAAAGATTCTGCTAAGGAGTGCGGCCGCTGTGAGACACACACATCTCGTGGTGCAAAACGCACCACCTTCGCACAAAGCTCACTAATGTTGTTGAAGTCACTGGTCGAATTGAAGCAGGTGTGCGACACGCACATTGCGACGTGTGAACAGCACACCTTCCAAAGGGGTAAACTTGTCCTAATTGTATGTGACGACTTGGGAACATATAAAAGGCAATTTTAGGCTCAAATTTTATATACAACACTTCAGACCTAATTTTATATAAACAATATTTGTCACGACCCAATTTCTCGGTCATGATGGCACCTACAACCCCCGGTAGGTGAACCAATCCCCGTAGCCCAGAACAATTAGCAATGGGCTACTATCTAACAAATAAGGGAACAAGATGAAGAGAACAGATAAAAGGAATATAAATATATACATATGCGAAAACTAAACTAAACCCCAAGACCTGGTATCATAGTACAGAGCCAAACTACATACATGGAGTGCAAATAAACCAAAACTATATATACAGATGTCTCTGAATGGTAATAGAGTAAATGAAGCAAAAGATAAACTAAAGCTAAGCTCCGATCGCCAAGAGCTCACCCTCAGTCTGCAGTAGTCCCCGACAGATCTCCAAGCACGAATCACAACGATCTAACGGTGATGGCCCACGCTAGGATCTGCACCCAAAGATGCAGGGGGTAGGGGTGAGCACCAAATGCGGAGCATAAGGTACCCAGTAGGTATCATAGGCCGACTGGGCACATATAAGATAAAAGCGTAGTAATAGACAGAATAGAAGCAAGCAGTCACGGAAATCAACGAAAGGTACACAGGAACTAGCCAGAGGGAAATCAACAGAACCACATATGAGGCTAGTAAGCAGAATATACACACCATAGGCACAGGTGAAAGTAAGAAATAACGCACCTGGGGTCCTTGCAATAACAGTTATACAAAATAAGTTTTACGAAATGGACGGTAATACCGGTAACCTCAAGTGTAAGAAGAAGAGAGAAAGAGTTAATGATAGTCATGCTCAGGACATGAATCAAACTCAACTAATCATATCAATCTCAAATCCGGAAACTAACAGTCTAGCAGTAACCAATTTATACTTATCCATAATAGGAACAATTCTGTAAGTAAATAGCAAAAGTCTACCTACAGTCCCCCGGCCGCCCATACAACCGAGGAACACAAAACAAGTGAAAACAAACCCTCCCGGCATCCCATACTACCGGAGAGTACAATCAGCAAACAACAAACAAGGGGGAGCCTCAAACAATGAATGATATGATGCCATGAAGATCTCAAGTGCCATGGTATCTCTGTATGTACCTCCTCCGGCGCCGATCCGGCCCTAGCAGGTAGGTTCCATGGAAGGACACTGCCCGTATACCTCTACTCCACCGTATACCCCTCCTCCGGCACACGCAGCCCGTAGCCCCTGGCCCGTATGGCAAGGTCCATGGAGGTCCCAGACCCCATACTAAAACTCAGTATCAGAACATGTCGTCTGGAAGCAAGTCCGGTATCAGAATAGAGACCCAGTCTCGAATATGCAATGCCCAGACCCTGTCCAGGACTAAAGTAGTAGGAAAATGTCTCAAAAAACCCCTCCAAGAGTGCCCGGGAATAACCGGGTCTAAACAGTAAAAAGTCATCTCAGGTGCTCGGTCCGACCGAGGCTAAAAATCATCTCAAGTAGCAAGAAAACTCAACTAGCACTCCGGCCCTGCCGAGTCTAGCGTTAATCGTAAAACTGGTGATTTAAATCATAATTTTACTTTCTTTTACCCAAGAATATTCACAAGTTTAAATCAAACCATTTCCAAATTATTTCCATCAAAACGGGCCCCCCGGGCCATGCAAGGTTTAGAAAATAGTGCCAGTAGGCCCGAAGCCAAAACCATAGTAAAACATGGATAAAATCTCTTTATATGCATGAAAATGGTATGATCACACATAATAACTGCCCAACAGCTTACAATCAACCTATCGACCCTGCACAGGCCCACAACTACTCAGCAAGCATAACCAGCCTAGAAGGATAATTCTATGCCCGGGACTCGCGGACATTCCCCAAATCCCACCTTCTATGTTCCAGAGTCAACAAGGCCTCACAGGACCACAAGGGTAAATAAAATATATCGGCAAATACTACAAGCAACGGAGGAACAAATGTAGGCGGACATGAATAAAGCGGTCGAGGTCTGTGGTACCAACCTAATAAACCAACCCAAGGATGCCCATTAATACAATTTTATTCTATATATGCGGAGTCTAGGGAAAATAAACCGTAACCTCCCTGTCGTCCGATGACAAGCTTGAACCTCTCCGAAAAGCTCCGAAATGAAATCACAATCAAACTCGGACTTGAATAACTTGACGTAGATAATTGATATTCTTTTCGGTGATCCGATAAATTATCAAGATCTTGCTTATTGGAATCAACTTTTAATGTGACAAGTGAATGATATACAGTGGTAATATTTGCACCAAAATTACATTCCTAAAGAAGTGTTATTTTCGTTTGGCAGTAATTGCCTTTGCAATTTGCTCCAAATGATTTAAGTTTGGCATGCTAAACATTAGTGGCAGCAACTAGCAAGTATATGCTGAAATGATTAAAGTGAATGGGATACTTGGCAGCCTACCATATATGATACGTTGTGTGTCTGTCCCCCCCACTTCCACGTGGAAGTGGGGTTGTTTAACACCCCATCACCTACCCCGTTATATAAATATTCGGGTATTGCATAAATTCGTGGTATAATAAATATAATTTTTGAATATACCATAATCATTAAAAAATTATTTCGAATAAAACCTACTATATTATAATAATAAATTTCAACGTAACTAAGTTTACTATCTCCGTTAAAATAATACAATGTATAAAAACTTTATAAAATAAATACATATACCATTATATCGTAACAAAATATTTTTTATAAACCTTTAAAATATTTTGAAAAGGTAATAATAATATAGTTTTACAAAATTCAACTTTTAAATAAAATATTTTCAAATACACGCGCGATGCTAATAAAATTCTTAAGCTTAGGCTCGTAATTCAACAACGCACGATTTTGATACTCAAGAATTCTCTCGGGATCCTCCCTTATGTTTCATCACTGTTTTGGAACTGAAATGGCGTTTTAAAACGTAAAGTTGAGGCTTAAATCGAGTTTAACCCGACCCGGTTCGCAACCCGTTTTCTGCCAGACAGTCCGCGGTAAAACAGTCATAACTTTTTACTCCGAGATCAGTTAAACGTGAGGTTTTTATGCATTGGAAACTAGACTCGTAGACCTTCGATTTGGTATTTCGGGGGACTTCTAACTCTTTATATATTGAGAGAAAATCCCAGAGACATTTTTCCCAAAGTTCAGGAAATTTGTTAAAGAACTTACGATAACTTTTGTCGATTTGCTTGACTTCAAACTTATACGTGGAAATGACCGAGAGGGTCATTACATCATCCACTACTAAAAAGGGCTTTCGTCATTGAAAGTCAAGGTCAAGGGGGTACCTGAAGGCTAAAATAGCTGCGGATACTGATCCCGCATATCTCTCTCGGTCTCCCAGGTAGCCTCCTCGACTGGACGGTGCCTCCACTGAACCTTAACAATCGGGATCTCTCGAGACCTCAATCTCATGACATCTCTGGCCAAAATAGCTGCCGGCTCCTCAACAAAGGCTAAACCCTCATCCAACTGAACTGAATCCCACTGCAACACATGAGACTCATCTGGGACATACCGACGCAACATCGAAACATGGAATACAGGATGTATAGCTGAAAACATTGGAGGCAAGGCTAGCTGATAGGCAACGCTACCAATCCTATGAAGAATCTCAAATGGCCCAATGTACCTGGGGCTAAGCTTGCCCCGCCTACCAAATCTCATCACGCCCTTCATGGGCGATACACGGAGAAACACCAAGTCACCGACACTAAACTCCAAGGCACGAAGCCTACGATCAGCATAACTCTTCTCCCTACTCTGAGCTACCCGAAGTCTGTTCTGAATCACTCGGATTCGGTCTAAGGAATCTCGAAGCAAAGCTGTGCTCTGTGGCCCGGCACTAAAACCATCAAACCAACCTACTGGTGATCTGCAACGCCTGCCATACAAAGCCTCAAAAGGTGCCATGCCGATACTCGAATGGGAGCTGTTATTATAAGCAAACTCTGCCAAGGGAACAAACTGATCCCAAGAACCTCCAAAGTCAAGAACACAGGCTCGAAGCATGTCCTCCAAAATCTGAATGGTCCTCTCAGACTGGCCATCTGTCTGAGGGTGGAAAGCGGTGCTAAGATGAACCTCTGTACCCAAATCTCGCTGAATAACCCTCCAGAACTGAGACGTGAACTGAGTGCCGCGGTCTGAAATAAATAGAAGTTTGGGACCCCATGCATCGATGACAATCTCACGAACGCGTAGATCCTGAGCTAAACCTTTCTGTACCAATAAAGAAGTCTGACTGGGCAAGAATGTGCTGACTTAGTCAACGCTATCAACAATGCAACCCATATGGAAATCAAACGCCATGAGAGTACAGGCACCACCACAACGAAGTCCATAGTAATGCCTTCCACTTCCACTCGGAAGGGAAGCGCTGCATATCAAACCACGCAGGTCTCATGTGCTCGAACTTACCTGCTGGCAAAGTTCAAGCACGGATACGAACTTGCTATATCCGCTTTCATACACTCCCACCAGTAAAGGCTGTCTGCAAGTCGCTATACATCTTTGTTGTGCCAGGGTGGAATGGAGTATCTAGTACAATGTGGCTCATGAAGTATCAACTGAATCAGCATCACTAATCTCGAACACAAGTCGAGACCACACACCACTCAGAAGCCCCATCTGAATCTAGAGTAGCCCAACTAGTCTCACCCTGAACAACCCGATCACGAAGGTCACACAACTGCTGATTCTCAAACTGACAGCTCTGAATCTGATCAATCAAAGTAGAACGAACCTCAACGCTGGCGAGAACTCTGCTAGGATCCGACAAGTCAAGCCTAACCAAACGGTTAGCCAAGGACTGAATGTCCCAGGCTAACGGTCGCTCTGAAACTGAAAGAGAAGCTAGGCTACCCATACTCACCGCCTTCCGACTCAAGGCATCCGCTACCACATTTGCCTTGCCCGGATGATACAGAATAGTGAAGTCATAGTCCTTCAGTAACTCGACCCATCTCCTCTGTCTCAAGTTCAACTCCCGCTGACTCGTGATATACTGAAGACTACGGTGATCGGTGAAGATATCACAGTGAACTCCATATAGGTAATGCCTCCAGATCTTAAGCGCGAAAACTACCGCTGCCAACTCTAAATCATGAGTGGGGTAGTTGCGCTCGTGAACCTTCAGCTGCCTCGACGCATATACTATTACTCGACCCTGCTGCATCAACACACAACCAAGACCAACCCCAGAAGCATCACAATACACGGAGAAGCTCTGACCCTCAACCGACAAAGTCAACACTGGAGCTGAAGTCAATAAGGCCTTAAGCCTCTGGAAGCTATCCTCACACTGAATCCAATCACTGAAATGGGACATCCTTCCTAGTCAGCATAGTCAAGGGTGCTGCTATGGAAGAAAATCCCTCAACGAACCGTCTGTAGTAACCTGCTAACCCAATAAAGTTGTGAACCTCAGTAACAGTAGTAGGTCTAGGCCACTCACAAACCACTGAAATCTTTCCCGGATCAACCCTAATCCCATCCTTAGACACCACGTGCCCTAGGAATGCAACTGACTCAAGCCAAAATTCGCACTTTGAGAACTTGGCATAAAGCCGATGATCTCTCAAAGTCTGGAGTATAACCCTCAAGTGCTGCTCATGCTCATCTCTACTACGCGAGTATACCAAGATGTCGTCTATAAAAACTATCACAAATGAGTCCAAAATACGGGCCAAGAACCCTGTGCATCAAGTTCATAAAGGCTGCGGGGGCATTAGTCAACCTAAAAGACATCACCAGGAACTCATAATGGCCATAACGTGTCCTGAATGCTGTCTTAGGGATGTCATCCGCCCTAATCCTCAACTGATAGTAGCCAGACCTCAAATCAATCTTCGAAAACACGACTGAACATTGAAGCTGGTCAAACAAATCATCAATCCTCGGCATCGGATACCTATTCTTCACTGTCACCCTATTCAGCTGCCGATAATCAACACACATGTGCATCGACCCATCCTTCTTCTTCACGAAGAGAACAGGAGCACCCCAAGGTGACACACTAGGCCTAATAAACCCCTTAGCTAACAGATCCTGGAGCTGCTCCTTAAGCTCCCTCAACTCAGCAGGAGCCATACGTTAAGGAGAAATATAAATGGGCCTAGTGCCCGGCTCTAACTCAATAGCAAAATCAATATCTCTCTCCGGTGGAAGGCCTGGCAGGTCGGTAGGAAACACATCGAGGAAGTCTCTAACCACAGGAACAGACTCAGGAGAAGTGGGTCAGCACTAACATCTGGGACATATGCTAGATAAGCTAAACACCCACGGGAAATCAACTTTCTAGCTCGAAAACAAGAGATGATCCCAGATGGTGCATGGCTAACAGAACCCTGCCACACAACCGGGGATACACCGGGCAGAGCTATGGTAATGGTCTTGGCATAACAATCCAAAACCACACGGTGAGGGGATAACCAGTCCATGCCCAGTATCACATCAAAATCTAGCATATCAAGAATCATCAAATCACCTCAAGTCTCTGAATCACCAATGGATAGCATACAAGATCTCACAATCCGATCCACTACTAAAGAATCTCCTACTGGGGTCTATACAGAAACAGGAACAGATAATGGCTCACTAGCCAACCCCAAACAAGGCACAAAGTAGGCAGATACATATGAACAAGTGGATCCAGGATCAAATAAAGCCATAGCAGACTGATGGCACACAAAAATCGTACCTGTAATCACAGCATCTGAGGCCTCTGCCTCTGGTCTCCTAGGGACCGTGTAAAACTGACGACGACCTCCACCTACCCGACCACCATCCCTACCACCTGCTCTGCCGCGTGGAGCACCACCTCTACTCTGACGACCACCCCCTCTAGCTGGGGGCTGAACTACTCGTAAAGGCTCGGCCAACTGAACTGTACCCTGCTGAGGGCAATCTTTAGCAAAATGACCCATCGCACCACAAGTAAAACAAGCCCCTGACGGCCTACTCAGTCGAGATGAACCAGCAAATCCCGTATGACCACCACGACCTGATGCCCCAGAAACTGTACCCCTCGAAGACTGGCCGCTATAGCCCTGATGGCTGCCCTGACCCTGCTCGAACTGGGTACTACCGAAAGTCTGAAGGAAAGCCTGAACCGGACAGCTGGACTGACCCTGGTACTGCTGTGGCTGATAACTCCGGCTCCACTGACCAGGACCTCTACCACCATATCTGGAACCACTATAGACACCCTGATGTCGAGGCCTCTTATCTCTGGACCCCTGATCATGTCACTGTAGGTCCTCCACAGCTGCGACATAGTCTCAATGGTTGGAGGATGACGACCACTGCAATGGTCAATATTCAGCTGGCGTGGCTGAATTCTCAGGCCTCAAAAGACGCCCATACAAAATCTGGCGATCTCTAGTGCAGCCTCGGTAGGAAATGATCATAGATTCGAACGGTGCTGAGCTTGATGGAAACGGGTCTCAATACTCTCAATCGCCCCGCTGTACTTCTCACTGGGGGGCGCTGCGACGCTTCGTCTGGAGGTGTGCAGTTCGGGGGGGGGGTGGGTCTTTCGGGGTTGCGGACCCGGCGTGGGCGGTGCGGCCCCCCCCCCCCCCCCCCCCCGGAAAAAAAAAAATGTCCGCCGCCGCCCATTTGGAAAAAAAAATAGTTTCCGCTGCCCGCCCCATGGCTAAGGGCCGGGCGTGTTTATTTGGCCGCGCTCCCCGCCGCCCCCGCCCAAAAAAAAAAATAAATCGGAGTTGCGGTGATGGGGTTGTCGAGGAGGGGTGGGGGGCGCTTGAGGTGGTGCGGGCGTGCGAGGTGTCGGTCGGATGGGGCATTGTTTGAGATGGTGGTGTTGGTCCGGGCCTGCCCATGGAGTGGGTTTATGGTGGGGCGATCACCGCACAGGGCAGGGCGGGACCGGGGTCCGGTGGGTCGATTGAAGACCCCGGGTTGAAGGGAGTAGTGTGTGTGGTGGTTGGGGTGACTGAAGTGGTTTGGCTGAGGGCGGGGGGGGGAGGGTAGGCGGTATCCTCTGCGTCGGCCGGGCGGTCTGCAAGTTGGGGGGGGGGGGGGGGGGGGGGTTCGAAGTTCACCTTGGTTTGCTGTTTGTGATTGTACCTCTGGTAGTATGGGAATGCGAGGGTTTTGTTTTCAACTTAGTTTGTGTTCCTCGGTGTATGGGCGGCCGGGGGACTGTAGGTAGACTTTTGCTATTTTAGTTACAGAGTTGTTCTCTATTAGGGATGAGTATGAGATTGGTTACTGCTAGACTGTTAGTTTCTGGATTTGAGATTGTTATGATTAGTTGGGTTGATTCATGTCTTGAGCATGCCTATTATTACTCTTTCTCTCTTTTTCTTACACTTGAGGTTACCGGTATACCGTCCATTTCGTAAACTTATTTTGTATACACTGTTGTTGCAAGGATCCCAGGTGCGTTGTTTCTTACTTTCACCTGTGCCTTTGGTGTGTATATTCTGCTTGCTAGCCTCATATGTGGTTCTGTTGATTTCCCTCTAGGCTAGTTCCTGTGTACCTTTCGTTGAGTTCTGTGACTGATTGCTTCTATTCTGTCTATTACTGCTCTTTTATCTTATATGTGCCCAGTCGGCCTATGATACCTACGCCATCGCCGGTAGATCGTTGAGATTCGTGCTTGGAGATCTATTGAAGACTACTTCAGACTGAAGGTGGGCTCTTGGCAATCGGAGCTTAGCTTTAGTTTATCTTTTGCTTCATGTACTCTATTTCCATTCAGAGACATCTGTATATATAGTTTTGGTTTACTTGTACTCCATGTATGTAGTTTGGCTCTGTACTATGATACCAGGTCTTGGGGTTTGGTTTAGTTTCCGCATTTGTATATATTTACATTCATATTATCCATTTTATTCGTCTTGTTCTCTTATTTGTTAGATAGTGGCCCATTACTAGCTGTTCTGGGCTACAGGGATTGGTTCACCTACCGGGGGTTGTAGGTGCCATCATGACCGAGAAATCGGGTCGTGACAACTTGGTATCAGAGCTTTAGGTTCACCGGTGTCATCGGTATAGGAGCCAATGTCTAGTAGAGTCCTACGGATCGGGGCGGAGACGTCCGTACTCAATCTTTGGGAGGCTACAGTGGCATTTTAGGAAATTTGACTCTTTCATTGCTTCTGTGTCGTGCGTACTACCCTTGAAGTTTCTGGAAATCTCATTTATTTCTACTTCATTCTTCCGCAGATGGTTCGTACGAGATCATCGGCAGCACGCGAGGATGAGCCTCCTACTCCAGCTAGGGGTCGAGGACGCCCTCGAACAGTGGCACCTGCTAGAGCTGCTAGCGTGGAGATAGAGCCCGAGCAGCATGAGGTTCAGGGGGAAGCCCAGGTACCACCAGCTCCAGTGCCAGCTCCAGTGCCCACTTCTGTACTAGCTCCACCCACAGCTCAGTCTCCAGATATTCGGGGATTGCTATTGCAGCTTTTGGGTGTGATTGGAGAGCGGCTTTCGGAGGTAGCGCAGACATCTGCTCAGGGAGCAGCCCTGGGTGCACAGAGCTCAGGAGCGCATCCTGCTACTATGGCTCACCGTGCGGAGGTTATTCCGGTTCCATCTGTTGCACAGCCTCTTGCTCCTCGCCCAGTTATGACAGAGACAGAGCAGAAGGCGTTGGGCAGATTTTTGAGGTTAGCACCCCCGAGATTTGCGGGTACTTCTGGACAGGATCCACATGATTTTATTACCACTTGTGAGGAGATGTTGCATCATCTAGGTTTGTTGGAGACTCACGGGGTTGGTTATTCTACCTACCAGTTAGAGGGCCCAGCGAAGTTATGGTGGAGGGCTCAGGTTGCTTGTAGACCAGCGTTGTCACCTCCTTTGACCTAGTCTGAGTTTTATGAGGCCTTTATGGCCAAGTTCCTACCCCAGAGTGATCGGGAGCGTCGCAGGGAGCAGTTTACTCACCTTGTGCAGGGATCTATGACTATCTCAGAGTATGAGACCCGTTTTCATCAGCTAGCACCGTTCGGAGCTATGATCATTCCTACTGAGGCTGATAGGATTCGCAGATTTGTGTGGGATTTGAGGCCAGAGATCAGGCAGCCAGCTGAGATATTGATTGCCAGTGGTCGGTCGTTTCAGGCTATTGTAGATTATGCGCACACTGTGGAGGACTTACAGCGACATGATCAGGGGTCCAGAGATAAGAGGCCTCGACATCAGGGTGTATATAGTGGTTCTAGATATGGTGGTAGAGGTCCTGGCCAGTGGAGTCGGAGTTATCAGCCACATCAGTACCAGGGTCAGTCCAGCCGACCGGTTCAGTCTTCCCTTCAGACCTTTGGTAGTACCCAGTTTGAGCAGAGTCAGGGCAGCCATCAGGGCTATGGCGGCCAGTCTTTGAGGGGTACAGTTTCTGGGGCATCAGGTCGTGGTGGTCATTCGAGATTTGCGGGTTCATCTCGACAGAGTAGGCCGTTAGGGGCTTGTTTTACTTGTGGTGCGATGGGTCATTTTGCTAAAGATTGCCCTCAGCAGGGTACAGTTCAGTTAGCTGAGCCTTTACGGGCAGTTCAGCCCCCGGCTAGAGGGGGTGGTCGTCAGATTAGAGGTGGTGCGCCACGCAGTAGAGCAGGTGGTAGGGATGGCGGTCAGGCAGGTGGAGGTCGTCGTCAGTTTTATGCGGTCCCTAGGAGACCAGAGGCAGAGGCCTCAGATGTTGTGATTACAGGTACGATTTATGTGTGCCATCAGTCTGCTATGGCTTTATTTGATCCTGGATCCACTTGTTCATATGTATCTGCCTACTTTGTGCCGTGTTTGGGGTTGGCTAGTGAGCCATTATCTGTTCCTGTTTCTGTTTTGACCCCAGTAGGAGATTCTTTAGTAGTGGATCAGATTGTGAGATCCTGTATGTTATCTATTGGTGATTCAGAGACTTGGGGAGACTTGATGATTCTTGATATGCTAGATTTTAATGTGATACTGGGCATGGACTGGTTATCCCCTCACCATGTGGTTTTGGATTGTTATACCAAGACCATTACCATAGCTGTGCCCGGTGTATCCCCGGTTGTGTGGCAGGGTTCTGTTAGCCATGCACCATCTGGGATCATCTCTTGTATTCAAGCTAGGAAGTTGATTGCCCGTGGGTGTTTAGCTTATCTAGCATATGTCCGAGATGTTAGTGCTGACACCATTTCCCCTGAGTCTGTTCCTGTGGTTAGAGACTTCCTCGATGTGTTTCCTACCGACCTGCCAGGCCTTCCACCTGAGAGAGATATTGATTTTGCTATTGAGTTGGAGCCGGGTACTAGGCCCATTTCTATTCCTCCTTACCGCATGGCTCCTGCTGAGTTGAGGGAGCTTAAGGAGCAGCTCCAGGATCTGTTAGCTAAGGGGTTTATTAGACCTAGTGTGTCACCTTGGGGTGCTCCTGTTCTCTTCGTGAAGAAGAAGGATGGGTCGATGCGCATGTGTATTGATTATCGGCAGCTGAATAGGGTGACAGTGAAGAATAGGTATCCGTTGCCGAGGATTGGCGATTTGTTCGACCAGCTTCAGGGTTCAGTCGTGTTTTCGAAGATTGATTTGAGGTCTGGCTACCATCAGTTGAGGATTAGGGCGGAGGACATCCCTAAGACAGCATTCAGGACACGTTATGGCCATTATGAGTTCCTAGTGATGTCTTTTGGGTTGACTAATGCCCCCGCAGCCTTTATGAACTTGATGCACCGTGTTCTTGGCCCGTATTTGGACTCATTTGTGATAGTTTTTATAGACGACATTTTGGTATACTCGCGTAGTAGAGATGAGCATGAGCAACACTTGAGGGTTATACTCCAGACTTTGAGAGATCATCGGCTTTATGCCAAGTTCTCAAAGTGTGAGTTTTGGCTTGAGTCAGTTGCATTCCTAGGGCACGTGGTGTCTAAGGATGGGATTAGGGTTGATCCGGGAAAGATTTCAGCGGTTTGTGAGTGGCCTAGACCTACGACTGTTACTGAGGTTCGCAGCTTTATTGGTTTAGCAGGTTACTACAGACGGTTCGTTGAGGGATTTTCTTCCATAGCAGCACCCTTGACTATGCTGACTAGGAAGGATATCCCATTTCAGTGGTCGGATCAGTGTGAGGATAGCTTCCAGAGGCTTAAGGCCTTATTGACTTCAGCTCCAGTTTTGACCTTGCCGGTTGAGGGTCAGAGCTTCTCCGTGTACTGTGATGCTTCTGGGGTTGGTCTTGGTTGTGTGTTGATGCAGCAGGGTCGAGTAATAGCATATGCGTCGAGGCAGCTGAAGGTTCACGAGCGCAACTACCCCACTCATGACTTAGAGTTGGCGGCAGTAGTTTTCACGCTCAAGATCTGGAGGCATTACTTATATGGAGTTCACTGTGATATCTTCACCGATCACCGTAGTCTTCAGTATATCACGAGTCAGCGGGAGTTGAACTCGAGATAGAGGAGATGGGTCGAGTTACTGAAGGACTATGACTTCACTATTCTGTATCATCCGGGCAAGGCAAACGTGGTAGCGGATGCCTTGAGTCGGAAGACAGTGAGTATGGGTAGCCTAGCTTCTCTTTCAGTTTCAGAGCGACCGTTGGCCTTGGACATTCAGTCCTTGGCTAACCGTTTGGTTAGGCTTGACTTGTCGGATCCTAGCAGAGTTCTCGCCAGTGTTGAGGTTCGTTCTACTTTGATTGACCAGATTCAGAGCTGTCAGTTTGAGGATCAGCAGTTGTGTGACCTTCGTGATCGGGTCGTTCAGGGTGAGACCAGTCGGGCTACTCTAGATTCAGATGGGGTTCTGAGGTTTGATAGTCGCCTTTGTGTTCCGAAGGTTAGTGATTTGATTCAGTTGATACTTCGTGAGGCACATTGTACTAGATACTCCATTCACCCTGGCACACGAAGATGTATAGAGACTTGAGGCAGCTTTACTGGTGGAGTGGTATGAAGCGGGATATAGCGGAGTTTGTATCTCGGTGCTTGAACTGTCAGCAGGTTAAGTTCGAGCACATGAGACCTGGTGGTTTGATGCAGCGACTTTCCATCCCTGAGTGGAAGTGGGAAGGGATTACTATGGACTTCGTGGTTGGTTTGCCTCGTACTTCTCATGGGTTTGATTCCATATGGGTGATTGTTGATAGGCTGACTAAGTCAGCACATTTCTTGCCGGTTCAGACTTCTTATGGTGCAGAGAGGTTAGCTCAATCTACCTTCGTGAGATTGTTCGGTTGCACGGGGTCCCAACTTCTATCATTTCATGACCGCGGCACTCATTTACATCTCATTCTGGAGGGCTTTCAGGGCGAGATTTGGGTACAGAGGTTCATCTTAGTACCGCTTTCCACCCTCAGACAGATGGCCAGTCCGAGAGGACTATTCAGATTTTGGAGGACATGCTTCGGGCCTGTGTTCTCGACTTTGGAGGTTCATGGGATCAGTTTGTTCCCTTGGCAGAGGTTGCTTATAATAACAGCTTCCATTCGAGTATCGGCATGGCACCTTTTGAGGCTTTGTATGGCAGGCATTGCAGATCACCGGTAGGTTGGTTTGATGGTTTTAGTGCTGGGCCACAGAGCACAGATTTTCTTCGAGATTCCTTAGACCGAGTCCGAGTGATTCAGGACAGACTTCGGGCAGCTCAAAGCAGGCAGAAGAGTTATGCTGATCGTAGGCTTCGTGCCTTGGAGTTTAGTGTTGGTGACTTGGTGTTTCTCCGTGTATCGCCCATGAAGGGCGTGATGAGATTTGGTAGGCGGGGCAAGCTTAGCCCCAGGTACATTGGGCCGTTCGAGATTCTGCAGAGGGTTGGTAGCGTTGCCTATCAGTTAGCCTTACCTCCGATGTTTTCAGCGGTACATCCTGTGTTCCATGTGTCGATTTTGCGTCGGTATGTCCCAGATGAGTCTCATGTGTTGCAGTGGGATTCAGTTCAGTTGGATGAGGGTTTAGCCTTTGTTGAGGAGCCGACAGCTATTTTGGCCAGAGATGTCAGGAAATTGAGGTCTCGAGAGATCCCGGTTGTTAAGGTTCAGTGGAGGCACCGTCCAGTCGAGGAGGCTACCTGGGAGACCGAGAGAGCTATGCGGGTTCAGTATCCGCGGCTATTTTAGCCTTCAGGTACCCTCTTGACCTTGACTTTCGAGGACGAAAGTCCTTTTTAGTAGTGGATAATGTAATGACCCATCCGGTCATTTTCACGTTCAGTGTTGAAGTCAAGCAAATCGACAAAAGATATCGTAAGACCTTTAACAAAATTTTCTGAACCTTGGGTCAAATGTATCGGGGATTTTCTCCCAATATATAAAGAGTTAGAAGTCTCCCGAGATACCAAATCGAAGGTCTACGAGTCTAGTTTCCAACGCACAAAACTGCACGTTAAAATAATCTTGGAGTAAAGAGTTATGACTGTTTTACCGCGGACTGTCTGGCAGAAAACGGGTTACGAACAGGGTCGCGAATCGGGTCGGGTTTAACCCGATTTAAGCTTCAATTTTACGTTTTAGAATGCCATTTCAGTTCTGAAACAGTGATAAAATATAAGGGAGGATTCCGAGAGAATTCTTGAATAATTGAAATCGTGCGTAGGCGAATTACGAGCCTAAACTTAAGAACTTCATTAGCATCGTGCGTGTATTTGAAATAGTTATTTAAAAGTTGTATTTTGATAAAAATTATATTATTATTGCCTTTTCAAAATATTTAAAAGGTTTATGAAAAATATATTTGATACGATATAAGTGTTTACGTATTTATTTTATAAAGTTTTTATACTCCGTAATATTTTAACGGAGATAGGAAATTTAGTTATGTTTAAATTTATTATTATAATATAATAGGTTTTATTGAAAATGATTTTCTATGAATTGTGGTATATTTAAAATATTATATTTATTATACCACGAATTTACGTAATACCCGAATATATAAATAACGGGACGAGAATAATATTTTGTCACCTTGTGAGTGCCACCTCCACTCCACGTGCAAGTGGAGGGAGTGGCCAGCAATCATCTTGGTGGCAGCATATGGCATCTTTTGGGAATGGCAGCATATTGAATTGCTGCCTAACATTATGTTGTTGATAAGTATGTAAGTAATTAGTGAATAAATTCACTAAAGCATTACATTCCTCTCAACAAACATTAATTGCATAGTTTTTCCACACATACTATCATACGCATACAGAGAGGGATTTTGGTGGGACCAATTTAAATATTGTGGTTATATTAAATTGGTTGTAGAAAATCAATTATCTTGTCAAGTTGTTCCGTCCCAAATCCGATTCCGATTCCGATTTGGTTTTGGATTTTCTCGGAGTGGTTCGAGCTTGGACATCGTGTTTCAGCAGCTTATCGTCGGACGACAGGTAGGTTACGGTTTAATTTCCCCAGACTCCGTATATATAGAATAAAATTGTATTAATGGGTATCCTTGGGTTGGTTTATAGGTTGGTACCACAAACCTTGACCGCTTTATTCATGTCCGCTATTTTTATTCCTCCGTTGTTGGTAGTATTTGGCGATATATTTTATTTATTTACCCTTGCGGTCCTGTGAGGGCCTTATTGACTCTGGAACATAGACGGTGGGATTTTGGGAATGTCCGCGAGTCCCGGGCATAGATTTATCCTTCTAGGCTGGTTATGCTTGCTGAGTAGCTGTGGGCCTGTGCAGGGTCGGTAGGTTGATTGTAAGCTGTTGGGCAGCTATTGTTGTGTGTGAGCATATCATTTCCATGCATATAAAGAGGTTTTATCGATGTTTTACAGTGGTTTTGGCTTCGGGCCTACTGACACTGTTTTCTAAACCTTGCATGGCCCGAGGGGCCCGTTTTTGATGGAAATGATTTGGAAATGGTTGATTTCACTTGTGGTTTAAAATCATCAGTTTTACGATTATCACTAGACTCGGCAGGGCCGGAGTGCTAGTTGAGTTTCCTTACTACTTGAGATGATTTTTAGCCTCGGTTGGACCGAGCACCTGAGATGACTTTTTACTGTTTAGACCCGGCGACGCCCGGGCACCCTTGGAGGGGTTTTTCAGATATTTTCCTACTATTTTTAGTCCTGGACAGGGTCTGGGCATGCATATTTGAGACTGGTTCTATATCTTGATATTGAGACTGGGACTCTATCTTGATACATGTTCTGATACTGAGATATGGTATGGGGTCGAGGACCTCCATGGACCTTGCTATCCGGGCCAGGAGCTGCGAGCTGTGTGTGCCGGAAGAGGGGTTGCGGGGGAGTAGAGGTATACGGGCAGAGACCTTCCATGGAACCTACCTGCTGGGCCAGATCGGCGCCGGAGGAGGTACATACAGAGATACTATGGCACTTGAGATCTTCATGCATCATATCATTCATGGTTCGAGGTTCCACCCTTGTTTGCTGTTTGCTGATTGTACGCTCTGGTAGTATGGGATGCCGGAGGGTTTGTTTTCACTTGTTTGTGTTCCTCAGTTGTATGGGCGGCCGGGGGACTGTAGGTAGACTTTTGCTATTTTACTTACAGAGTTGTTCTCTATTAGGGATGAGTATGAGATTGGTTACTGCTAGACTGTTAGTTCTGGATTTGAGATTGTTATGATTAGTTGGGTTGATTCATGTCTTGAGCATGCCTATTATTACTCTTTCTCTCTTCTTCTTACACTTGAGGTTACCGGTATACCGTCCATCTCGTAAACTTATTTTGTATACACTGTTGTTGCAAGGACCCCAGGTGCGTTATTTCTTACTTTCACCTGTGCCTATGGTGTGTATATTCTGCTTACTAGCCTCATATGTGGTTCTGTTGATTTCCCTCTGGGCTAGTTCCTGTGTACCTTTCGTTGATTTCTGTGACTGATTGCTTCTATTCTGTCTATTACTACGCTTTTATCTTATATGTGCCCAGTCGGCCTATGATACCTATTGGGTACCTTATGCTTCGCATTTGGTGCTCACCCCTACCCCCTGCATCTTTGGGTGCAGATCCTAGTGTGGGCCATCGCCGGTAGATCGTTGAGATTCGTGCTTGGAGATCTATTGAAGACTACTTCAGACTGACGGTGGGCTCTTGGCGATCGGAGCTTAGCTTTAGTTTATCTTTTGCTGCATGTACTCTATTTCCATTCAGAGACATCTGTATATATAGTTTTGGTTTACTTGTACTCCATGTATGGAGTTTGGCTCTGTACTATGATACCAGGTCTTGGGGTTTGGTTTAGTTTCCGCATTTGTATATATTTACATTCATATTATCCATTTTATTCGTCTTGTTCTCTTATTTGTTAGATAGTGGCCCATTACTAGCTGTTCTGGGCTACAGGGATTGGTTCACCTACTGGGGGTGTAGGTGCCATCATGACCAAGAAATCGGGTCGTGACACAGAAGTTGTGACCAATATACACAATCTGATGATGAACAGGGACTACAACACATACGCTATGCCTAATTAATTAAAAAAAATTATTCATACTAAGGCTCAAAAAATAGAATTTCCATAATCACTTCGAGTTTAATTATGGACTTCATGTGGAATTTGTTACTTTCAGTATCTTCCTAGAGAGTCAAGAGGTTGCTTTAGGATATGAATCAAATTCAAATGCCTAACTTCCCATCTCCCACACAAGACAAACTGATCCTTACGTCTCACTCTACGTGTTTTCTTGAGCAAGGTTGGAATAACTCCTCCCTCAACCCTATCATGCTTTTGCTCGTAATATCTATACTGAATTATATATCTAACACTTCCAATCATACATTTTAAGAGACTACTGCACGCATATTAAAACACAAAGACAGAGAACAAGCTTCTACACTCTATCAAGTAAGCTTAGGAAGTAGCTGAAATGTAAAGTATTGGGCATGTTCAATATACTAATCTTTAAGTTGATAAGGTAAGGTATTTACTAATCTATCATGATATAAATAAAATATAATTGGTATAAACTACAACTACTTATTAAACATGGAGTTTAGTTGGCGAAATAAAAATAGAAATATACCTAAAGTCCACATTCTGACGAAGCTCAGTCTCCACTGCATTATTAAAAAAATATATGCAAAGTTAAATACTAAATGCTACATAATTTATATATTTAGTAAAAAGAAATTAAATAGAACTTAGCATTATAAGTTTGCATTACTTCTAACCTTGTTCGCAATGACCTAATAAGAAGTTGCATTTTCCTATACATGTCCTCTTGGCGTGCTACTACAGTATCCAATTGAGAATTTAATACTTTTATTTGCGACTGCTGATCTTTCATCTGAGCTTGCTGATCCTGGATCTATGATTGCTGGTTTTCTACCACAGTTTCAGCTGCATTTAATCATTTTTGTAGCTCATTTTGGGCACTAGTAGCTTCCTGGTTTGACTTTTTAAGGGAGTCTTCTAACTCTACGGTTCTCCATTGTGTAGCTCTTGTAGTGTTAGGTTTTGGACCATAACCGAGACCTTTTATGTACCCTGACTTTGTACCAAGTACAGTATCCACAATTTTATCAATAGTCATGGAAGACTCTCCCGAAGTATATAGAGCTTTCAAATCTTCCATGTTATTCTACATAAAAATATTAATACTATTTAAAGGAGAAGGCACAACTTTTAAAGAATATTAATCGGACAAATGCGATGAGTATGTTACTAAATTGATAATTTTCTTACATATTGAGTCTAAGCCTCTAGAGATGACCATCCTTTTTCACTCGTGTAATGAGTATGCTTGTTGAACTCGATTTTGTCAAGCTCTACACCTTCATGTTTATTTGTACCCTGTGAAATAAGAAAATAATATGAAATAGTACTAAAGTACAATAATATACCCAGGGGTCTGAGAAGGGTAGAATGTACGCAGACCTTACCTTTACCTCAAAGGTGAAGTAAAGAGGCTGTTTTCAATAGACCCTCGGCTCAAGACAGACAAAATCTTAACTATAAAAAGAAAAATCAAAGTAATATCAAGAAGCAGTTGGTTTATCTACCAAACCTAAATAGGCACATTGTAGTACAAATCCAAAGTGAGCCTCATGAAGATCATACAAGGATTATTTAGATAAAGTTAACAATTCGATAAATAAAAGGATCATGTAATCTTTTCCAGAAGTCTTACCACATTCAACAAATGCAATAACAAGGAAGCTCTCCCTGTCACTATCCTGCACTTAAATATGTTAAGGTGGATAACTAAGGTTAGGGATGGCACAAGTTCACTAGAGAGGAATAGAAGGAGAATGGAGATGGAGTTGTGCATATCATTCTCTTTTAGATGTGTACACCTTTACATTACTGAATTCCTGATTCAAATTCCTCTTTTCTCCCTGAAAGTAATATCATCCTTAAAAGATCACAAGTGTGGCAATGATGCATTTTTCCTTTAAAGTTCATAATAACTCCTCTGAATGGACTATTTGCTTGCTTTTAGATCTTTAATAGTTAACTTGGTAGAAGCCTAGTTTAGCAACTCAGAAAGATTCTGTGGATGTAGTGGCTGATATTGTACTTATTTAACTCCTTTGAGATGCTCACGTCAAGAACAAATGAGTTTGCAAGTTCTCCAATGAAAGGAAGACTGAAATATAGAAATGATAAGTATACAACTAAAGATCTGATGTCTATTGCACAGTAAGAGCTAGAGAACAATTTTCAGTTTAATAAATGCAAAATTCTAATGTTGACAGATCATCAAGTAAAACAAAATCAAGAAGTATCCAGATTCCAGAACAGTACATAAAAAGTTAGTACTGGCTAGACGAAGAAAATTTAGTTTTATCATCCAAGGATTTCAGAAATCTGGAAAAAAATTAGTTACGGGAGAAAATCCTGAAGAATGTTTAAACATGCAGAAGCAGAACAAACAGATGGTTGCAACAATAGAATGACCTCACTTCACTTGAAAAACTTTGAATTACTGTTCAAGAACTAAAGTATAACTTACAATTTCAGCACGAGCCGCTACAAACGCTTTTGACCCCATGAAATGATTAGATTTAAGCTTAGTTTGATTGACCTTGTTTATGTCGCATAGTTTCTACAAAGAAAATATAAATGTCATAACTTAAATAACAACGAGAAATAACATGAATATAAATTACCTTATGCTCTAGATTGATCCACATGTCACAAAGCCTATTCCAATTTTCTGGGGTCAACTCTTCCACTTCAATTTTACGAGCTTGTTTCTCGGAGCGTGCACTTTGAATTTTTTTTAAATTATAGCGCCATTGTCGGCTTCTATTTTTCTGAATGTCCTCACAACTATCTTTCACATAATGCTCATCCAAATCAATCTCAAACCTCTCCTAAAAAATAAATAAGTTTTGAAGAAACACACAGTATAATCACTATCATGTAATAAATTTACAAGAGTATAGAATCCTTACGCGGCATCTAATTAGTGCTGCATCTTTTTCCTCTCTTGTGAGTTCCTTCCACTTATTTGGAAGCGGAAGAAAATTTTGGGCAATTATCCCTAACTCATTGGATAGTTTTGCCTATTGAATTGCCATAGTTGGCCTTCCTTTACCAATTGGGATCTCAATTTTCATCTTGCTTCCCATAGTCTTCTTCATTTTTTCAAGACCTTTTCCTCTAGTCTTGCCACGACCTTTCCTGATTCCAGTGGAATCATCTGATGGAAAAAAGTCAGTTAAAAAATACTTGAATATAATGTGAAATCATAAGATCCTAGATATTTCTACTTCTGGAAAAACACATGTTTTAGATAAAAAAAGCTTTAAAGATGCATGCTGAAGATACAAATGAAACATTTAGGAACATGTTTTCATTCTACGTTTTTGAATTAAAAGAGACGAATGAGATTCCTGGCAAACACAAGATTTGGAACATCTAAAAGATGTATGCCTATTATAACTCTGGTGACCTTATTGGGTTCTTCTGGATTGACGTTAAAATTTCCTTTCCTTTTCATTTCTGAGTTTTTCTGCTTTTGAAAGTAACTAGAATTTGTCACACATACAAATATATTTCAGAATATGCACGTACATAATGCAGAACAGACTGTTCCTTTCATCGGTAAACATCTCATCAATATCACTAATTCAAATAATTTTTAAGTTCTGCACCATATTATAGCTCATGATATGGATTACTTAAGTGCAATCCTCACAATACAGTTACCTGCTGCCACTTCTAATGAGTAAGGAGTAATAATAGACCAGTTCAAGAAATAGTTGCATTATTTATGACACAAACACTTTTTTTTTCCTCTCATCGATCAAAAGTTTAAGGCTCGTTTAGCTAAATGAAAAAGCATAGTCCAACCTCAATGACTTCTCTAAAGATCATTTAATTGTAAGTTACATTTAGCACTCATTCAGGACAACTAAACAAAGGAAAGCCAAAGTGTCCAATAGAATTAAACTTTCTATAACACAACCTCATATGGTCCAAACTCCAAAGAGATCAAACAATACAATCAAAATCCTACTACTTTGTTTGCCCAACATTGTTCTAACCATCCGTAGCTAATGTCCATCTTTTTCATTACAAGTTTAACATAAATGAAACTTTCAAAGGTTAATGTTTTTGGTTCCAACTTGATTAATAACTAAATAACTTAATTCTAAGTAATAAAATAAAATGTATTACCTGTATTAACAACAGGAGTGAGGTTATTTGATTCATCCAGTGATTGAGTAGCTTGAATAGTTTTCCCTGTAAGTGTAGTTTGCTTAAAGACACGTCCTCCCGGTGCCATTGATTTGCAGAATTCTACCAAAACACAATATGTAATTTTAGTATGATCACAAGATATAAATAAGCCCACATCCCCCTCCTCCCGCCCCCACCCCCCTGAAAATACACAAACTAAATTCCTCATCCATTCTCTCTTGCAAGGGATTTTTGAAAAATAAAGAAGCAGAGATCTTGAAAAAAAAAGGATGTTTGGTTTTACCACCAAGAAACAAAAGCGCATAAAGCCTTGTAACAAGTTCCAGTGCATCAGAATTATGTACCACTAGATTCTGAGAAGGCAAATGCTGCAGATTCAACAAATTCTGAGCCCGGGGATAAGCCAAAAAAAATCTTCAAAACGTAATGTTAAAAAGAAAGTGAGCTTCAATTTGGATGTTAAGACTCCTGAGAGAATTCAAGATGATGAAAACAACACAACATTTTTCTCAGAGGAAGACGAGAAGACACAAAGGGAATAAAATGAACACGAGACAACCAAAGCATGTCTATGTACCCTTCGAGTAATCAGTGCTATAACTGCAATGAATCCTATTCTAAGTGCCAAGTTCAAGAAGCATCATTTGACACGCTTTAATACCATGTTTTCATAATCCATCCTCTCTTCCCTCGAAACCCAAGGGATAACATCAATATATGAAAAAAATAGAGAGAAGTTGTTTTAATAGAAGCCTTGAATAGTGTTATGCTTCACTAGTATGTGCCACACACTAACTATAACTCTGCACACCATGCGAAGCAGTAATCTACACAGTAAATTAGAGACTTATAATTGATTTTTTTTATCTTCTAATTGATTATATGAGACAAAAATAAAGCAAGATCAATCGATGTGCGTCAATATATGATTACCGCATGTAACTATCTATTTAATTTTGTTCAAACATAAAGTAGGTAGACTGATACATACCTGGTCTTCTTGTTCAGGTTCAGAAATTCCCCTTCACTCTCATGTTTTGTTACACCGAGTGCTGCCTATTGCTATTCGTGGATTTAAAAATAAATATCTCTTCATCTTTGATTGAGTTAGGTGATTTTTTTCAATGATTATGTTGTAAGACATTAAGACGAGATGACTTGAAACAACTAGAAAGGGATATAGTTGTGATATTATGTAAGCTTGAGATGATCTTTCCACCTACTTTTTTTGATGTTAGGATACATTTGATTGTGCATTTACCATGAGAGGCTATGTATGGGGGACCAGTACAATATCGTTGGATGTACAAAATTGAGAGGTTCTTGTGCAAGCTTAAGTGTTATGTCAAAAATATGGCACGACCAGAAGGTTCTATTGCAGAAGGCTATATTATTGATGAATGTTTGACATTTTGCTCTGTGTATCTTAATGACATTGAGACTAGATTTAATTGTAGAGATAGAAATGATGATGGATCTAGCAACAAAGATGAGATCAATCTAGATATTTTTTCAAAAAGTGTTAGACCATATAAAGATGGAGTATATGATGGCATACCGAAGAAAGATTTTGAGATTGCTCGGTGTTATGTGTTGAATAATTGCGAATAAGCACAACCTTTTCTTCAGTAAGTAGTTTTTTTATTTATATATATTGATATTATTTATTTTAAATTGTTTCTAAATAATTTATTTTGTTACATGCAGAGAGCATAAAGAAGAGTTATTGAAGCAAGGTGTTGTGAATATAAACGAGAAACACAGAGAGAAATTTCCTTCGTGGTTCAAAAGGAAAGTAAGTGATTTTAAGATAATAGTCATGTTGTTGTGTTTAATTTTTTTTCTTACTTACTAATTGAATGCAATAACTCTTCCTCGTAGATTATGCAATCATATAATAAGAATAAGTCAATGTCTATCAAGAAATTATATCCTTTGGCAATGGAGCCTGATGTGCGTGGAACAACACATGCTGGTTGTATTGTAAATAGTGTTAGGTACCATATTCAACAACGCGATGAATTACGTAAAAGTCAAAATTGCGGTATAGTTGTTGCAGACGATCATGAAAATGAGGAAATTGATTTTTATGGTATTATAACTGACATTCTGAGTTAAAGTATATTGAAGATAATCGAGTTTTCCTATTCAAATGCAAGTGGTTTGATCTTCGCAAGAAAACAGGGATGCAAAAAGATACTAATTTTATGAGCATCTTTGTTTAAAGATTTTGGCAGTGTCACGACCCAACCCGTCGTGAGTGGCACCCACCCAACTCCCGGATGAGCGAACCAATACAGTTCCACCCTTGCCTAGACTAGCAGCCTAAAACCAGCAAGCATCAAAATAAACTAGCAATGAAAATAAGATCAACTACTCAAAATACTTATCATAATTAATAATCTGCAGAAAATCCCACCGAGGAACTGAAAGTCATCGTACCAAACATCAATACCAAATCTAGAGTACGGGGATGCAACCCCAAAAAAGATAAGAATAGTTTTTAAGTCCGAACAAATGGACCAAAACTCTAATGATAATACCAAGGTATCTTGAATTGACAGCTCACCCTTGAAGATCGAAAACGTCGGTGCTAAATCTGAGGTCTTGTCTCAGCCGCTGGAAGATTTCCTGTACTCACCAAAAGAAAGACAAGTGCAGTATCAGTACACCACCACTTTGTACTGGTAGGATCATCAACCAGTATTCAAGAAAACAGTATATAAATAGTACACAAAATCCAGTAACAAGTATGGCACCATGCAATAATATAACAAGCATCTCTAGACTACAGGTCTCTACCTAGCTTATTACCGCATGAATCCATCTCTTACAGTTCTATTCCACCAACAAGAATAACCATAACCACACCTTACCGTCTAGCCTGAACCCACCCTGGAATCCCCTCTAGACAACTACCACAAGAAGTGATTACCTAGCCTAAACCAAGACCAATTCAACAGTCATACAACAGTTTCCGGCCACTCATGGACCACCAATCAATAGCACTTTTTAATAACAGCTCGGTCCACTCACGGAACCAATATCAAGTATCACATTCAGTAAAATAACCGGGTCCTCTCACGGAACCAATATCAACCAATGCAATACAATAATTAATAAAATAGTGCAAGATGCAATAAAGTAAACCCGTACCAGGCGTGGTACCCATGCCAACCGAATGTGTTATATCCGTACCAGGCATGGTACCCGCGCCAACCGAATGTTATACCCATACCAGGCGTGGTACCCGAGCCAACCGAATGTCAACAACAACAGTCAATATATGAATGCACACCCCTTGTAAAGCCAACAAGTAAAAACCATTTAAACATAGACTGTAAACCGAACTTAGACATTCCACACAATTCCCCTAAGCAATGTAATGCACACAATTACTTAGACAATGAGTACAATGAATATACACATTCGTAGAAATACGAAAGCCCTCACCTACCTCGAATGTTCCAAGCTCTATTCAACCCGAGTTTTCCCGTGTTCCAGATTCCTCTCACGTTCTTGGTCTAAAAATAACACATAATGCATACAATTAACATACATGCCTATACATTACCCGGATTATACTAATCCCCAAACCCCAGGCCACCCATGATCATCCCACCCTTTTCCCGGGCTCTTCCACCGTTAATTCTCCTAGTCTTATTATTTTTTACGGATAAAATAGAAAATTAAACAGTCTATGATCATTTTAATGTACCTAAATCAACACCCAAGAACATACATGTTTGGAACCCCCTTCTTCCCTAAATTCCATCATCCCTAGGTCATTCCAACCTTCCCCAATTTCCCTCCTAGAAATTCTACCGCATAGGAAACGTAGTACAAAGTGCGGGGAATGGAAACCTTACCTTAGGAATGATTTTTGGTGAAGGAATGATTATCCTTACCGAGAAAAAGGAGTTCCAGAGGCATCTTCCATTCATATCGATATTGGTTTTTCCGCACCATATTTTGATCTGCCTCCTCTTCGATCCGGGAAGAAAATCGCCTGAATTCGCCCAGCCCTTCTCCCAAAACAAACTTGTGAAATTCTGATGCTTTGAGAGTTGTTTCTGCAATAAAAACTCGGCAGCCCGCTATAGCGTCCCCCGGTCCGCTATAGTGGTTCCGCTATAGCGGTCACCTGCCGCTATAGCGGTCTTAAGTGAGTTGACCGCCCTTTGACTATCGCTATAGCAGTAATTTCTACCGCTATAGCAGTGGCTGCTATTGCGCATGACAACACTCATCACGGGCAAAAAGTTCATAAATTTGCCAGTTTTGGCCATTTTACAACACACTTGGTTCCCCCGATGTCCCGAAACAATTCTTTCACGTCAAATGCAATTCCGGGAGTTCTACTTACCCAAATTTAATTCCAAAAAGTCCCCCGAACTCTTTTATATCTTGGATACATAGAAAACTAGCTCAATCCAAGACACCTAAACCCATTTTTACCCGAATTTTCCTAGACTCTACCTCACTCCAAAACTGGCCGATGCTAGCCTATCCCAGAATTTCAAACTCCCAAACCTAGAGTTTTCTAACTTTAAAACTTAGCACAATTGAACTACCTGTAACACGGACCCGGTCATTACAACAGATACCAATTTACCCATCATTCATCCCCGAACGCTCAAACCCAAAATTACGGAAATAAAAGGAAGGAAGTTTAGTACCTGAATCCTCAAACAATTGAGGGTAGTTGTCCCGCATGTCCTTCTCAGTTTCCCAAGTGGCTTCCTCAACCAAACGATGCTTTCATTGAACCTTCACCATATCAATCACCTTTGTCCTCAACCTCTGGACATCTCGAGCAAAAATCAAGATCGGTTCCTCCTTATAATGAAGATTCTTATCAAAAAGTACCTCATCCCACTTGATGATGTAGTCCCCATCCCCATGGTATCATTTGATCATGGATACATGGAATACCGAATGGACGCCCGATAAACTAGGTGTCAGTTCTAACTTGTAAGCCACTGGCCTCACCATCTCAAGGACCTTAAACGGACTGATATACCGAGGGCTAAGCTTGCCCTTCTTACCAAACTTCATAACCCCTTTTATTGGTGACACTTTTAGCAATACTTGTTCACCAACCTAAAAGTCCATATCCCGGACCTTACGATCTGCATACTCCTTCTGCCTGCTTTGAGCAGCCAACAACTTGGTCTGTATGCCCCTTACTTTTTCCGGCTCTTCCTTCACTAAGTCTACGTCTAGAGGCTTCACATCACTTTCCTCAAACCACCCAACTAGTGATCTGCAATTTCTCCCATACAGGGCCTCGAACGGTGCCATATCGAACTGGAGTGATAGCTGTTGTTGTACGAGAATTCACACAATGGTAGAAACTGGTCCCAATGACCACCAAAGTCCATTACACATTCTCTCAGCATATCCTCCAATTCCTGAATTATCCTCTCTGACTGACCATCAGTCTGAGGATGGAAGGCTGTGCTAAAGGTGAGTTGTGTACCCAACTCTTCATGTAACTTACCCCAGAACTTAGAAGTAAACTGCGTACCCCTGTCTGAAATGATGGACAGTGGTACCCCATGCAGTCATACAATCTCCTTCACACAGATCTTGGCCAACTGCTGCAAATTGTAATCTACCCTGACGGGAATGAAATGAGCGAACTTGGTCAGTCTGTCAACAATGACCCAAATTGAGTCATACTTCCCCAATATCTTGGGAAGACCCACCACGAAATCCATGGCTATCCTCTCCCACTTCCATTCTGGAATTGTCATCCTCTGAAGTAGTCCTGCAGGTCTCTGATGTTCATATTTTACCTGCTAGAAATTCAGACACTTGGACACAAAATCAACTATGTCCCTTTTCATCCTGGGTACCAGTAACGCTGCCTCAAGTTCCTGTACATTTTGGTTACACTCGGATGGATTGAGTAGCGCATACCATGAGCTTCTGTCAATATTTTCTGAATGATATCATCAACCTGAGGAACACAAATCCTCTCCCTGAAATGCAATACACCACCAGAGTCTAGCATGACATCTCTGGACTCCTCGGATATCACTTTACTCCGCAACTTCCCCAGTTTTGGATCCTGAAACTATTTTGCCTTTATTTCTTCTATGAAGGTGGCCTTGACCTCAATGCTGGCCAACAACCCACCTTGGTCTGAGACACCCAAGTGCATGAAATTTGCCTCCAGAGCCTAAATTTCCTTAGCTAGCGGTCGTTTGGACACCCCCAAACAAGCCAAGCTACCCATGCTAATAGTTTTCTGACTCAATGTGTCTGCCACCACATTAGCCTTACCCGGATGGTACTGAATGGTCACATCATAATCTTTCAATAACTCCATAAACATTCTCTGCCTCAGATTCAAATCCTTCTGAGTGAAAACATGCTGCAGACTGCGATGATCTGTGAATACTTCACACGTGACACTATAAAGGTAGTGTCTCCAGATTTTCAAAGCAAAAACCACCGCTGCCAACTCTAAATCGTAAGTCGGGTAATTCCTCTCATGCACCTTCAACTGCCTGGATGCATAGGCTATCACATTCCTATCCTGCATCAACACAGCACCCAAACCAGAATGTGAAGCATCACAGTAAACAATAAAGTCCTAACCTTTAACTGACAAGGACAATATAAGAGACGTGGTCAAAAGTGTCTTGAGCTTTTGGAAGCTCTCCTCGCACTTGTCAGACCACACAAATGGTACCTCCTTCTGTGTCAGCCTAGTCAGGTGAGTAGCAATAGAAGCAAAGTCCTTCATAAACCTCCGGTAGTACCCCACGAGCCCAACAAAACTTTTCACCTCTGTCACAGAGCTAGGCCGAACCCAACTCTTAACTGCCTCAATTTTCTGGGGATCCACCATCACCCCCTTTTCTGACACCACATGCCCCAAAAATGCCACATAATTCAACCAAAACTCACACTTAGTGAATTTTGCATAAAGCTTTTGGCGCCTCAAGATGTCCAGCACAATGCGAAGATGATTAGCATGCTCCTCCCTACTCTTAGAGTAGATCAAAATATCATCAATAAACACGATAACAAAAGAATCCAAGTAGGACTTAAACACCCCATTCATCAAACTCATGAATGCTGCTGGCGCATTGGTCAATCCAAACGACATTACTAGAAACTCGTAATGTCCATACCGAGTCTGCAAAGCAATTTTCAGAATATCCTCAGGCCTAATCTTTAGCTGATGGTACCCCAAACTCAAGTCAATTTTCAAAGACACCGATGCACCCTGAAGCTGGTCAAATAAATCATCTATCCGGGGTAAAGGATACTAATTCCGGATGGTCACCTTGTTCAACTGTCTGTAGTCTATGCACATCCGCATACTACCATCCTTCTTTTTCACAAACAAAATTGGAGCCCCCCAAGGTGAAGCACTGGGACTTATAAATCCCTTATCTAGGAGTTCCTGCAGCTGAGTCTTAAGTTCTCTTAACTCTGCCGGAGCTATTCTATATGGAGGAATAGAGATGGGATGAGTGCCTGGCTCCAAATCAATACAAAAATCTATATCCCTATCCAGAGGCATACAAGGAAAATCCACTGGAAACACCTCTACAAATTTGGACACCACCGGAACTCAGTAAATAGAAGGGGACTCCACACTATCATCCCAGAGATGAGCCAAGAAGGCTAGACACCCCCTTCCCACTAGCTTTCTAGCTCGAACAAATAATATTATCTTAACTGACTTAGGCCTGTATACACCTTCCCACTCTAATCTATCCTTACGCGGAATTTCTAGAGTCACAGTTTTGGTGTTATAGTTCAACACAACATGATAAGGAGATAGCCAGGTCATACCCAAGATAATATCAAAATCAGCCATATCCAGAATTACTAAATCTACCCAAGTACGTAGCCTCACAAATACCACAGAACAGTCATGATACACATGAGTCACAATCACTGACTCTCCAACCGGGGTAGATACATGGATAGGGGAATCAAGGATATCGCAATTCAAATTCAGACCCAAAGCAAAACTAACAGACACATAAGAATATGTAGATCCTGGGTCAAATAATACTGAGGCCATTTTATCACAGACAAGAATAGTACCTGTGATCGCTGCATCTGAGGCTTCCATCTCATTCCTTCCTGTAAAAGCATAGCAATGTGCCCGATCATTAATCCGAGCAACTTCCCGGGCCGGCTGCGCCGCACCCCGGCCTGTGCCGCCGTTCTTTCGATCTCCATTTCCTCCTGGAAATTACCTTGCCCACCCTGTGGATGACCCGTAGCATTACCATCTCTGCCTGCCGGAACCACTTCTCTAGTCTACTGCTGACCCTGATTACCTGCCTGCCTATGTGGACACTCCCTCTTAAAGTGGTCGAACTCACCATAATGTAAGCAACCATGGTCCAAAGTAGGCCTGATAGATGATGTATAATATGCCCCTGGCCTCTAGGAGTTGAAGACTGAGCTCCCTGACAACCACCCGTAGTAGCTGGCAGAGCTGACTGAATTGGATGGTCCGAGTAATCCTGCTGATGCTGGCCCCTAGAGTATGAACCACTAAAATTTCCCTCATTCCGGGGCCTTTTGGCTAAAGCTTTAGCCTGCCCCACTTGCCTAACTCCCTCAGTCTTCTTCACATAGTCCACCACATCATTAAAACCCTTGCCTGAAGAAGTCATATGCACTAACAGTACTTGCAGATCACTATTTAGAGCCTTGACAAATAACCGGACCCGTTCCTCCTCGGAACCCAACATCTGTGTAGCAAAATGAGACAACGCATGAAACTTATCCTCATAAGTGAGACCAATATGCCACCCTGCTCCAAGTTCAGAAACTCATCCTTCTTCTGATCCCTCAAGGTACGGGGAACATACTTCTCTACAAACAAGGGCATGGAACTGCTCCCAAGTCAGTGGAGGTAAGATAGATGACCGACACTCAACATGAGACCTCCACCACTACTTGGCATCACCCTGCATCTTAAAAGTGACAAACTCCACCCCATGCTGACGTACAATACCCAATTTATGAAACCTCTCATGGCAATCCAAGATGAACTCATAAGAATCCTCCTTTTCTGTACCCTGAAACATCGGAGGTTTCAGTTTAAGGAACTTAGTCAGCATCTCATGCTCATTGCCTGTCATCACTGGGCCTAACATCGACCTGAGAAGATCATTTGTTCCCGAAGCTGCAGCCATCCTTGGTGTAGTAGTAACTGCCGGCTGAGTATCCAAGGCCTGATTTGCATAAGCTGCGGGTATGGCTCCAGCACCAACCAACCCACTCAAAATATCCCACACCTGCCTGAAAGCCTGTGGTGTCATATTAGGAAGGCCTGCACCCCCAACCGGTGTCGCCTCCTCCTTAGA
The DNA here is from genome assembly GCA_003996215.1 of Jaltomata sinuosa. NCBI lineage: Eukaryota > Viridiplantae > Streptophyta > Magnoliopsida > Solanales > Solanaceae > Jaltomata > Jaltomata sinuosa. Next base: position 135,754 of record QJPP01007348.1, on the reverse strand, counting down.
TCTTCCATCTTCTATGACTACTTCTTCTATATCCACAGCCACAAGATCCTGAGGTGGGGGAGGGGTTACCTTACGTGCAGTAACAACAGCTCGTGCTCCACCCCTGGAGGGTGCGGCTCCAGCTCGCCCCCTACCCCTTCCCCTACCTCTGCCGCGAACTGCTAGGCCCACTGGCTTGCTCCATTATTCCTTGTAGTAACAATCTGCGGACTGAAGAGTGAATGAAGTTAGATACCAATTCGTATCACCAGATACCAATTGGAATCGAGTTATAGCACAAAGGAAAAGAAGAAAGAGAGAGTTTTTTTCCTAAAGCCCCATAGCATCTCAAAGAAAAGTACGAACGTCTCCGCACCATTTCGCAAGACTCTACTAGACCTGTTTGGTACAATGAGATCAACGAACCTAGGCTCTGATACGATCTTAGTCATGACCCAACCCATGGTGAGTGGCACCCACCGAACCCTCGAATGAGCGAATCAATAGAGTTCCACCCTTGCCTAGACTAACAGCTTAAAACAAGCAAGCATCAAAATAAACTAGCAATGAAAATAAGATCAACTACTCAAAATCTTATCATAATTAATAATCTGCGGAAAATCCCACCTAGGAACTGAAAGTCATTGTACCAAACATCAATACCAAATCTAGAGTACGGGGATGCAACCCCAAACAAGATAAGAATAGTTTTTAAGTCCGAACAAATGGACCAAAACTCTAATGATAATCCCAAGGTAGCTCGAATCGACAGTTCACCCTTGAAGATTGGAAACGTCGGTGCTAAATCTGAGGTCTCATCTCAACCACTGGAAGATTTCATGTACCCACCAAAAGAAAGACAAGTGCAGTATCAGTACACCACCACTGTGTACTGGTAGGATCATCAGCCAGTATTCAAGAAAAAAGTATATAAATAGTACACAAAATCCAGTAACAAGTATGGAAACATGCAACAATATCACATGCATCTCTAGACTACAGGTCTCTACCTAGCTTGTTACTGCATGAATCCATCTCTTATAGTTCTATTCCACCAACAAGAATAACCATAACCACACCTTACCATCTAGCCCAGACCCACCCTGGAATCCCCTCTAGACAACTACCACATGAAGTGATTACCCGGCCTAAACCAAGATCAATTCAACATTCATACGACAGTTCCCGGCCACTCATGGACCACCAATCAATAACACTTTTCAATAACAGTTCGGTCCACTCACGTAACCAATATCAAGTATCACATTTAGTAAAACAACCCGGTCCTCTCATAGAACTAATATCAACCAATGCAATACAATAATCAATGAAATAGTGCAAGATGTAATAAAGTAAACTCATACCAGGCGTGGTACCCGTGCCAACCGAATGTGTTATACCTGTACCAGGCGTGGTACCCGTTCCAACCAAATGTTATACCCGTACCAGGCGTGGTACCCGAGCCAACTGAATGTCAACAACCACAATCAATATATGAATGCACACCTCTTGTAAATCCAACAAGTAAAAACCATTCAAACATAGACTGTAAACCGAACTTAGACATTCCACACAATTACCCTAAGCAATGTAATGCACACAATTACTTAGACAATGAGTACAATGAATATACACATTCGCAGAAATACAAAAGCCATCACCTACCTCAAATATTCCAAGCTCTATTCAACCTGAGCTTTCCCGTGTTCTGGATTACTCTCATGTTCTTGGTCTAAAAATAACACATAACGCATACAATTAACATACATGCATGTACATTACTCGAATTATACCAAATACACAAACCCCAGGCCACCCATGATCATCCCACCCTTTTCCTGGGCTTTTCCACCGTTAATTCTCTTAGTCTTATTATTTTTTCCGGACAAAACATGAAATTAAATAGTCTATGATCATTTTAACGTACCTGAATCAACGCCTAAGAACATACATGTTTGGAACCCCGTTATTCCCCAAATTCCATCATCCCTAGGTCATTCCAACCTTCCCTAATTTCCCTCCTAGCAATTCTACCGCATAGGAAACGTAGTACAAAGTGTGGGGAACAAAAACCTTACCTTAGGAACGATTTTTGGCGGAGGAATGAAGAAATCGCTTGAATTTGCCCAGGCTTTCTCCCAAAACAAACTTGTGAAATTTTGATGTTTTGAGAGCTGTTTCTATATCAAAAACCCATCGGCCCGCTATAGCGGTCCCGCTATAGTGGTCACCTGCCGCTATAACGATCTTAAGTGAGTTGACCGCCCCTTGATCGCCGCTATAACAATAATTTCTACCGCTATAATGGTGCCCTCTATCGCGCGTGACAACGCTCATCACGGGCAAAAAGTTTGTAAATTTTCCAGTTTTGTCCATTTCACAACACACTTGGTTCCCCCGACGTCCCGAAACAACTCTTTCACGTCAAACATGATTTCAGGAGTTCTACTTAACCAAATTTGATTCTGAAAAGTTTCCCGAACTCCTTTATGTCTTGGTTACATGGAAAACTAGCTCACTCCAAAACACCTAAACCAATTTTTACTCGGATTTCCCTAGACTCTACCTCGCTCCCAAACCAGCCGAGGCTAGCCTAGCCCATAATCTCAAACTCCCAAACTCGGAGTTTTCTAACTCTAAAACTTAGCACGATTGAACTACCCGTAATGACAGACCCGGTCGTTACAGGTAGGAACATGATTCTTTTGTACTAGATACTCAAGCAAAGTAAGTATTTTACATTGATGACCCAAAATTAGGGAAAAATTGGCAAATTGTGCTCAAATTTCAAGAAAGGCACTTATATGATGTGCCAGAGAAGGAAAATACAGAGGCAGAAAGTGATGGGTTGCATATTACAAATGATGAAATGTATCAAGATATGTCACTTGAAAGTAACTCAATTGTTAATGATACAGTGGATATGTTGAGTCAACTACATGGAGATGATGTTGAATCGATTACCATAGATGCAAATATAATTGAATTGGATGTTCAAACTGAACATGAAGTTGATTAAACGGAGAAGATTCTGACCAAGAGGATTACACTATAGTAGAGTACATCAGTGATCATGAGGAGAATGAATATAATAATAGTACTACTAACAATTAAGCTGATACCACAGGTGATGACGATGACATTGACTTGTGATATAACATCATAATAATCAAGGTCAGTTACATGATAATATATAGCTCTTATGAATTATGTATATCTTGTTTAGTTCATTTTAAGGGGATGAATTTCATAAGTTATTTGTAGATTTTGTTTGATTGGATGATGTATATCTTGTTATGTTGAAAACTTTAAAAGTAGCAGCCTTATCACTGCAACAAAAATTAGTTTAGTGCAAATTATTGAGTGGCAATAATCTAATTGATGTTAATATAAACTCTAAACTCATTTTACCAAAAAATAAATATTAGCTGGGACTTGACAAAATTTTACCGTCACTTAAAGGTAGTCGGTAAACGTTAAAAGCTTACCAAATAACTTATATTTTCTTATTTTTATTTTTCCTCTAATTAGTTTTTCGTTTTAGAGACAACCGTCCCCTCTACATGGCCAACTACTTCAATTTGAGCAGCTTGTTGATTTGTTTTTTAATCAGTTGGTATGTTTTTCATCCATAAATTATGGGAGATAGAGCTGAAGACATTTTAATGTAACCCTTCCACTTGAATTTTCATTTCTTTATAATATGCTTTTACGTTCAACTTATAGTATTTCTTTACACTTGAATACGTGAGAAATTTTTTAGCTGAATGCAGTTGTCTGCTTTCTTTCCATTTAAAATTTTAATTGCCTTAATATAATATAGAAAACCTGATTCCTGATATTTAAAGATCTTCAACTGAAATCAAGTAAAAGGAAAAAAGTTAAATTTTTTAAACATCTAATTTTCTTTATAAGACTTTGTAGTTTGTATACTAGGGATGGACTTAGTTGCAGTTTAACCTGTGGAGCTGAATTTGATTCTAAGGTGATAGAATTTTGTGTTTCCTTAAGCAATGTATTATAATCTCTCAGTTTATGTTCTTCTGTGCATTTTAAGAGCTGTCTCTTAAGATGATGAGCCTCGGCAATGTCCTTCTTCTCAACTTTTTGCCCTGATTATATGTAATGATCTATCGCTTTTTCTGCATCTCCAGTCTGTTTAAATGGGAAAAAAATTTGACTACATAAATCAAATTTAGATAATCATCTAAAGAAAAATATTTGACTATTCAAAATGTTGTACCTAAGGTAGAGTCTTGCAAGATGATAATGTGCATTGTGATAAGAATAGTCTAGCTGGATGGCCTCTATGCACGCAACACATGCCTCAATCACGTGGCCTAAACTAATCAAAGATGCACTTTTGTTGCTATAATAACAAGCATTTCTTAGATCAATTGCAATAGCTTGATTGTACAAAGCCAATGCCTCGTCAAGTTTCCCCCGTCTATACTGCTCATTTCCTATGGACTTGAGCACATCAGGGTCCAATTTATTTATAGAACCATGAAACGTACTCCTCTATTGATGGCTTCTTACATTACTAGGTTGCCTTATTATGTTTATTAACACAGAGTAAGTGCTGGAAAGACGATGTTTATTATTGAAAGAAAAAGCTGAATAAATAGAGTTACATCCACTAAGAAGACTCCTAACGAAATACTAATAACGTGTCCTAACTAAACAATATCTGCTGAAAGTAAATTATAAATGGAATACTACTACCTAAACAGATAACTAATGTTACGACAAATACTAGTGACTAATAATGGCATGACATGTTCCAATACACCCCCTCAAGTGAGGCGATGGGTCACTAAGCCTAACTTGATCAAATGTTTATCAAATACAGATTTAGGCAGCGCCTTGGTGAGGGTGTCAGCTATTTGATCGGCACCATGGACATGAACAACACAATTTTTTTTGATGTTGACATGGTGGAGAACAAAGTGAAAGTCCACTGTAGCATGCTTCATTTTGCCATGGAGGACCGGATTTTTGCTCAGGAATGTGGCTCCAAGATTGTCACAATAAATGGTAGGTAGCTGATGTACTAGAAAGTGCAACTCAGTGAGAAGATTGGTAACCCACAGGGTTTCAGAGAGGGCATTAGCCACCGCCCTATACTCAGACTCAGTGGAGGAGCGAGAGATGGTATTTTGCTTCTTTGAGAACCAACTGATCAGATTGTGACCGAGGAACTGGATGTACCCAGATGTGGAGACTCTATCAGTGATGTCCCCACCCAATCCGCATCAGAGTACACATGCAAATTGAAGTTCTCAATGGGATTTACACCCAGGCCTAGATGGATGGTGCCACGCAAGTAACGAAGGACACATTTCACAGCTTTCTAATGGAGATTTGATGGGGCTTGCATGAACTGGGACAACTTATTCACTGCATCAGCGATGTCCGGTCTAGTGAAAGATAGGTATTGAAGCCTCCCTAAGACTCGACGATAGCGTGTTGCATCATTCAAGTGAGTACCATCAGATAGTGTGAGTAGCTCAGATGCACTCATTGGAGTGTGGACACTTTTTCAGTCAGTCATTAGTTCATCATTTAGGATCTCATTCACATAGTTTTCTTGGGTGAGAATTAAACCGTCAGAGCTGCATATCACTTCAACACCAAGAAAGTAGTGAAGATTACCCAAATCTTTAACAGAGAATTGAGAAGCAAGGGAAGAGATAACTGATCGACACTGAAAGTGTTGCTGCTGGTGACAATTATGTCATCCACATAGACAAGGAAAAATATTGTGTCAGTTAGACCCTGTCGGACGAGTAGCGAGGCATCTGATTTCATCTTAACAAAGCCTATGGATGAAAGATAATCCATGAGAGCATTGTACCAAGCTCGAGGGTTTTGTTTCAAGCCATAGGTTGCCTTGCGCAACTTATATATGTGAGTTGGTTTGTCATCATTAGTGAACCCCAGAGTTTGTTCCATTTACACCTCCTCTTCCAGGTTAGAAATACATTATTGACATCAAGCTGACGGAGGTGCCAGTTGTGACGAAGTGCCACATAAAGGAATATTCGGACCATGGTAGGCTTGACGACAGGGCTGAAAGTTGTGTGGAAGTCAATGCCTGGCCTCTGAGTGAAGCCTTTTTCAACCATTCACGCCTTGTATCTATCAATAGAACCATCCGCTTTCCTTTTTATCCTGAAAAGCCACTTGCAGGAGACAATATTTTTAGCCGGGTCAGGAGGAACAAGTTCCCAAGTCTAGTTTTTAATTAAAGCATCAAGTTCCTATTTCATCGCTTCACGCCACTCAGTATGCTTTTGTGTTTGTTTAACAGTAGTGGGTGTGGTGGTGGGGTTTAATTTGGCCAGGTAATAAAATATTTGTTTGGGTTTGGTGATATTATTTTGGGAGCGAGTGACAACACGGGTATGGGGAGATGGACAATGAGTGGATGGAGTTAGTGGTTTGGTGTTCCTGCGTTGATAGACACGGAGAGGAGGCGGGCTGCTATTTATGTTTGTAGGGATAGGCGTTGGGAAATTTGTAGTGTTTTGTGGTGGTAGGATGCACATGTATATAGGTTGAAGAGATGAGTCCTTTACAGTAGGAATTGTAGAAGAGGAGGGAGGTAAAAGTTTACCTGGAGAAGGAGTCATTGCTGGAGATGAATCTGCTTCCACCACTGATGCACTATCCAAGGAGAAATGTGAGTATGAGTTGGTCTGGGAATGTGCCTGAGAGGGAGAAGATATGGAGGGGGAGTCTGCAACTATGCGTGTGTGTATTTCCAAGGGAGGGGAAAAATCTGTAGGTGTGGGGAGTTTGAGTGTGGGCTTTGAAGACTCTAAAATTGTGGTATTTTACCAATTCAAGTGAGCTGATTTAATTGCAATATTGGAGAATAAAGTTTTAAAAGGAAAAATATTCTCAATAAATTGCACATCTTGAGATAAATATACCTCTGAGGAAATTGGGTCAAAACATTGGTGACAGTGATGGGATAAGGAAAATCCAAGATACACACACGGGGTGGATTTTGGTTCAAGTTTATTTTTTGAATATGGTTTAAGCCATGGATAGCATAGACAACCAAATATTCGCAAGGAGCTATAATCTGGTGATTTTCCAAGTATTCACTGGAATGGGGATTGATTATCTAGTTGAGAGGTGGGTAGAAGGTTGATGAGGTAGACAGTGTGATGACATATGAAAGACCAAAACTGGGGTGGAAGAGACGCCTCATGTAAGAGAGCTTGCAATTTTGACGATATGGCAATGTCGTCATTCTGCAAGTGAAACTCATTGAGGCGTATAGGGTGGGGATAAGAGGTGTTCAATTCCATGAAGTGAGAGATAGGGGTCAAGACCTTTGTACTCTCCTCCGCCATCAGTGTAAAGTGACAAAATTTTGGTATCAAAATGTTTTTCCATCATAGGATGGAATTTTTGAAAGAGCTCTTAGACGTCGCTTTTATTTTTTAATGTGTAGAGCCATGTGTATTTCGTATAATGATCAACACAGATATAGTAATATAATTTCTTGTCAAGAGATAAAATCGGTGATGGTCCCCATAAATCACTGAAAATTATTTGAAGCGGTTTAGAGATACACACAGATAATTGAGTAAAAGGATGTCGATGGGCTTTATTAGATAGGAAAGAATTACAATAAAAATGTTTGTCTCACTCATGAAATGAGAGCGAGAATTTATTTAAAATAAACCTAAGAACTCTAGAGTGAGGATGACCCAGACGTTGATGCCAAGTAGTGAAAGGAGTGGATGTGGCAGTCATGAGAGCTTGGGGATATGAGATAAGCCACTCATACAGTCCATTATTAGTTCGGCCGTGCGCCAGCAGTTTCTACGTTTTCAAATCCTTCACAACAAAGTCAAAAGGAAAAAATTCAATAGATTTTAGATTGTCTTGACAAAATTTAGAAAAAGAGAGAAGTTTGCATTTAATGGATGGGGCACACAAAGTTTGCGTTAGCTTGAAAACATTATTTGATGCATTTAATTGAGTAGAACCAGTGTGAGAAATGAGAATTTTGTTACCATCACCCATAGAGACATCTTCGGTACCGTGGTACGGTTGTAGGTTGTGTGGCTCTGTAGTAATGTGATGGGTGGCTCCTGAGTTGACTATCTAGGGGTTGGTGGCGGCAATAAACCCAACGCATAGTTGGCTTTAGCTTCGAAGTGATTGTGAGACTTCGAGTGGCAGACATTGGCGGTGTGACCAATCCTATTGAATAGTTGACATCGAGTAACAAAGTTTGGATTTGAGTTGGACTGCCACTATGGTGGAGCGTTTGGACGTGAATTCTGGCGCCATTGTTGAGAATTATTGTTTTGCCTGCGATTGATGTGATTGTTGGTGTTGGATTTGTTAGGAGTAGCGATTGCAGCAGTTATGGAACCAGACAATTTCTTAGCATCCTCATGGCGAAGGAGCAGTTCATGATCAAGTAGTTTCTCAAACAATTCCTTATAAGAGACAGTCGTATCACGTTCACGAATGGCAACAGAGATTTTACGAAACTCAGGACCTAGACTATTGAGTATTTTGAAGATGAGTTCAGGGTTGGACATAGGAGCACAAGCAGTGGCTAACTCATCTGTAAGAGACCGAATAGAATGAAGATATTCGGTGATAGAGCGAGAGTCCTTAGTGATACGGGTAAGTTGATCATGTAGACTGAAGACTCGTGTTTGGGATCTGTTTGCATAAGTGGTATGCAGAGCATCCCAAGATTATTTGGACGAGTCAGCTGCAGCAACAATAGAGGAAATGGTGGGTTCAACAGAGGCCATGAGGGCATTCTGGATGAGTTGATCCTGACGGAACCAAGTTAAGAAGGCAGGATTCGCAGATATGTTTGTGCCAAGGGTAATCGTACGACTAGGAGCCGGAATGGTCCCATCGAGATGGCCAAAAAGGTTATATCCATACATAAGCATGGAGAATTGGGCTTTCCACTTAGCAAAGTTGTGGCCACCGCTAAGTTTGATGGGTAATTGGGACGCAGGATTGAATTGAATAATGATGTTGGTACTCGTTGTGTTGTCATAAGTAACAACTCTGGGATTGTTATTTCCATTGTGATGTGTCATCGTTGCTGATCTGCTTGAGGAAGGCGTAGAAGAAGAAAGAAAAAATTGATCGTTCTCGTTAGAGAGTATAGAGCCCTAATACCATATTAACACAGAGTAAGTGATCGAAAGACAATGTTTATTATTGAAAGCAAAAGCTGAATAAATAGAGTTACATCCACTAAGAAGACTCCTAACGAAATACTAATAACGTGTCCTAACTAAACAATATATGCTGAAACTAAATCGTAAATGGAATACTACTACCTAAACAGATAACTAATGTTACGACAAATACTGGTGACTAATAATGGAACGACATGTTCCAATAATGTTACCTATCAAGACTTTGCCTTTCTTCTGGATAGTCTTTTTCTCACTTGGGGAATTTTGGTTCCCCTACAACTTCAAATTTTTCAAGTTGTCTAATAGCTTAATATTGCCGATTGAACCGCGATTCAACATTTCATTCGCCTTGGATTTCCGATGACTAAAGATTGTCATGCTCAATTAACTTAAGGTGAAAGTTGGTTCACTTCTAAGCTTTTGTGTGTATGCCAAGTTTACATTTCTTGAATTCTTGACAACATTGTTGTCAATGGACTTGGTTGAATTGGTGGTAATGTTGATGTATTTGAGTTTGTATTTCTTCTTGGAAAAAGAGCACCTATTAGACCACAACCCAATTCATTCACTACTGAATAATCTGCAACTTTTGATCAGGTTAATTGACCACTTTTTCTAGTTTTTTCCATATCAATAGTTTTTTAACCATTGATCACTGTTTATACATGTGAATAGAGTTGTGACATTAGCTATGTTTTCATAAGTAATAGAGTTGGTCTAAAAAATTTCAGGTATAACAAAATCCCTTATGTGTTCTGAGCTAGTGGTGGAGACATAATCTTGTATGTTGCTTTGTCTTTTTGATAACTAAAATTTTATTAACCAAGTGCGTATATGTACAACTCAAGGAAAGAAAACCAAACGTTTCTAGCTGATCAGGACATCTTGCTCCTAGACCAGGGGTACATTATCCTAGCACCAATTACTCCCTCCCCTCTAAGTTTCTCCTCCCAAGCAAGCTAGGTTGGGTATTTATCAAACCGTGCAACATACATAGCTATCTTGGGGCACATGTTAGCTCTATAATAAACCACCTGGATGATTCGTTTAATGATAACTTCCTCTGTACTGTGTCTATTCTTGAAAATTTGAAAGTTCCCTTCCTTCAACACATAGTAAATTCCAGTAGCCAGTGACATTTTATACAATGCATCTCCTCAATGCCTTCCTTTTCAATGATCAATCGCCCAAACTAGCTCCCCTTGCCAGTTTAGATTTCTCCTTGGTATTCCTTGCCATGTCAATACCTTGTTCCATAAGCTCCCAGTGACACTATATTGGAAAAACAGATGTTGGATGGTCTCATTTTCCAAGAGACATAGTTGGCTAGAGTCCACGCCCCATTTACTCATCCTGTCCCGAGTGAGCAATCGATCATGCATGTGCTGTCAATCTTAGTATAAAAATCCACTTTTTATCTCCCTTTTTGCCTCGTATAATTTTATACCAAGACACCTTATTAAGAGGTTCCATTAAGGACTGGTAGATAGCTCATAGCCTTGACGAAGAACTGCTCCATCTGTTGCACAATGATTAAATTATGGCCAGCTTCTTCAAGTATTGCTTAGCCTTGAGAATTCGCTGGAGCATCTAGGAAGCATTCTTTTGGCTAGTGACCCATACACTACCATCCTTTATATAGTAGGCATGAGTCCAAAGCATAGAAGGAAAATTTATGGATATTAGCTTATATTGTTCTTAAACATAGAAGTTGGGTTTTAAATATTTGACTAGAAAATAAAGCTTAGGAATTGATAAAAAAAATTATTCTCCGAGGTGGGAGCTCCACCATTAATTTTATTACTATCATTCTGGATCTGTATCTGCGCCATTCTCAAAGTTTCCATCATCCATCTGTTACAGTTGCAGGCCTCCTTGAAAGATGATGTAAGATGGTTGTGTGACGAGACTCCACATACTGAGCTATTTTGGGTTCATGGATGAAATTTGCTATTTTCTATGCAATATTCCCCAACCTCCTCTGCTCATGTCTTCCGGAGTGATGATAGATTTGTTTTGGCCTTGTATCGCAATAAAGGTTATATACCTATCATTCTCATTATATTTAAGAGTGCAGACGAATTCTGCAAAATGGTCGCTTGTGCTCCATCTCTTAATGACATTCCCATGTACTTCGGATGCTTCTACATTCTACCCATTCGTACCATGTATCTGCACCAGCGTGACATCTAGTTATTTCATAAGACTTAAAATTTGCATTATAGAATATTGTGTTTTCCTCATCTACTCCACCTCCGGCCATAGCTGCCGGAAGATGATCCAAAAAAGAAATAACTGACACTGGTGGTTTCCACTTTTTTTTTTCAGCACAGAATATCGAAACAGGTAGCCATCTGATTTTTATTCAAAAGAACTTATTACTATATCACTAGCTATGAAACTGGATGAACCAACTGAAAGTTTAAGCTACATCAACTACCAAAATTCATAGTTACTTTTTGGTATCACTGAAATGCTATTGAAGAATAATCCTTGTTCTTGTCTTAAAGATTAAGAATGATATCACTATTAGCAGGTCAAGTTGCACTACTAGTCTCACCTACCAAAATTTTCATTCTCTAAAGTGCAAGAAAGAACTAATTAATGAGTTATCCCGGGAAAAAGAACCAAAAAGGAAAATGCAACACTTATGTAACATATTTACAACCCAAGTTACTTGTCGGAAGCTGAAAATATTGATAGCTGATAAGTACTAGACTTATTGCATTTTAAGTACCAAAGAAAATAACTAATAAATATTTGCCACAAATCATTTGGCATCAAAGGTATTACTACATTAACAAAGACAATATCACATGATGAATCAATTCAATTTATCCTATTCTAAATCCTTATCATGCTTTTGCTTGTAATAGCTATACTAAATTATGTACTCTCCCTTTCCTCATTTAGTGTCAACACTGAACTGATATATATATATATATATATATATATATATATATATATATATATATATATACACACACCTGCCCAACGAGGCCTTATCTTCATCAAATTTTATAGTGGATGGATCTTTATTAGCTTAATAATGTTGGATGTAATATTCGAATGTTATGCATTATAATTTTTTTCAAGTCTTGAATTACATATGTAGCAATAATATAGATCAATTTTGAAATACTGAAAGTTGAGAGATGTATAAATACTTAATTTTTTATCGAGTAGGGACCTGCAAGTATATTTGACTCCCTTACGAACGGCTCCATAGTGATACTGATTACGTGATCCGTTCCTAGACACCTCCTAAAAATCTAAGATTTGATATAACAATGTTTATCGAGTTTATTGTCGAATTGTTAATCGACTTCTGTTTACATAAAACACACTTGACTAATTATTGTTATCATTTTTTAAAAGGGCACTTTTCATGATATTTTCTGATTATTATACTAGCATATTTTATGACTTGTCCCCATTAAAAATAGTTATGGTTAAGTGTTAATTTCATTGAGCTAGCGACTGACTCCCTACTATATTTTTTTTTACAGAGACAACAGGTGATGTTGACAAGGATTTCATTAGGTAGAGCACACGAGTTGACAAATTTTTGGTGAACCTTTGCATTGCTTTTGTGTGGGCAAGAAGTTATTTATTTGTTATCGTCTATAAAATTCTTAGAGTAGCTCTGTTAGTCATTTCAGTAGTTTCATGAGAATTCTTTTGTTATCAACTTGCGATTAGTATTACACTCTTTTTCATATTTGGAGATGGATTTGGATTATTATATTTCGAATAGATTGTTGATGAATGTTGTGGCTTGTTTTGGTGATATTAATGGATATGTTGATTTTTCAGACATGAATTTTTTTAGATAGGCCCAAAAACAAGGAAAACTCTATCCAATTTTCTGTAAATTTTTGTTAAGAGTTTCTTTGGAATCCTACCCTTTAACGTCGGTCACGATCCTAAATTGGACCGTAATACAAGTGATGTAGCTAATAAATCAATATCACCCATAGACACAAGAAGATCATCTGCTGGTTGTAATCTTAGTCAAACTATTAAAGTTTTTCGTAATTGGATTAGATATTATGACAATGTGATTATGCGGTTAAAATGAATGTTAGAATGGTTGGAGTGAATATTGTGTTTAAATTTAGTTTGTAAAACTAATGATACTATTTTATGATGATATTTTTGTATTGTTAAAATATGTTAATATTTTTATTGTTTATATATTTGTTTTGGTTTGATTATAAGGTTTATATGTTAATTAGTAGATAATATTTAAAATTTAATACTTTTCACAAATGCAATAAAAAAAATTACTAACAATTTGTGAAAAGTTTTGATTGCAGTTGTTTTTTTTCTCTAATTTTTATTTTATTTAGATAAAATGTGTTTAAAATTAATGATCTTATAGATTATAACTATGATTTTTTTCGTAGCCATAATTGAACTATTCAACTATGAAGTTTAAGGCGTAGTCATGTTTTTGTGACAAAATTTTATTATGACTAATTGTAGGTTAAATAGAGACAATAATACAATCGTCACTAATTATTTGAACTATTAGTTATAAAAACTAAGGTCACAATTAAATATAAAATTTTACAGCTAAAGCTTGCAATGATTAACTACAAATTCTAATTTGTCGCTAATGAATCAATATATTTTTTGCGACAATGGTTTTTCGTATCTAAAATTTAACTAATTTTAGGACAAAATATAATTTGTCACTAATATATCAATATATTTGTGCGGCAATTTTTTATTGTATCCAAAATTTAACTAATTTTAAGACAAAAAATAGTACGTCACTAATGTATCAATATTTTTTTTGCGACAAATTTTTTCAAGTCTAAAATTATAACTAATTTGAGACAAATAATAGTTTGTCACAAATTGAATACATTATTAGTGACAAAATAATTTATCACTAGTAATTTAAAATTCGTCATTAATGATATTTATTAAATGGTGCCAAATTATTTTTTGGCGAAAATTTTTAGTGGACAAAACTTTGCTACAAAATTAAATGTTTCGTGACTATAAGTATGTTGTCTCATGCATTTAAATACGAAACGTAATTTTTGTCACTAAAAGTGAACAATTAGTGACGAATTTCATATCGTAGATAATAATTTCGTAGCTTTATATCATATTTGTTGTAGTCCCAATTGCACCCACCCTAACACTCTTAGCTAGGTTGGCTACTTAGCCAAAGCCTTATCGTGAAACATCCCCTGTCATTGCTCAGGGTGTCCCTATTTGGTCCACTATGGGGGGAGACATTCCAAAGAAGTCTTTGATCTTCGAAGCTCATCTTTGGTATGATCTTGTTCGCAATCATTTCTTGCCTTCCCAAAATGATTAGAAAATAACTCAAGATGGGACCATTCTGATTGCGGCTATTATAAGGGGGGAGCCTGTTAATTTTGGGGAGTTGGCAGCTATGGTGATAAGGAGAAAAGCTCATCGAGGAAGTGAATCTTTCCCCTTCCCGGTGCTGATTACTAAGCTTTGTGCTAAGGCTGATGTCCCCATCCTCAGTTCTGATAAGTTCGCTCATTCTATTAGGACTATCGACCTTGATAAGAAAACAGACAGGGACGCCTCTAGGTTTATGAGGCAAAGGACTGAGCAGTTGGGGAAAGTTGACAGTGATGAGCTTGATGCTGGAGTAGATGCCTCATCTCCTTTCTGGGCTACTTCAGAGGCATGTACACATTCCCCTGCACCTTCGATGACTAAAAGTGGCCTTCAAGACATGGTGGAAAAAACTCATAGCTATGAGAGGCAGCTGTCTAACCTAGCTATGAAGCTACCTGGTATGATAAACAAAGCTGTCAAGAATATAGTGCAAGGGGTAGTGGATAGCTTGAACACACTGTGCAAAAGGGTAGACTCCATTCAAGGGGAAATCATAACACTCTAGAAAGATGTTGACAAAGCAAAAGGTAAATCTTCGATACTGGAAACAGGTTTGACCACCTTACCTCCACCTCATTTCATTCCCGGTCCCTTAGATAACTTATTTGCAGCTTATGTGGATGATGATGAGGTGCTGCCTGGTAATCAGGATGCAGGGTTGGATGATGATGAGGATCTGATTTTTTAGAGAGTTCTCCGAGAGTCCACACTTACTTCACACTCCCAAAAGGGTGGTGCTGGCCCAAGTGGAAGAACCTCAGATGAGGAGACCACTGCAGATAATGATGATGATGATTAGGCTTAGTCCTCCAGGGAGTTCCACCTTCTTTCCCTTGAGTTATTAGCATTGAGGGCAATTATCTTTTTATAGGGAGGGGGTGGCTTCACTTGCTTTTGGTTGGTTTCCCGTGATTGGGCTTTAAATATTGTTTTTATTTCCCTTATCGGGCCTTGTTGACATTCTGTTAGATTAGATTTGGCCCTTGTCAGGTAAATTTTGGATGATTGTGATGCTTATTGCCCTTGCCGGGCCTTCTTCTTTTAATTATGCTTTTGTTGGAGCTTAAGTGCGCCCTTGCCGGGCTTGATTCTTGTTGTTGATATTGTATTGTCGGGTTTGTTTTACATGCCCCATTGTATTACTACCCGTGTTTTACAAATGCGCTAAAGGCCTACGCTTGTTCTTAAATGAATCATGAGAGCGCGAAATTTGAAAATCGGATTATTAATAGTAGTGTAGCAATAAACTTCGAGGGTTTTCTTAATACCACGTTTCTTTCCTAAAGAGCAAAAGTTTTTTTTGTCTTTCTTTTTCTTTTGTTTTTGTATTGAACCGGGTTGGTGTTTATCTATGATAGATTGAGAGGCGATTTTTTGAAGGGAAAATGCCAAGTATTAGTTTAAAATTGAGTCCGTAGTTTCTTGTCTCAAAATGGACCCACAAAAAGTTTTTCCTTGGCAAATTATTTTTGAAAATAAAAGGAAGAAGGGAAATAAATTTTTGAGGAAAAACATTCTCTTGTCATGACTTGCACACTCTCACTTTGGCTTGATTGACTCATAAACAAGTGTGTAATGAACTCGAAATAGCTTGTCGAAAGTCATTTGTCCCAATTGATTTTGAGACTAATGAAAGAAGTCTTGTGGCATGATGCCTTATGTGGTGAGGCTTTACCTTGATTCTCATGCATGAGTGCCGTCTAGAACTTGCCCCGAATGTGATTCAAGGAAAAAGTCTAGGTGTGAACGAGCTTGAAAGATGACCTTAGGACCTTGTTAATAGCCACTTCACCCAAATGACTTCCCATGACATCAATCCTAGTGAACCCCTTTGAGCTTATAACCTTTCTTTGGCACCTTGTTAACACCTTGACCTTTTTGAATCTCTATCTTTGCACCAGTCCTCCCTAATTGTTTGAAAGTGAAATATAGGCTAAAAGCCTATGTTTGGGGGGGGGGGGAATGAAAAGAAAACATAGGCAAATGCCTAAGTTTGGGGGTACATGTGAGAAAATTAGGAGAAGAAAAGATATGTACTTCAAGTGCAAGGTAGAACCTTAGGTTTGAATTGAAAATTGGTCCAAAAGTCAATCCAATGAGTGAAAAAAAATGAAAAGCAAAAAATTAGGGGCTACCAAATGAAGGCGATACAAGGAGTTGCACGATCATTATTGAAAAGGAGAAGCTTAGGTTGTGTGAGGGAGAAATAAGGTGAAGTTGAAATTTGAAAATGTGAGCGGTGTTCGAAATGATAACAAAGAGCGTTAGGGATATGTAGTTACTTGAACCAAATGAAATCCTCACCTTCTCCCTAGCCAACATCTTAACCCGCAAGTCCTTGGTGATTCCGAGCATGGCTACCCTACATTAGTGGCAATTTACATAAAGGGCAAGCCAATGGTTTGAAGTGTGTGCACTTGAACTTCCTTGAGAGAGTGAGAGTCTTCTTGGTTCTCCTATAATCCCGTTATTTTGTGAATTGAATGAATGTGAGTGTGATTCTCTCTTGTGGTGAGTGGCATCATGCACTCGAATTGAAACATGAAGTTTCTATTTCAATTGAGAGGAATGAATGAGATAAGTTGTGTGGAAAATCTCGAGGCAAACCTTGATGGTCCATTCTAATGACTTGAGAAGCTTAAATGTCTTATTTTAAAAGACAAAATTCCCTTGATTTTGAATGAGAAATAAAGTCCTTTTAGAAAAAGGTTTTAAAATGACCAATTGCCTTGATTTTGTGGTAGTTCAAATTGAGATGAGCATTGCAGTTGATTCTTTTGTTTGAGTCTTTTTGTTTATTCTTTTTCTTAATTTTTAGTTTAGATTAGTGCTTTGTGCCTTGATTGAGTCTAGAGCGTAATTCATTCCTTGCCTTGTGAGTAGCTTGCTTGAGAACAAGTAATAGTTCAAGTTTGGGGGTTTGATAAGTCGATAAACTACCAACTTATTGAGCCTTTATCTATGAATTATTGCTATGTTTTGAATAGATTTAGAGGTCCTTATGGCCTTTATTGATGTCTATGCAGGTACTTGTGATCAAAGATGGAAAATAAGGAAATGGACCCAAAAAGAGCTTAAAAGGAGTGAAGTGTGAAGTGATCGAAAAATACCAAGATTCTGCCCTGAGATTGCAGCGCTTGTGAGACACACACAAGCTATGGTGCACTTCGCACATATCACCGCATAAACCTTTGAATTCCCTGAAGGATCTGTCATGGGGTGCGGTCGTTGTGTGATGCGCACAACCCATGGTGCGAACCGCACCCTCTTTGCATGATGTCTCCCATGTTGGCTGAGTCACTGGTTCAAATGAAGAAGGTGTGCGACGCGCACATGCTGACGTGCGAACCGCACGTCGGGCCTCACACTACTCGAAGGGCATTTTTGTCCAGAAATTTAGTCACTTTTTGGGAAAGTATTTAAACCCATTTTAGGCACAATTGTAAATAAAATTTTTGAGTCATGAATATTTTGAAGAGTTTTTAGCTTTGAGAACAAGTTTTCCTCTCCAAGAAGAAGAGGGTTTCAATCTATTCTCTCTTCTAATTCTTGGTTAACCATTTGTGTACAAAACTGATCTTAGAACTTGAAATTACACTTGAATGAAGAGGATTTTGACTTACCCACTTGGTATATCTCTTTCCTTTAGCATGAGTAGCTAATTTCATTTGTCTAGGGATGTGTAGATAATGGGTGCTTGACAAATGGGTGTGGGGTTGTTAATTCCTTCTTATAATTGCTTATTTCACATGGGTCTAGTAGTTTCACCAAGTTTTAATCCTAAAATTGGTGGTTGCAAACATTGATTTTCCTTACTTGACTATGTTGTTGCTTGAAAGAGAATTTCATAGTTTCGGATGTGAAATTACTAGTGGGAACTTGGGACTTCATTCAGATTTGAGGCTAGAAATAGCTCATCTCGATGAAATCACACATTTAAGGGTCTAAGCTAGAGATAGTGAGACCTTCCTAAGCTTGATCTTAGTTGTTTGTTGTTAAACCAATAGTTCTCTAACTGAGATTATCGGATATGTGGTTGTTGACCGAGAGATAAACAACCACACCCATGACCAAGGATATCTATGTCAATGATCGAGAATAAGCTTGAATAAGAAATTACCCTATCCCACATTAAAGCCCCATTGGATACACATCCCTAGTCGTCTACTCAATTTGGTACATCCGTTTTACTTTCTTGCATTGCTTCGAATTGTGATTGTTGTGATAGAATCCCAATTCCCCCAATCCTTTACTTTCATGCATTTAAACACTTACTCTCTTAGTGAAGTCGTTTCTATACAATCATCATTGTGTTATCTACAAGTCTCTGTGGGTATGACCCCGATATCCATTGGGTACTTATAAATGTGTTTTGCTTGACGATCATCATTACCTCCTCATGGGAGAGTACGTTTGAGCATTTATCAAAGACTACCACTGCCAACTCAAAGTCATGAGTGGGGTAGTTTTGCTCGTGATCCTCCAGCTTCCTTAATGCATAAGCTATCACCCAACCCTGCTGAATCAACACACAACCCATACAACCTGACAATGCATCACAATACACTAAGAAGCTCTGACCCTCAACTGACAATGTCAACACCAACGCTGAAGTCAATAAAGCCTTAAGACTCTAGAAGCTATACTCTCACTGATCAGACCATTGAAATGGGACATCCTTCTTAGTCAACCTAGTCAAAGGTGCTGCTATGGAAGAAAATCCCTTGATGAACCGTCCATCGTATCCTACCAACCCAACAAAACTGCGAACCTTGGTAGAAGTAGTAGGCCTCAGCCAATTATGAATGGCTGTAATCATTGCTGGGTCCATCCTAATCCCATCCTTAGACACCATGTGTCCTAGAAATGCTACTGACTCAAGACAAAACTCACACTTTGAGAACTTGGCATAAAGTAGACGGTCTCTTAAAGTCTAGAGTATGATCCTCAAATTCTTCTCACGCTCCTCCCTACCCTGCAAGTATACAAATATACATCAATGAAGACTATCACAAACGAATCCAGGTATGGCTTGAGCACCTTGTGCACTAAGTCCATAAAAGCTATTGGGGCATTAGTCAACCCAAATGGCATCACCAGGAACTCATAATGGCCATAACGTGTCCTAAATTCTGTCTTAGGGATGTCCTTTTCCCTAATCCTCAAGTGGTGGTAGCCTGACCTCAAATCTATCTTAGAGAACACTGCTGCACCCTGAAGCTGATCAAACAAGTCATCTATATGCGACATCGGATACCTATTCTTTCTAATTACCCTTTTCAGCTATCAATAATCAATACACATCTGCATTGAGCCATCTTTCTTCTTCATAAACAAAACTGGAGCACCCCAAGATGACACATTTGGCCTGATAAAAGCCTTAGCTAACAAGTCCTGAAGCTGAACCTTAAGCTCCTTCAACTCAGCTGGAGCTATACAGTTAGAGTAATGGAAATGGGTCTGGTACCCGGCTCTAACTCAATGGCAAAGTCTAGATCACGTTCAGGTGGAAGGCCTAGTAGGTTGGTCGAGAATACATCTAAAAACTCTCTAACCACAGGAACTAACTTGGCAGAAGAAGTGTCGGTGCTAACATCCTGGAAATATGCTAGATAAGCCAAACACCCACGCGATATCAACTTCCTATCCCGAAGACAAGAAATGATCCCAACTGGTGCATGGCTAACAGAACCCTGCCACACAACCGGGGACACACCGGGCACGGCTAAAGTAAAAGTCTTGGCATAACAATCAAAAATCACTCGGTGAGGGGATAACCAGTCCATGCCCAAAATTACATCAAAGTCTAGCATATCTAATATTATCAAATCATCCTAAGTCTCCAGACCATCAACAACTACCAAGTATGATCTAACAATTTGATCCACTACTAAAGAATTGCCTACTGGGGTAGCAATAAATAAGGGAACAGATAATGGCTCACTAGCCAACCCCAAGCAATGAACAAAGTAGGTAGAAACATATGAACATGAAGAACTAAGATCAAATAAAGCTGAAGCTAACTAACGGCAGACAAAGATCATACAGTGATCACCGCATTTGAGGCCTCCACCTCCGGTCTACCAAGGACCACATAAAACTAACGCTGACCTCCAATAACCCGACTGCCATCCTGACCACTTGACCTGCCTTACTGGGCACCACCCTTACTATGGACACCACCTCGTATAACTGGTGGCTGCACTACTCTCAAAGGCTGAACCAGCTGAGTAGCTGGCTGAACTTTACCCTACTGGGGGCAATCTCTAGCAAAGTGACTGACAATACCAAACTCATCGTAAGGCCCTGACGCCCTACCCTGGCATGATGAATTAGCTGAACTTGTATTGCCACCACGACCTGATGCCCGAGATGATGTACCTCTTGATGGCTGAGCTAAGCTCAGCCCACTGAACCCATGCTGACCACTTTAACTAGGCTGAATACCATAACCATGATCAAACTGAGTCCCACCTAAAGCCTGAAGCAATGCCTTAATTGACCAGCTAGACTGGACCAGATGCTGCTGCGGTTGATATTCTCTGCCCCACTAACCTGAACCTCTACCGCCAGAGTGAGAACCACTATAACCACCCTGATAGTGTGGTCTCTTATATCTGGACCTAGGGTCCTAGCGATGTAAATCTTCCTTAGTGCGAGCATGGTCCGCTATTGCCTAAAATGATAGCCCACTAGCAACTAGTATCTCTGTAATTTTATGCAACTCAGTCCTCACCCCCTAAACAAATTGATGTATCTGGTCTAGTTCTGCAGGAATAATCATATCCCTAAATAGAGACCACTGGTGAAAATGGGTCTCATACTCAGAAACTATCATAGACCCCTACATCAACTGGGTAAATTGCTCTCTACGGTGCTCACAATCATACTGTGGCAATAACTTGGCCGTAGAGGCCTCGTAAAACTCCCTCTATGTTAACTGAGGAGACTCAAGGGGCCTACAAGCTACCTGGGACCTTCACCAAAGCTTGGCTGGCCTCTCCAGCTAATAGGTGGTATAATCCACTCCGTGGGCATCCAACTGACAAAGGTGATGAAACATCTCCTCACAGGTAGAGATAAAATCATAGGCATCCTGTCCGGGAGCATCGAAGAAACTCGGTAGGGATAGTATCTGAAATTGACCCAAAGCCTTCTGCTATGACTCTGACATAACTGGGCAAGGAGCGAGAGGCTGAGCGACTGTAGGCACTAAAAGGACCTATGCACGGAGAGCCATATTATCAGGCTGCACTCTTGAACTCTGAACACCTAGGGCTAGATCCTGAATGGACGTCTGGCCTATATCATAAGGCTGACCCCCAACCATGCAAAAAAACTTAAGAAGCACACTCCAAATATCTGGTGAAGGAGCTGGGGCTGGTGCTGATACTGAAGCTTCTACTGACCCCGGTGGAACCTGGGATGCCCTCTAGTCCATGGATTGCTTGTCCAGAACTGGCTCAGGCTCATAGTCAACCTTAGGATCTCTAACTAGTGTCGGCGCTCAGGCACATCCTCGACCTCTACCTCTATGTCTACCCCAGCTCCTGGTTGTAATGACCCTCTAGGTTATTTTCTATTTTTTGTGATTTTTACATGTTTTGAGCATTCTCTCAGTGGCTATAGGTCATTTATGACTTGCTGAGACTAATGGTTTGGTGCCTGGGCCGTTTATTAGGTCATTATAACCATTTCTCTATTTTAGAACTTAAACTTAAGAAATCATTGACTTTGATCAACATTCTAGGTAAACGTGCTCAGAATCAAATTCCAGTAGTTCTGTTAGCTTTGGAGCATAGATTTTGGTCTATTCAAACTCTTGGTTGGGGTCTGGGAGATTTTGGTTTGGTTTTATCTGTTTTTCTGTGTTTTCAAGACAATAAGCTTGTAGAGTTGACTTTGGTCAACATTCGGAGAAAATGGCCTCCGATGGAAATTCTGTCAGCACCGTTAGCTTTAGAATGTCAACTTTGGGCTTGAAGAACCTTTGGTTTATGTCCCGAGAATTCTGAACTTATTTCGGGCCATTGAGTTCTACTTTAAAAAAAATTGGCCAAAGGTTGGTTTTGGGCGTGGGGCCCACTTTTCATTAAATCAACCTCTGTTCGGATTTTCATCAATTTTGTTGAGTTCAAAATGCTATTTTTAGTTGAATATGATAGATCATTTGTATTTGTGGGACCCTGGATGCATTCTCGGGGGTTCATCCATTAGCTTTTGAACAAGCTTGGCAGCAACTTATTGCTGCTTGCTGGTATGGCACCACAGCGGGTGCCTGGCCACACTTGTGCTAGTGCGCCTGCGCCTACCAACATTGGCAGGGGAGCACGCCTATGGAACCTGGCCACTGTGTCTCCTGTACGCTTGCGCCTGCCTGGCCCGCAGCTGCGCCCATGCGACTGGCAGCATATAAGCTGGCTAACTCCTCTCTTTCATTTCCTATTTTCTTCAAACTCATTTCCCCCCATTAAATAGAACTCCAAGCTCCATTACTCAACTTTAATCCTCTCCAAAGCTTTGTGGTAGCAACATTCCGGTCTGTGATCATTTCTTTCCCTCTAATTGGTAAATTTCTTTCTTTATTTCCGTAAATTCTCTATCTAATTTCCCTTCTTGATCAAGAGAACTTCGGGGATGTTTTAGTCCCCAAAACGAGTGCTGTTCACGCTCAACTTTTGGACATGGGTTCCTTAACCTGTTGCAAACAAAATTGTGAATTTTTTTTCCATTTTGTTATGCGGGTCCCGAGAGTCATTTTCTGACTCGATTTTCATATAATAATATGGGTGTAATACTTCTCATCTTGGCACTTAGATTATGTTTGTGATATCATGATATCTTTCTGAGGCTATTCAAAAGGGGAAGGCACATGAGTGACAGTTTATGTTTGCAGTTTGGCCCCGAGGTAGGTTACGGTTTACTTTCCTAGACTGAGTTTAGTTAGGTTTTTTATATCTTATAAATTACTGGAGCATTAGGTTGGATCTTAGAATAAAAATAGGCTTAAATTCTTTGATTTGTATAAATTGGCCATTTTGGATCGTATCTTAGAGTTATTACTGTTTATCCTTAGTTTAGGAGCTGTAGGGCTGCTGTGGCTAGCCTAGAATCCTTAGTATGCTTTTAGGAGGTTTTAGAGGTAGAGTAGATGTTCTTAGTTATTTTTGTAGTTATCTCCGTTCTTGCCCTTTTTACCATCGTGTGTAACTGTAGGCCCGAGGCTATAGCACGAATTAGACAAATTTCCAGGTCAATTCTCTTGGTAGGAGGGTGTTTTGCCATGTTTTTCCTTGTTGTGTGATATATTCTCTGAATTTGGAAATTTACCTGTCATATTGCATTTACATGCCTATCGATACAGAAAGGAAAGGAAATTTTGGGAATTTGGACTAAACTTGAGATTTTCCATGTTTATCATGATTTTCGAATTTTTAAAGGAACTATCTTAGTTTTACTATTGTTTTTGGAAAGGAAAGAAAAGCACCACTTTTATGCTGGTCCGAGGGACGTTCTCAGATCTTTTCTCCATTTACATTTATGTTGATGAGTCCGATGATCGATTCTGGGTGCCTCGATGATCACATATTCGGGTTTTTACTTTCTATGCATATATTGATGAGTCCGAGGTTAAATTCTGGGCACCCTGGGGCACCAGATACTGGGTTTTTCATTTTATACATTCATGCATCACATCTTCCCCCATTACATTGCATTAGCTTGAGTGTACTTAGATTATCTGTTGCCTTGATTAATTATTGTTATTATCTTCTTGTCCGTCAGCTCGGTTAGTTCTATTTTCTGTTGATAACTAGATTTAGGTGGATTCCTGTAGTTAGCTTACTTGCATGTAAATTATATTATATATTATCTTTCAGTGCTCGATAGGCCTATGATGCCTACTGAGTACCCGTTGTTTTCCTACTCATACTACACTATGTATTTTTTTTGATGCAACACCTAGTATGAGCCACCCTCGTTGATCCTCCTATCATTTGTGGCCAGCTGCTATTCCGATCATGGTGAGCTCCCGACGTTTTGGAGACTTTTACTGCTTTCCATCTACATTTCTGTCTATATTTTGTATTTTGGATAGACAATACTTGTTGTATAGCTACTCTGTATTTTAAACGCTATTGCATGGGTGACACGAGGTCCGTGGTTAGTTCTTGTGTATATATTGTATTCTCGATCACTTTAGGGCCATTTTTGTATATTTATTACAGTTGGTATGTATCTATACTTTTTGCCCCTATGTTCTTATATTTCTCTTCCGCTTTCCTTACTTAAACTGCTTTATTTTAGCTTCCGCATTATTGGGTTGGCTTGCCTATTGGGGGGGTTATGTAGGTGCCATCGTGGCCCGATTTTGGGTCGTGACACTGGCCGGAGCTGGAGGTGCTGGTGCTGAAGGCTCTCTCTCGTCCGCTGCTGAAGATCTCATTCAAACCATCTGCAGAAGAGTGAATGGAACAAATGAGATTCCAAAAAACCATCTAGGATAAAACGCATGATATGGAAGCAAGAGAAGACTCATGTTTCCTAAAATGTCACTGTAGCCTCCCAAAGATAGGGTACAAATGTCTCCTCCCCGATCCGCAGGACTCTACTAGACATTGGCTCCTATACAGATGACCCTGGTGAACCTTGGCTCTAATACCAAGCTGTCATGACCCAATTTCTCAGGTCATGATGACACCTACAACCTCCTTGTAGGTGAACCAATCGCCATAGCCCGGAATAGTTAGTAATAGGCCACTACCTAAGGGAAGCACGCACAATCAGGAAAATAAGCGAAAGAATGTAAGAAGGCATAGAAAAAAGAAAAGCAACCTAAATATATATATATATATATATATACATACATATATATTTATATATATATATATATATATATATATATATATATATATATATATATATATATATATATAGAACACTACACCATCCCATGACCTGGTATCACAAGTACAAGAGCCACTACCAAATAGACAGAGTACAAAAAAGATTTAAAGAAAAATATACAACTGTCTCTGAATATACAAAAGAGTCAACTGTGCAAAAATAAGAGATACAGACAAGACCCGGTCTCCAGGAGCTCACCCTATGTCTTGGATGTCCCAAAAGATGCACGAGGTCCCCACGTCAATAGCGATGGAGCATACTAGAATCTGCACCAGAAAAATGCAGAAGTATAGTGTGAGCACCAATTGACAAAGCAATCGATACCCAATAGACATCATAGGCCAATTGGGCACATATAAAATGTAAAAGCAGTAGATAGAAGATAAGAGAAGAAAAGGGTCACATAAGCAAATAGAGTGAAGTACATGGAAGCTAGCAACATACGGAGGGCATAAAAAAATACAAGTGTACTAAGCTAGCCACAAAAAATGTATCACAGGACACAAATGTAGGAGTAGGGAATGCACCTGGGTCCTTGCAATAACTGTAAATAAAGAAAGCTTAACAAACAGGGAGGTGTACTGATAACCTCAAATAAAGGGAGAGAAAGAAAGGCAACTAAACATAAACATGGTATGAATACAACTCACACGGTAAGGATGATTGAAAAGTAACTAACAGGTAACTACAATAGGATCAAGTAACACTAATCTACCTACAATCCCAACAAGCACCCATACACCCGAGGAATACATACAAGTGAAGACAAAGCCTACCAGCATCCTATACTACCGGAGAGTACACTTAGAAAATAGCAAACAAGGGGTGGAACGGTGCCAAAATGAATGGTATGATATGATATGCTAGTGGTACTGTATGCACCTCCCCGATGCCCGTAGGCCCAGTAGGTAGAAACCATTCAAGGGATTCCCCCAAATACTACTCCACCGTATACCCCTCCTCCAACACTCTTGGCCTGTAGCCTCTAGTCCAGATCGAAAAGGTCCATGGAGGTCTCCGCGACCACATACTAACTCTCAAGATCTCATCATGCATGCCTAGAGTCTATCCAGGTCCAAAATCAATAATAAAATCATGTCTAGCGCTCAGCCTGGCCAAGTCTAGTATCATCTCAAATACTAGTGTAAAAACCAACATTTAATCCCTTTTACTTCAAGAAGATCCATTAAACTAGTTTTAAGTCCATTTATATCCATTAATAACTATAAAAGAGCCCTTGGGGCCATGCAAGGTTAGAAAACCCGTGATAGTCAGGCATGCAACCCTGTAGTAGGAATAAACCAATGTAGAAAAGCTCTTTCATGATGATGATATGCTCAGATACAACCAACAACTCAATATCAACCTAATGGCCCTACACATGCTCAATACGCTCTACATCACAAATAACCAGCTAGCAATCATGAATCAATGTCCTGGACTAATGGACACTTCCCAAATATCCCACAAACTACGGTCAAGAGGCATAAGCAAAGGCCACTCAGGACCGTAAGGGGTAACAATACCGTACTAGCTCAAATACTGAAGCAAAAGAACAAGAACAAAAAAAGGAAGCGGACAAGGTCCGGGGTGCCAACCTAGTAATCCCAACCAAAGGAGGAACTAAATAGTACAATTACATTCTATATAGGCCATGTCTAAGATCGGTAAGCCATAGCCTACGTGGTATCCGATGAAAAGCTGCTAGAAAGTTGTCGTTTGAGATCAACTGCTCCGAGAAGCCCCAAAAAATAATCAAACTATCAAAAACATAATCTACTTGTCAATACAAAGCTAACGTTACCCATAATGATAACAATTACCCGGGTAAAAAATCTGGGTCAACAACGTCCCCATGGGCCCTACAACCCGAAATTGAAAATGGAAATTACCACAAAGTTTCTAACGCTGCAAAGAACACATGCTCTAAAATTTAGCATAATTCAGGTAATGGAATGGCCTAAAACAACCCCTAAACCCCAAGAGTAACTCAAGAATCAAACAAATAAATTAACAAAATTAAAGGTTAGAAACTTACAATTGGAAGACAGGAATAGACCACGGACGACAAATAAACTATCCCAACACTCTAAGGTGAACCCACACTGAGAATTGCTTAAATCTCTAGAAAAAATGGTGGAAAGAATGATGTTGGAAACTTAGAGAAAATGAAGGAGATGACCCTTAGAAACTACCAGCGGTCGGCGCATCTACGGTCATAATGACACAACTGCGTCATTGCAGCACTGCCCAAACCACAGCAGGGGCGAAGGTCAAAAAAACCTCCAACCCCACATGTGCGGGAGAAGGAGTGCAGGTGCACCCCCTGCTGATGACACCAAGACCATAGGTGCGGCACCCAGAGCGCAGGTGCGGCTGCACAGGTGTGTCCAATGCACCACAGCCGTGCCATACCAGAACTAGCTACAATATGCTGCAAACACAAGTCTGAATTCCTCAGATCACACCTCCGGGGATCATTTGGGGACCCGTGCATAAAAATAGACTATGCTACCCTATTAGAAATGGCATTTCAGACTCAATAGAATCAAAAAAATTCCCAATGGAGGTCGATTTAACAAAAGTGGGCCCCACGCCTAAAAGGACCAACATTACCAAAATGGAACCCAATAACCTAAAAATAGTTCGAAAGCCTCGAGAGTGGAACCAAAGGTCCCCTAGCCCAAAGTCAACAATTCGGAGCTAACCACGCTGAAAGAATTACCATCCGAGGTTGTCTTCTTCGAGTGTTGATCAAAGTCAAACTTCTAACTCTAACTAGTCTGAAATCTCAAAAAGTGAAACAAAACAATAATGAAAGCTCCTAGGCCCCGACAAAGGGTCCTACTAGACCAAAAACCATGCTTTAAAGATAACAAAATTGTCAAAATTTGATTTCAAGCTCGATTGCTAAGAATGTTGACTAAAGTCAATGATTTCCTACGTTAAAGCTCTAAAATAGGAAAATGATCATAAAGACCAAACAAACGGCTCGGGCACCAAACCATCGATCTTAACAAGTCATAAATGACTTGAGGCCTCTACAGGTATGATTTAAGAGTACAAGGAAAGTGAAAACCCAAAAATAACCAAAAGGGTCATTACACCAATTTACCCATCGTTCATCCCTGAACGATCATCATTATGAAAAAAATGGTACGAGCTTAATTTTGAACTTTAACTCCCCTACCACAAAAACGTGATTACAGACTTATACAAACAACCAAAATTTCATTTCCCTCGATGTACTAAAAACTCAACCTGAAATTTATTACTATCCTGCTCTGCTAAGGAATCTTTCTTCCTTCAAATTGCACGAGACTAATTTAGAACAACCCTTATCCGAGCATCAAAGAAATCTAGGGCTTCGTCAATTTATCAGCACGAAAAGAATTCAGACATGACAGACAAAAATAACTTTCCGTGCTATAAGGGATTGGATCCTGCTATAGCGACCCAATTCCCGCTATAGCGTCCTTACTATAAAGGGAAAATTCCCACTATAACGGTACCATAGTAGCGGTTTGCCTCCTGCGGTAGTGGGATTAGGGAGGTAAAAACTTGGGATTGTTCCCAGTTTTGCCATTTTCACTACACAATACTCAAATTTTGATATTCTGGACTAACCCCTTTACGTTAAATGCTATATCTAAAGTTTTACTAATTAAAATTCCGTTCTAAAAGTTTCTATCAAATACTATGCCCCTCACATATTATGATATCACCTTAATTTTATCAAACACTACACCTCGAGACACCAAATATCTCTAAACCACACAACACAGAATTTTCATTGGAACCCATAGATTTTGTCAACCTCATCCTAGGAAAAACTCTACCCGGGCACTTATACCCTAACCAATGATATGACGAACACATCACCACCACTCAAGGAGAAATAACCACCAAGTATTATCATGATCAACAAGAGGGATATGAATATTCAAAAATACATCTAATAACCCCACTCCCTCAACGAACCTACAACTAAGGATCATCTATTATAATCAAGCAAACTTATTTCAAAAACCTCAACAATTCTATTATACCTTTTTCAAGAGATACTATCATCCAATAATGATTCACATAAAATAAGCATATGAGAAATGTCAAACAATAATCAGCCAATTACAGGTTATTTTGTTAGACATGGGTGACTATTACCACCAATAGGTAACCATAATTTTGTACCCAAGAACTTAGTTCAGCAATAATCTCACAATTTTCTCATCAACTACACATTATCATCACAATGCAAGTAGATACTCAATCAACAGTAAAAATCACCGAGTCAAATAAAGTCTGATGTTCAAATATATATGTTACCTCAAACAGACAACATCACCCACATCAAACAATTAATTTTCATGCCAAGGGCTACCATATCCACCCTTTCATTCACTTAACTGACAATCCAGTCATCAATTAAACCTTCAAGTTATCACAAAATTTAAAACCAAAACAAATTTTTCCTTAAGTCACAATCATGAATTACTATAAATTTTTTTTACCGCAATTCCCGCTATCAAGCAACAATAGGCCTTTTTCCATGATACTTATTCACGTACCAACCACTTGAAACAATAGTTTCCACAATCATATACCATTTTTCCTTACCATTTTAGCAATGATAAGACCATGCCCAGCTTTAAGCATACCGTTTTCCACTTAAATCTTATAACAAGAATTCTTTTAACTATTAACGCATAACCAAGTTATGACCTTTCGCAATTCACAATTTCACAATTATTCAAGAAACTATGATTCACATAAGTATCAAACTCCATTAACCTGATGCACCAATTTAAACCTTTATGTTACTACCAACAATACAAGCGACAATCGTAGTCAAATTCTATCACACATCACACAATGCATGGCAACTTACCACACCTGCCTATCACAGATTTAGAGTTAACCAAGAAATTAGAATTCACAATGACATGAACTCAGAGAAATTTCATAATAAAGTAAGTTATCCTTCGTATTCCCTTAAAATACTTCCACTAACATTTTTGATGACCATGAGTCGATCATCTAAAATTATACATACAACCCTTATGGCCAGATACAAATTAGAACCTTCCCGGTTTCAATTTCTGTTGCCTCTATCATTCCAAGTGAAGTCAAGTGACATCTATTTATCTCATTGAGATACCAATTAGAATCAAGAGATACCAGTTAGACTTAACCCATACACGTAACCATACAGACCTCACAAGAGGAAAGAAAGAAGTGCAACAATTTCCTAGAATGCCTCATAGCTTTCCAAAGATTAGATGTAGACGTCAACACACCAATCCATAAGATTGTATTCGATATATGCTCTTGTACTGGGAGAGCAGTAACTTAGGCTTTGATACCAAATTATCATGACCCAACTACTCGGATCATCTGCGCACCTACTCTAATCCGCCTAGATAAGAGAACCCTTACCATCCATTTAAACAGGTATGTGGAAGTCAAATAAGAAACCATAATGAAATACTTTTAGAAATCATAACCAGTTACAAAACCTTTAAATAAAACTGAAATATTTCCCAAGGAACTAGTTTAAACATGTACAAGAGTTACTAAGAGTAGTACAAAAACCAAAACACAGCTTCTATCATAGGAAACAATAACAGAAGCAGCTGGAGATCTTTGCCGTGTCAAGCCTGAAACACCTACTGATCCTGCAACTAGACTATACCCCAAAAAGAGTACAACAAGAGTAGTATAAGTACAAAAAATATGTACTGTTAAGCATCATCGATCGACCCAAATTAAACCACATATATATCATATAAATAGCCAGAAGGAAATATACAACTGAGAGTTATTAGCTAGAGGTCTTTTATTAAACAATTCCTCAACACCTTGACATACTACAAGTCTTATCATTGAAAGGAACACCTCACTCATTATCAAGCCATACCTTATTGTATGATTACTTATGAGTTCTACGTATTAAACCCCAATGGTTCCTTACCCTTGACATCCCACCAATTCAGGCACTCATAAAATACTTAGCCTTATTCAACTAATCCAATCATACTTGACACCTAGCATCTTTAGGTTCAACTAAGTCTATACGCCATAATTAACAAGACAGTGCCACCTCGCCTTCTCGGCACAAAATATGATGACCACTAGATCACCGAGTATACCCATGTCATGAATACAACACAAACATTACTAGGTAACCTTTTCTCACATTCATAACACTTAGACCTTATTGGTCTTGCTACCACGCTAACCTGGACATCGACTTAAGTCAACATACCACTCCTAATAAGACTCTAAGTCAACAACCATGATGTAACCATTATATAAATCATGTCCCAATTACACAAGTAATAGACAAACAAAGTTATGTCATAACTTGCAATTAACCCGAACCACTTAAGATCCCTAAGACAACAACTATGGCATTTTACAGGCGTCCCAATTTACATAAAGAAACCACCCATAGAAATTAATCACATAATCAGGTAAACAGTTAAGACCAGTTCAACTCAAGCAACCAACATGTATATCAAGTAATAGTTATGCCGGGTTCAACTCAAGGAACCAAAATGTATATCAAGTAAATAGTTAAGTCTGGTTCGACTCAAGGAACTAACATATATATCAAGTAAATTGCTAAGCCCAATCCAACTCAAGGAATCAATATGTATATCAAGTAAGAAATTAAGCCTAGTTCAACTCAAGGAACTAACATGTATAACAAATAAATAGTAAATCCCAGTTCCACTCATGAAACTGACATGTATATCAAATAAACTGTTAAGCTCGGTTCAACTCAAGGAACCAACATGTATATAAGTAAGCAGTTAAGCCTAGTTAAACTGAAGGAACTAACATATATAACAAGTAAATAGTTAAACCCTGTTTCACTCAAGGAACCAACATGTATATCAAGTAAAAAATTAAACCTATTTTGACTCAAGGAACCAACATGTATATCAAGTAAATAGTTAAGCTCGGTCCAACTCAAGGAACCAACATGTATATCAAGTAAATAGTTAAACCCAATTCCACTCTAGGAACCAACATATATATCAAGTAAACAGTTAAGCCTAGTTCAAATCAAGGAACTAACATGTATATCAAGTAATTATTAAGCCCGATTCAACTCAAGGAACCCGGTTCACTCAACGAACCCATAATAACAACTATAATGTAACTCGGTCCACTCATGGAACTAATATAAATAGCAACAACAATAGTAATTGTATACCTGATCATCTCAAGGAACTATCACACTTACCAATACCTTGTACATACATGCTAAGGGTTTTATGGTCATCCACTAGCCATGACTAGTAGAGGATGATCTCTTGTCCATGTACTATACCAGTGTGGTACCTGAGCCAACCAATGAATCATAGATACTATACCAGCGTAGTACCCGAGTCAACTAATAAATAACATCAACCAATCTTGTAATGATGTCCAAGTACCAGTACATCCCACAATAATAACATATATCACAACAACCATAACTACAATAAGAATAAGCAATCATACTTGTACAATCAACAAGCCTTTAATATAATCTCATCATATATGATTAATACTTAGGATATCATTTAACAATTACCTTCTTTAAGCATGCATTGCAACAATAAACAACCACCCAAACACTTGGTCAACTCGAGTTAATCATTTTATATAAACAATAATCATTATTTAGCACACCAAATCACACGTAGATATGATTTATTGGTTTCATCAATTATAGCCTGTACGAAGACCAATCCCCGGCTTATTCAAGTAAGCATTATCAAGCTATATTCATTAAATTCAAGTACTTATTTTAGGAGTGTAATTCAATCCAATGGAGTCTAAACTCTAGTTCAATATTCATAAATTCATGTACTAATCTAATCCTCTATTTATACTGAGACTGGGGATTTTTCTATTATCTAGCAACCTCTATATTCAAGTCATTACTAGGTTCAAGACCCTACTTCATTAGCCAATCATTCAAGGGTGAACAACAATAATGTAAATATATAATTTTACGAATGATTTCAATATCACAATAAATAGAAATTTCCCACCCAATTAACCGGGTTTCATCCATTTTATCCATCCAAACACCCTTCCCAAAGGCCTAAGCATGCAGTCTTCTATCAATCTACATCATGCTCATGCTTTCTAACCCAGGTCTAAACTACACAGTTAAACCTAGCCTACCTAAATGCAAAGAAGCTGCTACAGAGGCATGAACGCAAGCCTTTGACACAATGAAGGTGAATTATGGCATGAGATTATCGAAAATATCATGCCTCGAGCCTACCCCCTAGACGTAACACGGGACCAAGATCACAAGTGATCTCAAGATAACCCTCTGGCATTAGCATGACTTAAAAACTGAATAAAACATAATAATGGAAGCTTAACTGAAGTAAAGAGCAACTCAACTTGTTTATACAAGAAATAGTCTAAGGATGAAAATATGATTACAGCTGAATATATGACTCTATGTCTGAAAGCCTCTAATACTGACGAGTTGCTAGGACAAGCTCTCAGCTAAATCTAAATACTGAAATACTAAATACACAATCTCTAAGTTCTCGAAGGAAGAGGACTCACCAAGGTGACTGGATTTGCCGCTGATCTACTAGCCACGGACTTGCGAGCGGGCTAGAGAATCTACATCATAATAGGATGTAGCACAAAGAAGTATGCGGTCAGTACTATGGAATGTACTGAGTATGTGAGATATGCATATGATATGATGAAATATACTTGGAAGCATGCTTAAAATCGAGATCGTGCATAATTTGTGATAAATATGCTTAAAATATTCTTGAAGCTGAAATCATATGAAAATAGTAAAATCTATAATGTAATGACTCATTGCAATATCATAAGCTAAAAAAAAATCAATTCAAAAGTCATAAGTAGTAAGTCTGAAATCTGAAAGCAAAGAGTAAATACAATCTTTTCATGAAAACTAACTTCTGTGAAAAAATACCATAAGTAAAGCTTAAGTTATGAAATAGATAACTTGATGCATAAAACTTTCTTATGGGAGATTCTCATAACCGACAATAGACTATGCGAGCTATATGAAATCTAACTATATAACCCTAGTTTGCAAAGCTGACTTGAACCGTGCCAAGGAATGAGTCACCATATCCAACTATATAACCCTAGTTGGCAAAGCTGTCCTAATGCCCGCTAGGCACAGGACACCATGATCAATATATGGTTCCACTCTTATAAGCCCATAGGGCACTTCATTTCATAACCTACGCTGGCAACATAGTTTTGGACTTGGGTAATCAAACCCTCGTTGCTCGATGCTAAATACTACTCCCAAAATATATACATATATCTCATAATACTTGTGACATATCTAATGTCAAAATTGTTCATAACTTAGGTAGACATATCTGGATGCCAAACCTTTCATAAAACATAGGGACATATCTAATGTCCAAAATTGTTGAAAAAGTATAAGGACATATCTGATGTCATGCAATTCACAAGTCATGAGTCTTAAAGCTTTGCAAAACCATAATTCAAAATATACTCTCCTTCTAATATCATAGCTTGAAGAATTAGGCATGCATTTTCATAAAAATAGAGGTCATGTTATCTGAACATACCAATTTTTCTTGAAGACATGCAATTCAAAGAAATTATGCTAAAATTTATCATCAATATATGGGCTTTTGAAATAAACTAAGGAAATTCAATTGAATCATAGATACGTAATGAGAAACTATGAACTTATGCTTTAAAATTGAACCCATAAGTTTTCCCCAAGTTGGGTAAGAACCAAAGTTTCATAAATTGGATTAGGATTATCCTTAAAATCATGAATAGGAAACCACTAATAAAAACCCATGCAATTTAGAGTCAAAATCCATAGAAGAATCATGAGGAAACAATTTGTAAAGAAACCCATGAGAATTGGGTAAGAACCCTAATTTGGAAATTAATAAAATCAATTTAGAAGGTTGGGGTTTTGGGCACAAGGGTGAAGGGAACCCATATTGAATACCCACATACCTGAATTGAGCTTTCCTAACTTGGGACTTGAGGATAGAGACTTGAAGATGGAATCCTTAGCTTGAAGCTTGGAGAATGGAGACCTTTTTCTTCCCTTGGAACTTGATTGAGAGAATGGAAGAGAACTTAGGCTAAGTGGGAATAAAACCCCTTCTAATTTGCCCAAAATAACTTAACTTAGGAGTTAAAAGAGTGGAGGATTACAAAAATACCCCTGGGAAAAGAGTCTAAAAATTTCAGAAAATTCTGTCAAAGGCTTCTACGGACATGAATCACGGCCCGTGAAATGAATCACGATCCGTGGAATGAAGGTCGTGATTCCAGGGGACTTTTTAGGCCTCTGGACTAATTTCCACGAGTTGGTTTCATGACCCGTGGAAACGTCAACGACCAGGGGAACCTCCTCGTGGTTTTCAGGAAAAAAACTGATTTCCACGAGTTGGTTTCACGACCCGTGGTAACTTCCATGACCCGTGGAACCTTCTTGTGGTTGTTGTCTGTCATTTTGACAGACAGACACCCTTTAGTAAAACACTGATAACATTTTACTCTAGACTCGTATTAAGGAATAGTTGGTGGGGTTGGAAAGAAGATTCAAAGACCCTTAATTTGGTGGGTACTAGGCCACCTAACTCTTTATATTCTGGGAGTTATGATCATTTGAAGTTGACCCTTAGAAAATCTTACACTAAAAATCAATTGGTAAGGAAGCTTTCAACTCAACTTTGAGCTTGAGATTCTTTATGACCCTAATTCATATCTAATACACCTTTAAAACATTAGAATAAGTTTTAATACTTAGATACATAGAAAATTTATCTAGTTCGAGTCTAACAACACATGAAGAATAATTCAAATTTTGCTTAGAATTTCTGGGGTGTTACAATATCTCCCCCTTGGGATCATTCGTCCTCGAATGAAGACTTCTAAGTTGAGAGTGGAGGGGGAAAGGGTTGAAATCCCATCAACTAAGTTTTAAAAGCTGAATTATTTACATGATAACTGATCTATGACTTAATTATAAACTGAGCTAAATTCATGAGGCATGTAAGCATACTGAGGGCATGAGAACAACTTATGGAGTATGAAACTGAATGGATAACATAATAACTTATCTATATTAAGAGTAGTGTCTCATCTAAAACTCATAAGGAACGAGAGCATTCTTAGAAATCATAGATAACTAAAAAGGACGTCAACCTGAAAGGGGTAACTATACGAGGAAACCATTCTCTTTTAAATTGAACTTACTACCTTAGACTAAACTGAATGTAGGGCCTTCTAACCTTAGGAATGGTTATAGATACGTCTGAACTGATCTGAGATGAGGAGTCTAGTATTCTTGCAAGCTAAAGTTATTGGACCTAAGATATGGTCACCCTGGGCTAGGAGTAAGAAAAGACTATTCTTACCTTAATCACTACGGTTGACAACTCTTAAGCTTAGAAACACCTTTCAACTACACTAAATCCTCTGAATACTAAGGTATGAGTCTAACTACCTACTTTCACTATGTTCAAGCCCATCTTGACTAAATCTCTTACATCTAGAGTTACCTCTGAAGAATGATATTCCTCTTTATTATGAAAATCAACTAAGCTTGAGCTCTAATCAATGGGTCACTAGGCACACAAAGCAAAAACCCACATGTATTTCATCACGACTTTTAAGCCTATCACTATGATCACCTATGGTCTGTAGCTCATACTATCCAAGAATTCTCCTCTCTTCCTAGCATATCTAGGAGCTGTAACTTGAAGAACTTCTACAAAGGGACATACCAAAATTCCTCATCTAACTATTTCACATGAATAATCCTCACCTAACTTTTCTTCCATGCTTACAACCTACTACTTCCCATCTAGGATACTACTTAGCTTCCTCTACTAACAACTATGACAACACAAACCAAGATTATTGAGAGAATAGAGTGAGAGCATGAGCATCACGAATGAAGGAATACTGATCGATCTTGACTTATACTTAGTTTGATCTAGCCACTCAAGGTAGGGTTTGAGAAGTCAAGTGAAAAGGGCATGAGTGTCTCACATCTTGGACATACAAAGCATGGTTAGAGTAAGGAAATCACAAGCGCAAATTATTCGAGAAATCTTGTATGAGCATATACATAATGTAGCATGATTTCATTAGCCATTAAGGCATACCTTGAGAACTTAGTAGATAGAGTTGAGCATAGTGTGAGACATGATTTTTCATATATTACAAGCATCATGGTGTAAGAGCTGGAATTTGTGGAATCATAGAGTAAGATTGGAATCGCTATCTGGAGCAATTTCTGTTTGTTATGGGAGTTGAGTATGAACGTGAATCTGCATGAAGTCCGTGAATTTGAATTAAGAACATGGCACTATAATACAAGACATGAATGGGGTGTTGTAATGAAGGAAGTATACTTAAGGTGCTAGGATAGAAATAAGTCTCTGCACCCCTTCCAACATCAGTATGACACCCATTAGCATCACTACCTGAGCCTCAAAATCTAACTGATTCTATATCCCACCATCTCCCCATTAGATTCATGCTACATTCTAAGTCTATGGACCTCTCACTAACCTCTAAATGGAACTATGATCACTTTACTGTAATAGAGCAAACACTACTCAGGAGTTAATCTGAATGTACACTTCCTTCTATAGTCTAAGGATAACCCTTACCTAAAAATCTTGGCCTCAACCTTTCTATCTCATATAAGGGTTGTACATATCACGCTCAACAACTTCCAACCTATCCCTTGCAAAGACATGTCAAGCTTACATGGTTCTAACTCCCAAAGCTCTCTCTTTCTACTACCTACCAAATCAAATGCATTAAAGCCTATACCAAGAGGCTCAAAATTTCCTATCCTTCTCTAACTTACATACATATATATCATGCCTACACATTCACACTTGCTGCAACTCATCACTTAAACTCTTGCATATACTATACCAACCCTACTTGAAAATACCATAAAACTATCATTCTCACTCTCATACTATCATCCTTTTGTTCACACCCTATACCTGGTCTATATTAGCACCAAAAATTACCACTCTTTAATCCAAACCAAGGTATGTATCATCCCATTACCCATCTAGTAAAACCCAACTCTAAATACATACTCCAATCAACTATCATTCCCCCGTCTAGGCTACCATCCTTCTGACTTCATATTTCTGGCTCTAGGTTCATTCTACTACTAATGGCTTACAATATAACATCTTTTGGTGGCAACACTACCCAAAGATTTAGGTACTCATTTCCCCCTCTTACGAAATAATTAGTAACAAGGTTCTGAAAGAGGATCTGAGAGCACCTCGCTAAGAGATAATCTGAGATTTACTACTTCTGGCCCCACAAATATGAGGTAAAGTAGGTGGAATTGGGACAATGCATAAATTTGGAGAATAAATAGAGTTAAACTCTATCGTGTGATATTGAACATGAAAGAAGCAATGTTTTTTCCTAAGACACCTTGTAGCCTCTCTCTCATAAGTGTGGCGTGCTTCACACCCATGAAAGAGACTCTACTTAATGCGGCTTTCAGACACCCTAGGATTCTTGAACCTAGATCTGATACCAAGTTTGTCATGCCCCGAGCCTACCCCCTGGATGTAACATGGGATCCAAGATCACAAGTGATCTCAAGATAACCCTCTGGCATTAACATGACTTAAAAATTGAATAAAACATAATAATGGAATCTTAACTGAAGTAATGAGAAACTCAACTTGTTTATATAAGTAAAAGTCTATGGATGAAAATTTGATTATAGCTGAATGTCTGAATCTATGTCTGAAAGCCTCTACTACTGGCGAGTTGTTGGGACAAGCCCCCAACTAACTGTAAATACTGAAATACTGAATACACAATCTCCAAGTCCTCGAAGGAAGAGGATTCACAAAGCTGACTGGATGGGGAGCAGGTTACATAATCTACATCGTAATAGGATGCAACACTAAAAATTATGCAGTCAGTACTATGGAATGTACTGAGTATGTGAGATATGCATATGATATGATGAAATATACTTGGAAGCATGCTTAAAATCGAGATCATGCATAATTTGTGATGAAATATGCTTAAAATATCCTTGAAGCTGAAATCATATGGAAATAGTAAAATCTGTAATGTAATGACT
Source organism: Jaltomata sinuosa (assembly GCA_003996215.1). Classification (NCBI taxonomy): domain Eukaryota; kingdom Viridiplantae; phylum Streptophyta; class Magnoliopsida; order Solanales; family Solanaceae; genus Jaltomata; species Jaltomata sinuosa. The sequence continues at coordinate 96,124 of QJPP01007348.1, read as the reverse complement.
CATTGAAATATCATAAGCTGAAAACATAATCAAATCATAAGTCATAAGTAGTAAGTCTGAAATCTGAAAGCAAAGAGTCAATACAATCTTTTCATGAAAACTAACTTTTGTGGAAAAATACCATAAGTAAAGCTTAAGTTATAAAATAGATAACTTGATGCATAAAATATTCTTACGGGAGTTTCTCATAACCGATAATAGACCATGCGAGCTACATGGAATCTAACTATGTAACCTAGTTAAAAAAGCTGACTTGAGCCGTTCCAAGGAATGAGTCACCATATCCAACTATATAACCCTAGTTGGAAAAGCTGTCCTAATGCCCGCTAGGCACAGAACACCATGATCAATATGTTGTACCACTCTCATAAGCCCATAGGGCACTTTATTTCATAACCTACGCTGGCAACGTAGTTTTGGACTTGGGTAATCGAACCCTCATCGCTCGGTGATAAATACTACTCCCAAAATATATACATATAGCTCATAATACTTGTGACATATCTGATGTCATAACTGTTCATAACTTAGGTAGACATATCTGGATGCCAAACCTTTCATAAAACATAGGGACATATCTAATGTCAAAAACTGTTGAAAAAGCATAAGGACATATCTGATGTCATGCAATTCACAAGTCATGAGTCTTAAATATTTGCAAAACTATAATTCAAAATATACTTTCCTTCTAATATCATAGCTTGAAGAATTAGGCATGCAATTTCATAAAAATAGAGGTCATGTTATCTAAACATACCAATTTTGCTTGAAGACATGCAATTCAAAGAAATAATGCTAAAATTCATCATCAATATATGGGCTTTTGAAATCAACTAAGGAACTTTAGTTAAGTCATAGATACGTAATGAGAAACCATGAACTTATGCTTTAAAACAGAACCCATAAGTTTTCCCCAATTTGGGTAAGAACCCAAGTATCATAAATTGGATAAGGATTATCCTTAAAATCATGAATAGAAAACTACTTATAAAAACTCATGCAAAATCATTCAATTTAAAGTCAAATTCCATAGAAGAATCATGAAAAAACAATTTGTAAAGAAACCCATGAGAATTGGGTAACAACCTTAATTTGGAAATTCACAAAATTTACTTAGAAGGTTGGGGTTTTGGGAACAAGGGTGAAGGGAACCCATGTTGAATACCCACATACCTGAATTGAGTTTTCCTAACTTGGGACTTGAGGATGGAGACTTGAAGATGGAATCCTTAGCTTGAAGCTTAGAGAATGGATACCTTTTTCTTCCCTTGGAACTTGATTGAGAGAATGGAAGAGAACTTAGGCTAAGCGGGAATAAAACCCTTTCTAATTTGTCCAAAATGACTTAACTTAGGAGTTAAAAGAGTGGGAAATTACAAATATATCCCTGGGAAAAGAGTCTAAAAATTTAGAAAATTTTGTCAAAGGCTTCCACGAACATGAATCACGGCCCGTGAAATGAATCACGGTCCGTTGAATGAAGGTCGTGATTCCAGGGGACTTTTCAGGCCTCTGGACTGATTTCCACAAGTTGGTTTCATGACCCGTGGAAACTTTCATGACCCGTGGAACCTCCTCATGGTTTTTAGGAAAAAACTAAATTCCAAGAGTTGGTTTCACAACCCGTGGAACCTTCTTGTTGTTGCTGTCTGTCATTTTGATAGACAGACACCCTTTAGTAAAACACTGATAACGCTTTATTCTATACTTGTATTAAGGCACGGTCGGTCTCGTTGGAAAGAAGATTCAACGACCCTTAATTTAGTGGGTAGTAGGCCACCTAAATCTTTATATTTTGGGAGTTATGATTGTTTGAATTTGACCCTTGAAAAATCTTACACTAAAAATCAATCGATAAGGAAGCTTTCAACTCAACTTTGAGCTAGAGGTTCTTTATGACCCTAATTCATATATAATACACCTTTAAAACTTTAGAATAAGTCTTAATACTTAGATACATAGAAAATTTATCTAGTTCAAGTCTAACAACATATGAAGAACGATTCAGATTTGGCTTAGAATTTCTAGGGTGTTTCCAAAAAAATCATGGGTTTTACCCTATTAACGCGAAATCCCTCCTCTTTATTACTCCCAGGACATGAGATAACCGTAGGAGAGTTATTTTAGAGCAAACCTCATTCTTTTTACAACTGAAGAGGAGAAAGCAGAAATATAAAAATCATTTTAGGGTTTTCGATCCCATCATCCCTCTACATCGGGCTGCCTTCTCGCTATAGCGAGATGATGTCAACTAGATTCCAATTTTTTTTATCGTGCCTCCCAATACAAATTTGAGATCATATATTCAAAATTTCCTGTAGCTCATACTCGTAATGAGGTATCTTTTAATAATGATGGAATAGGTCATTACAAGTTTACATAACTTAGTTTTGCAAAATAAGAAGCCAATTAAGGAGTCAACTGACCAATCAAGACTTACTCACACAATTCAAGTAACCCAACAATCACAAGGAACTAATAGTACGGATAACCCAATAATCCCCATAGTCTGGAAAACAACCATTATTATTATACACCTGAAATATCAACAATCAAGGACATACAATACACTGCATCTATGAGCAATAATATCACAACTATGGATCTTGTCAATACTAGACTATTAGACCTATGCTCTCTACAATCTCATCACTCTCAGTGTAACTATACCAGAACTCACTTAAATACTTATTTGTACACACATCCTAAAGGGACTTATCTCTGTCCAACTAGCCATGACCCGTAGGGGATGCACGAGGTTTCATATACCATACTGGTATGGTACTCGATCCATAATAGTAATAATAATTTCATACCGGTATGTTAACCAATCCATAATAGTATTAATATCATCATAACAGTATGGTACCTGATCCATAATCTAATATCGTACCAATGTGGTACCCAATCTCTCAACCAGTATCAACTTATGATTCCAAATTCTCTATCTCTTAGGATATAACATAGTTCACTAAATCACGAGTAAACTTCATTATCACAACATTCTTCAAATAAAATTCAAGATGCAATAGCTTATTTTTTTAAGCATTAACAATATCACAATCATCAACTTCAACTATGTCCAAAGACCAAACAACAAGTTATTCAATTCAAAAGCATACAAGTACCAAACAAAGTCTCAACTCTAATTAACTCTATAGTCAGCTCATCTTGATTGAGTTAATAACATATCCAAATAAGAATCTTTAACCTCTATTATTAGGTGTGCAGGCCCATCATTCACATAATTATCATAATTCCTAAATACCACATACAACACAACTCCTAGTTTATTTACCTCAAGTTACATATTATATTCTAATGTTAACCATATTCTCCTCTTAAAACCAACCACATTATGACACCACAACTTAGGACCACATGAGATAGTTCACATCAAGGTGATCACACACTCAAGAACACTCATTTAACTTAGTTTATTAGATCACAACTCTTTCCGACCCTTGACGCTAAGGTTCCGGGTTCTATAGACGCAATGAATGCATCATTTATCCTTCACTATCCATATTAGTAATATTCAATTTAGGATACAACAAAACACACATAGCATAGGCATGTTACCACACAATGATTCCAGTTTAATAATTATTTTAGTAATTTTCATCCAGACTCTATTCTCGATGGTCTAATCATGTTGTCCCCATCAACTCTAGATAGTATTATGATTAGCTAATGAAAGTATTACTACTTATAAGAAACCATAACCTACCTCGATGCCGAGCTACTGCCATAAGTTATATGTAACTTTGCTCCTTACTCTCGATCCAGAAATCCTGATGAAGGAATCACAAGGAGGAGGGTGGAACTATATTATTTTGAGAGCCTTTCTTCTCTTTACTTAGTGTTCTAGGCTTAGAACCAACCCTAGGCATTTTTAGGAGAAACCCACTTTTTAAGAAAAGAGCAGAAAGCATGAAAACATTAAATCCGTCATTCTTTCTTGCGAGTCTCGCTGAAGCGATCACTACCTCACTGTAGTGAGCTCGCTATACACGGATAGTACCACTAAAGCAGACGAAGCTAGTCGGCACCACTTCTGTTGAATCTAATTTCATTTGTGATTTATTAAACACAAAAATAATCATTCCCAACTAAAATTCTTATCACAAAATTTTAAATTCTTTGTTAAACCAAAAAAATTCTAATAACAATGGAGTGGGTCATTACATTAAATACCAATTTATCAATCATTCATCTCCGAACAAACTCAGGAGATGCCAGGGCAAGAGATCATAATTTGAAAGAGGTCCTTTTGAAGATCATTAACTCGGTGAATTCACTTGACTCACTTGTTCGCTCTTTTTGAGCTGAACAACATTTAGAATCGATGCTTCTTGCATGGCCTGTAAATTGAGTTACTTCAGAATAATGAAGTATAAATTTTAAGCCTTACGCATAAATAAGATTATCTTACTCACAATTTTCCAACTCGGGGAAGAATTACCTATCCAGGTTCTTACAAAGACTCAAAATGCCTAGAATTATTAACTTAAGCATTAGGTATGGAAATTGATGGATTTGTAACCAAGAAAAATGCCCAAGCCACTATAGTGAAGGAATTCTCGTTGTAGTAAGCCCGCTATAATGGTAAAAAGACTGCTACAGCTAGAAGAGGGACAAAATAAGGAGAGGAAAAAAAGGTTCATTTTCTTCATTTGCAAAACTCAACTCCCACTCACTCAAAAAATTCTCTCAACAACTCCCTTCCTTTCATCAATTTCTCAAGGTAAACCTCATTTTATTGTTTTATCCCATTGCTTACTATATCTAATTGCTTTATTTATGCCTATTTTCCTTGATTTTACACCAAAAATGGGGTTTTGGGGTAGCTTTTATTTTCCCATTGTAGGAGAGTAAATCTAAAGCATACTTACTTGATTTATGTTATTAACTTCTTCACATCATTATCTGCATTAGTTCTATGGAGTTCATGGGTTGTTGAACTCAAAATGGAGTAGAGTAGAAGAACAGGGTTACTCAAAAAATTTGAATATTTAGGGTTTGAATTTGGGTGTTAGGCACCACAAAAATGTTGTATAAGCGTCATTAACCCATATATCGTACCTAATCTATGACAAAAACTGACAAAATAAAACATATTTTCAAAAATTAACATATTTGAAGTTTGGGTTGGCTGGGGACGATGACCTCGCTGCAGCGAAGGTTGCTTTTTCTGTGGCGACTCATTGTAGCGGTACTTTATTGCTGCAGCAACATTGATGCAATAAAAAGGTGCCCGTTGCAACAAGAGGCTGAGGCATAATCACTTCCTAGAAGACTTAAAAAATTTCAAAAAGATTTCTTTTGGCTTCCTTTCTTCATTTCTTTTACTCCTTGTTGTATTTCCAAAAATATCAAATAACACATTTATTTTTCTTTTCACATAGACTACTATCATTATGGCAAAAGAAGAAAGAGATGGATATGATAGGTTTACACACAACCAATGCCGAATGTGATATATAGAGCAGTATTTATGGGGTTGACCCACGAGCGGGGTTCCTTGATGGAAGAGGTTGAGGATGAGGTGCCAAAATTCTATAACTGATTGCAGGATATAAGTTGGTTTCCACTGGTAAAGAAACCTATCAAGGCAAATGAGAGCTGGATGAGGGAGTTCTATGCAAACCTCTCTACTATCAACTGGAGTGCCCCGCACCCTATAATTTACATTTAGGGTAAGAATATCAGGGTTAGTGCCACAAATATCAATGAGACTTTAGGGGTGACAAATCCCCTAAAGACTGAATCTAAGGCAAGAAAACATCTGTCGATGGGCAGTGGTTGGTGAATAAACTAGTGGTAGAGGAAAAGAGTGCCATGACCCTTTGGGTCGATAGTAATTCAAGAATTAAGAGCACTGACATCACTCTCGATGCTCAAACATGGATAAATTTGGTTTCTAGGAGGATTTTCCCTTCCAAGAACATGTCCAATATAACCCACCCCTGGGTACTGATGTGGCTTGCATACTAGATGGTGTGCCAATAAATAAGGGGGCATAGATTATGGAAGAGTATCTGACCTTTGCCGCAATTGCCAACTGAGATTTACCTTTCCCTTTCTTGATTACCATACTGTGCAAGAGGGAAAATGGGCCTAGTGAGCCAGATGATAACACTCTTGATCCCGACTGGCCATTCGACCCTTTGAGACTGAAAGGTGCACTAGGACAAACCAAGAAGAAGAGAAATATAGGGTCCAAGGGAGGGAGTAGATGTGTTTAATATAGCAGAGGAGATGAGGCCAGTTCTACACACTGTGGGTCATTTTAAGTGCATGGGAGAGGATGGAGGCCATAAAGGTGCTTTTTCAAGGCATAATAGTGCCTCCCCTGACACTTGGATCATAGAGTGCTCCAAGTGCTTCATACCTCTATGGTTCCTTCGAGTCCTTGGCACAGGCCCATATTGAGCTTCAAAATGAGCTGAAGGAGGAAAATAAGAAAGGGCACTATCAGGACAAGATGTTGGTCTGGATCTGGAAGGGAATCAAGTCCCTTGTCAAGAATTTGACTTTCAACAAGAAGGTTCCCAAGGTAAGCTAGGTGGATGCCAAGCATTTCCCCTTACTAAAGGGGTTAGACGAGGAGGATTCCAGCGACTCAAGTGTCGGTAACTGATAAAGTGTCTAGCATAGATTGCGGCATGGTGCATTCCCCACCCTTTTATCCCCCTTTACTTAGCTAATTACTTGCTCTAGTAGGGCCTTGTTTTAGACAACCTCTTTTCATTTTGTTGGGTAATTTCTTTTATTTTGTTGTTTTTGGATATTACGGGTGTTTTTGGAGGCATTCCAAAGACAATGTACTTGTTTGTAGGCCGGCATGTCTTATATTATTGCACTTTGTATGTTTTAACTCTCGAAATGTGCTGAATAGGTGAAGTCCCAAAATAGGGGGACACTTTCTGAGAATTCTACCTAATGCACGCGCACTCCAGCGAATGGTATTCCAATGTAGTAGATGTGCTGTGACAAAGAAGGTTTTGCTATGGTGGACCTCCCAATTTTCCCTAGGCGCACTACAATGGTTCCTTCCTCAAAAAAGTGGGCGTACTATGGTGTCACGACCCAAAATATCAGGATCGTGTGGGCACCTATTCAAATCTATCTAGATAGGAGAACCATGAACCACCCAACCATAAACAAGCTGAAGTCTTTAAAAATAAGTTTATTAAACCAATGAAATACCAAAGAAATCTTACAATATTTTTTTGATAAAATAAAATTATAACACTTTCCCAAGGACCTAGTCTAGACATGTACAAGAGTTTTTAATACAGTTAAGAACAATTAAGAGACACAACTCCCACCATAGGAATAGGATGAGAAAAAGTTGTTGATGAATTCTCTCTTCTTCTCATAAGAACTTTAACTGGTCCTACAACATGGCTACACCCCAAAAAGGATGTACAAAGAGTAGAATCAGTAAAAACACACGTACAAGTAGGTATCATCAGCTGACTAGGACTAGATTATACAATACCATATAAAATAAACAAGATACACATGATAGAAAATAATTATCTTTACACTAATTTCACAACAAGGGATCTCAAACTACAACTAACTGCAACAATACAATTCAAGCCTACTCCACTATAACCCTTAGGACCGATATTTCTATATTTTAGATTAGCTTTGGAAATTATCCCTAAACCCTTTAACATAGTTACAAGGAGTCCCACATTAAACATATTCCCTTCAAAATCTACACCTAAGATCAGCTACTCATTTAGAAATTAGTGGCAAGGCATTACCCACTCCCCAAGTTCTCAAAGAGACCAATAAATCAGACGATAACCTTCATTTAAGGGCTTGAAAATATCAACATACAAGGACATAGTAGTCACCAACAAACAACAAATATAACAACCAAGGATATATCAATCACTAATGATCGTCACGTAGGCAGTCAAGTCATCAAGTAAGCATTAACAAGGTTCATATTGGAAATATCATATAAGGGTGCATTTCACCCATTTCCACTTTATTATTTAGGATATCAATAATTTCATTGTTAAATTATCAAATCAAGGATTTCTCCACACAAGGAACCATAACACCTCATCACAATAGCAATACAATAATAAAAAAACAAAGAAAAAGGTGTACACACATGCTATGGTTCTTATGGCTGCCTATTAGCTATGATTTGTAGAGGACCCTAGGTTGTCCATGTACCATACCGGCAAGAGATCTCCTCCATATATCATACCGGTGAGGTATCCACTCCATATCAATGTGTTCATAACCATGTCTGGATAGCTGGGTTCTCAGACCCGTATTCTCATCAAACATTCGGTGCTCAAGACACTATTTATACTTAGCCATTTTATCTTGCTTATCACTTCCTATTAATTTAGCCATTTCATACAAACATAATAGGAAAAGCATGTATAATACAATCACATTCAAAGACCAATCACAAATTATATAATTTCACTACAAACTTGCAACAAGGTGAGTCTTAACTCCAATTCAAGTAACAAACAAGTCTAAATTTCAATTAATATATAATGCATACAAGACCTTATCAAACCATATTCATCAAATCCAAATATGTCCGAGGACCACATAATCAAGTGTCTATTTCAGGAGTGCACTTTTCACTTAAATCGAGTCTACACTCTAGTTATATAATTATATGCGTACTTTCTTATTTCTATCAATCTCCACCAAAGATCTTGGGACAAACAAGACACATCAAGGATGCTCCATCTCTTCCTTTATGCCTTAGAACAATAATCTAATTAACAAGCAATTAAAAGAGTAATTAATCAATTACTCTTCAAACAATTACTTTGAGAATACAAACTCACTAATTCTATCCTTATTCACGGTCTAAAACATTACCCAAGGGTCAATTAACCATTAAATAGTTTTATCAAACTCACCCTATCTCCATTAATGGATTTTTAATGGTAAAGACTCAATTTTTATAGAACTTAAGGATCCCAACCACCAAAATCCATCATTTAGAATAACGAATTCATGCTAGGAAAGGTTAACTTACAATCTAGAATTAATTCTAGGTGATAAAATATATACCCATAGGTTTCCCCCATAATTTTATGAAACTAGGGTTCTAACCCATAATTCAACCATTAAAGAATATTCTAATGATTCTAAGGTATTAAAGGATTAATAGGAGAAGAAGTTGAAGGATGAACTTACCTTAACGGAGAATTTTCATCCTAGCCCATGGAAAATTTCCTCTCTAAGGTTTTAGAATGAAGTTTTGGAGTTATGGGGCATAAAACCCTTAAAAACACACTTACCAGGTGTTTTGCTCGCGTTGCTCATCGCGACAAGTTGTTTTCTCGTCGGGATGAGCCCTATTTTTCAGCACAGACACCCTTCAGTAAAACAATCATAATTTTCTACCCGAGACTCAAAATAATGAGCGGTCAATGATGTTGGAAATAACACTCGAAGAACTTTAATTTAATGGGTCATGGACCTCTTAAATCTTTATATTCTTTGAAGGATGCTCATTTGAAGTTGACCCTAGTAAAAAACTTGTACTACAACTCAATTGGTAAGAAAGTTTTCAACTCAACTTTGTGCTAGGAGTTTTGTAAGACATTAGATCAAGTTTAATGCACTCCCACACTAAAGAATTAACCCTAAAACCTATGGATATCAAGGTATTAAGCCTTTAATGTAGACATTTTCAGTAATGATGGAATGGGTCATTACATTAGATATCAATTTACCATCCGTTCATCTCTGAACGTACATTGGTTAAAGAGGAGAGACACGAGGTTGGAACTAAAAGGACGTTACTCTCAGAGCCATCTATAATGAACCTTACCTAATTTATGGTCAGGGAAGTTACTCTATCTCTCATCATGACAAACCATATCTAATCACAATGGGTCATAGAGATGAGGATCAGCTCATCGCGATGAGTGACACCTTTGTCGCGACAAAGCACAAATTCCAGAATGTCAAAAACTCATCCCCAACCCCTTATTTTACTACACTTTGATTTCTTAGCATCAAGGGTTAAATTCAACATGGTAATTACCATAATCAGAGTTTTATGAACTTGATTACCATCCCAAAACTTCTTTTAAGATCCTACACCCCTCGACTATCCATAAATGGACTCCATACTAATCATACAACAAACCATGGGGCCCCAACCATATCTAAGGCATAGGACACTAGATTTTATCGAAGCTCACCCTAACCTGAGACTTTATCAACTCTCATCTTAAGAACTTTTCTAGTCGGGTACTTACACCCTTACTTTACTATATGAATACAACACCACAAAACACTACACCACAATTCACAATTCAACACTAAACCACACAACACCGGATTTTCAACCAAAACCATACTACCCCTAAGGTCTGCCATTCTTATCCTAGGAAAACATCTAGTAGGGTACTTATGCCTTAACAATTTTATCGCTTACAGTACCACCAAATAATACAAAATGTTTTTCCTTTGGGAAATCTATGCTATGACTCTTTTCCACACCTCAAAGGTCCGCGTACTAAGATAAATCATCCAAAGAACAAACACCAACAACCACACAACTATGGGTTTCATTAACATATAATTTCCCCACCATAACTCACCTTAGTCTACTCGGGTTGAGATCACATCAACTTAGTTACATATACTCACTGAACGCAGACCTCTTTTATTATGTTAATACCAATTACACCCATATTCTTAAGAACATGTAAGTCACTAGTAGATATATCAAGTCATCATAGAATCATGCTACTATAAGAACTTACACAACGTATAAGTCATCATTAGGTTTAAGACATTATTCCATTAGTCGATCATTCAATTATTCAGCTTTATTCAACTTATAACTCTAGCTGAGTCATGCACCCTTACAGATCTTACTTTTTAACACCTACCCAAACTAGACTTTAGGTCCTTAAATAATAATACCATATACTCTTATCATGATTAATTCTTCTGGCTATCCTTCAACGAGAATATCCCATTCAGAAACAATTATCATCACAGATATCAACACGTATAACAAGATAACTATTTAATCAATTTAACAGTTTAGCCAACCATAATAAGTTAACTGTGAGAGCACATAGATCATACCCGGTATCACCATAGCCTATACTCTAAAATGACATCCATAATCATCACAATGACAAGTAAATCAATAAGGATAACAAGTGCAATAACAACAACAAATGATACCATAGATAACATACAGCAACAATGATATAAACCAACTCACAAACAACCACAAAACAATAGTAGTCAAAGCATAAGTGTGTCTTATTTATCTTATAATCTTAACACATAAGAAGTTTTCAATCAATAATTCAAGCCACACTTACTATGGTCACTTCTTAGAAATTAATACTCACACTTTACCGCAACTCTCATTGTCAGATACCAATTGGAATTGGCTAGATACCAATTGGGTTCGTCCTGATACCAATTGGAATTGACTAGATACCAATTAAATTTATCCAAATATTAACTATCTGCGTTGGGATAACAATTGGAATCAACTAGAAACCAATTGAACTTAACCCAGGGAGACAATAGACTAGGACATTATGATGGGAAAGAAAAAGGTAAAATGACTGATAAGTCAGTAATCTACCAACTTATTGAGCCTATATCCATGAATTATTGCTATATTTTGAATTGATTTAGAGGTTATTATGGCCTTTATTGATGTATATGCAGGTACTTTTGATACAAGATGAAAAACAAGGATATGGACCCAAAAAAAGCCAAAAAGTAGCTAAGTGTGAAGAGTTGAGAAAAGCTAAAGAATCTGAACCAAGATGTGATAGTTGTGCAACACGCACATGCCGATGTGCGGTTCACACCTCCTTGGCATGAACCTGCTAAATTTGCTGAAGATTCTGCTAAGGAGTGCGGCCATTGTGCGACACGCACATCCTGTGGTGTGAAATGCACCACCTTTGAACGAAGCTCACTAATGCTGCTGAAATCACTGGTCAAATTAAAGTAGGTGTGCGACGAACACATTGCGACGGGTGAACTGCATGTCACACATTGCACTGCACACCTCCCGAAGGGAAAACTTGTCCTAATTTTATGTGATGACTTAGGAACATATAAAAGGCCATTTTAGGCTCCAATTGTATATACAACAATTCAGACCTAATTCCTAGAGAATAGTTTTTGCTTAGTAAACACTTTTTCCACCTCCATTGAGAGAGGGTTTTCAATCCAAACCTCTTGGTTAACAATTTGTATGCTTAATTTGATTCGAGAACTTGAGATTCAAACATAATGGATGGGAATTTGACTTACCCAGATGGTATCTGTTCTTCTCGTACTATGAGTGGCTAAATTCCCTTATCTAGGGGTGTATTGATGATGGGTGCTTAGCTAATGGGTATGGGTGTTGTTAATTCACCTTTATAATTGCTTATTTGACATGAGTCTAGTAATTTCACCAAGTTTTAATCCTAAAATTGGTGGTTACAAACACTAATTTACATTACTTGGATATTTGATTGCTCAGGAGAGAATTTCATAGTTGTAGATGTGAAATTACTAGTGGGTACTTGGGAATCCATCTAGATTGGAGGCTAGAAATAGCTCTAATTGCAGGAATCTCCCATTTCAGTGTCCGAGATAGAAATAGGAAGACCTCCCCAAGCTAATGTTGGTTGATTCTTATCACACCAATGATGTTCTAACCGAAATCATAGGAAATATGGATGTTGATCAAGAGATAGAATTCCACACCTATGAACAATGCTATTTATGTCAATAGGTGAGAGTAGAAGTGAATTAATGATTACGCCATCCTATAGCTAATGCCCCATCGGATATGCATCCCTAGTCATCAAGTCAATCTTAGTACACCCGCCTTTAGTTTTATTGCTTTTAATAGAATTGCGTTTGTAGTGACAACATTTCCAATTCCCCCCATCCTTTTAATTTTTGTTTTGGGAAATTACTCTCATTTTGAATTCAATTCATTACAATCAAAGTTTGGCTACCCCAAGTCCCTTAAGTATGACCCCAACACTCGTTGGGTTTATAAAAATTATTTTGCTGCATGATCGTCGTGGCCTCCTAATTGGAGAGCATGATTTGAGCATTCAGCAAAAATGGCACCGTTGCCAGGACTTTAGTTGATAGCTATTTTTGATTGTCATTTTGAAATCACCTTGAGCGTACTTGTTTCTTTTAATTTTGTTTGTTGTTTGTATTGTGATTAAGCAGGCTAGCCTATGAACAAAGCCAATGATAACAAAAGTGTTGACAGTTTCATGGAAGCCGATAAGGCTGAGCCTATGATGCAAGGGGGTGTAGGTGCAATCCGCCTACCCCCATGGTGGGAAATGCTATTTTTCATGTGACTAGAACCATGCTCCACTTAATCCAAATGAAAGGTCTATTTGGTGGAGCAACACATGAAGTTGCCAACTGGCTTATTCATAATTTTGTGGAGATTTGACAACCGTTCATCTTCCAACATATATCCCAAGAGTCCATCCGATTGTGACTATTCCCTTTTTTCTTGACGGAGGAAGCCACAACGTGGTTGGAAGAATTGCTGAATGACTCTATCACATCTTGGGCCGAGTTGGCCGAGGCATTTACCTCGAGATTCTTTCCTCCATCTCGAATGATGAAGTTAAGAGATGAGATTACCAACTTTAGGAAGCTCTCGAAAGAGCCTCTTCATGAAGTTTGGCTAAGATTCAAAAAGAAGCTTCTCTTGTGTCCAAATCATGAGTTGTCAAACAATGTACTGCTACAAAGGTTCTATCAATCATTGAACTCTATGAACAAATTGGTGGCTGACAATCTGGGAGGTGGTACCTTCATGGATTTGGAGTTTCCCATAGCCTCGACTTTGTTAGAGCGAATGACAAAGACCAATCAAGCTTGGCATACTAGAGAAGCAGATGTTCCATCTTTGGGAGGACCCTCATCTATCTTGATCAATGAAATGAGGAAAAAGGAGGAAGAGCAAGATGAGTCAATTGCCAAAATGATGAGGCAAATTGACTTGATGGCCAAGCATGTGATGGGAGCTGGCAGTGCTAAGTCAATGAATGCAGTGAGTACACCAAAAATCAAAGCTAGTGATGATGAGCTAATGACTGTGGTTGATTGAAAGCTGTGTTTTGTATCAGTGGGTTCTCATCCCGGGTATTATTGCCCGAGGGAGGAGAATCATGGTTGGATTTGTGAGGTCTCAACACTTCACCAAATGGTGAGCTCCCACAATTCCTCGATCAAGCATCTTGAGGCCCAAATGACCCACCTCTCAAGCCAAATAAACCCGAGGATGAAAGGGATGTTGCCTAGCGACACCATCACCAACCCAAAGAATGATTAAGGATTGAGGTACCATTATCGTGCCGCGACGTTAAATCAAGCGCTACTTGGGAGGCAACCCAAGATTCTTTCTTTGTTTTTGGTTATCTTTTGTTGTTTTTTGTGTCTTTGTAGGAATGCATGAATGGAGAAATTTAACAAGGGAAAGCAATGAAAAAAGAGGGTTGTACGGTAGACTGTGCAGACTGCACAAGCAATTGTGCATGTTGCACAACCTATCGCATGCCACACAATAAGACTTGAAGGAAATCTAAAAAATGGGAGGTGATCTGCGCCGAGCCGTGTGGACTGCACAAGCCCTAGTGTGCATCACACCTCCATCACATGATGAAATATATGCCTGGACAAATCCAGGGGAGAAATTGGGGGTATGTGCGATATGCCATACAGTCCGCACCTTGCCTGGTGCGAATCTCATGTCGGGGCACATGAAAGGTAACTTTGAATTTTAATTAACCTAACCCGTTGACCCAACCGGATTCGATGCGCATGCACTTGAACTTCCTTGAGAGAGTGAGAGTCTTCTTGGTTCTCCTATAATACCGTGTTTGTGAATTTAATGATTGTGAGTGGGATTCTCTCTTGTGGTGAGTGGCATCATGCACTCAAATTGAAACATGAGTCTCTATTTCAATTGAGGGGAATGAATGAGAAAAGTTATGTGGCGAATCTCGAGGCAAACCTTGACGGTACATGCCAATAACTTGAGAAGCTTAAATGTCTTGTTTTGAATGGCAAATTCCCTTGATTTTAAATGAGAAATGATGTCCTTTTGGAAAAGGTTTTGAAATGACCAATTTCCTTGAGTTTGTCCTAGTTCAAATTGAGATGAGCATAGTAGTTGAGTCCTTTGTTTGAGTCTTTTTTTTGTTACTTTTTGTTAAATATTTAGTGTAGAGTAGTCTTTTATGCCTTGATGCGCCTTAGCATAATTCATTCCTTGTCTTGTGAGTATCTTACTTGAGGACAAGCAATAGTTCAAGTTTGGGCGTTTGATAAGTCGGTAATCTACCAACTTATTGAGACTATATCCATGAATTATTGCTATGTTTTGAATCGATATAGAGGTTCTTATGGACTTTATTGATGTCTATGCAGGTACTTTTGATAGAAGATGAAAAACAAAGATATGGACCCAAAAAGAGCCAAAAAGGAGCTAAGTGTGAAGAGTTGAGAAAAGCTGAGAATCTAAAAAAAAATACGGTAGTTGTGCGACTCGCATAAGCCGAGGTGCGGTTCGCACCTTCTCTGCATGAAGCTGCTAAATTTTCTAAAGATTCTGCTAGGGAGTGCGGCCACTGTGCGATGCGCACATCCGATGGTGCGAAATGCACCACCTTCGCACGAAGCTCACTAATGCTGCTGAAGTCACTAGTCGAATTGAAGCAGGTGTGTGACGCGCACATTGCAACGTGTGAACCGCACATCGCACTGCACACCTCCCAAAGGGCAAACTTGTCCTAATTTTATGTGATGACTTGGGAACATATAAAAGGCCATTTTAGGCTCAAATTGTATATACAACACTTCAGACTTGATTCCTAGAGAATAATTTTTGCATTGTAAAGAATTTTTCCACCTCCATTGATAGAGGGTTTTCAATCCAAACCTCTTGGTTAACAATTTGTATGCCTAATTTATTTCTAGAACTTGAGATTCAACCATAATGGATGGGAATTTGACGTACCCAGATGGTATCTGTTCTTCTCCTACTATGCGTGGCTAAATTCTCTTGTCTAGGGGTGTATTTATGATGGGTGGTTAGCTAATGGGTGTGGGTGTTGTTAATTCACCTTTATAATTGCTTATTTGACATGGGTCTAGTAATTTCACCAAGTTTTAATCCTAAAATTGGGGGTTGCAAACACTAATTTATATTACTTGGCTATTTGATTGCTCGGGAGAGAATTTCATAGTTGTGGATGTGAAATTGCTAGTGGGTACTTGGGAATCCATCTAGATTGGAGGCTAGAAATAACTCTAATCACAGGAATCTCCCATTTAAGGGTCCAAAATAGAAATAGGATGACCTCCCCAAGCTAATGTTGGTTGATTGTTTATCACACCGATGATGTTCTAATCGAAATCATCAGAAATGTGGATGTTGATTGAGAGATAGCATTCCACACCTATGACCAACACTATTCATGTCAATAGGTGAGAGTAGAAGTGAATTAATGATTACCCCATCCTATAGCTAATGCCCCATTGGATATGCATCCCTAGTTATCTTGTCAATCTTGGTACACCCGCCTTTAGTTTTATTGCTTTTAATAGAATTGCATTTGTAGTGACAACATTTCCAATTCCCCCCATCCTTTTACTTTTTGTTTTGGGAAATTACTCTCATTTTGAATTCAATTCATTACAATCGAAGTTTGGCTACCCTAAGTCCTTTGGGTATGACCCCGACACTCGTTGGGTTTATAAATATTGTTTTTCTGCACGATCACCGTGACCTCCTAATTGGAGAGCACGATTTGAGCATTCATCAAAAATGTCACCGTTATTGGGGACTTGAGTTGATAGCTATTTTTGATTGTTGTTTTGAAATCAGGTTGAGAGTACTTGTTTCTTTTAATTTTGTTTGTTGTTTGTGTTGTGATTAAGCAGGCTAGACTATGAATGAAGCCAACGATAATGAAAGTGTTGACGATTTCATGGAAGCCGACGAGG
Source organism: Jaltomata sinuosa (assembly GCA_003996215.1). Classification (NCBI taxonomy): domain Eukaryota; kingdom Viridiplantae; phylum Streptophyta; class Magnoliopsida; order Solanales; family Solanaceae; genus Jaltomata; species Jaltomata sinuosa. Next base: position 79,087 of record QJPP01007348.1, on the reverse strand, counting down.
CTGAGCCTATGATTCAAGGGGGTGTAGGTGCAATCCGCCTACCCCCATGGTGGGAAATGCTATTTTTCATGTGACTAGCACCATTCTCCACTTAATCAATATGAAAGGTCTATTAGGTGGAGCAACACATGAAGATGCCAACCGTCATATTCAGAATTTTGTGGAGATTTGCCAACCGTTCATCTTCCAACATATCTCCCAATAGTCCATCCGATTGCGCCTATTCCCTTTTTCCTTGACGGGGGAAGCCACATCGTGGTTGGAAGAATTGCTGAATGAATCTATCACATCTTGGGCCAAGTTGGCCGAGGCATTTACCTCGAGATTCTTTCCTCCATCTCGAATGATGAAGTTAAGAGATGAGATTACCAACTTTAGGTAGCTCTCGGACGAGCCACTTCATGAAGTTTGGCTAAGATTCAAAAATAAGCATCTCTTGTGTCCAAATCATGAGTTATCAAACAATGTGCTGCTACAAAGGTTCTATCGATCATTGAACTCTATGAACAAATTGGTGGCTGACAATCTGGGAGGTGGTACCTTTATGGATTTGGAGTTTCCCATAGCCTCGACTTTATTAGAGCGAATGACAAAGACCAATCAAGCTTGGCATACAAAAGAAGCAGATGTGCCATCTTCGGGAGGACCCTCATCTATCTTGATCAATCAAATGAGGAAAAAAGAGTAAGAGCAAGATGAGACAATGGCCAAAATGATGACGCAAATTGACTTGATGGCCAAGCATGTGATTGGAGATGCCAGTGCTAAGTCAATGAATGCAGTGATTACACCAGAAATCAAAGCTAGAAATGACGAGCTAATGACTGTGGTTGATGGAAAGCTGTGTTTTGGGTCGGTGGGTTCTCATCTCGGGTATTATCGCCCGAGGGAGGAGAGTCAAGGTTTGATTTGAGACAAAGAAAGAGATGAAAATTGGCGGGATAGATACAAGGATGGTGATCATTTCAATCATTGGAGGTCGAATCCCTATATCCCTCTGAACAAGGAGGACTCTCTCTACCAACCCGGAACAAGCAACCCCAGCCAATCCAAGTTAGAGGACATGATGTCCTTGGTTCTAAAAAATGTGGACACCATAAATACGGGAGCGAGCGAGCTAAAGAGTGAGGTCTCAACACTTCACCAAATGGTGAACTCCCACAATGCCTCGATCAAGCATCTTGAGGCCCAAATGACCCACCTCTCAAGCCAAATGAACCCGAGGATGAAAGAGATGTTGCCTAGAGACACCATCGCCAACCCAAAGAATGATTAAGGATTGAGGTAGCATCATCGTGCCTCAACGTTAAATCAAGTACTGCTTGGGAGGCAACCCAAGATTCTTTCTTTGTTTTTGGTTATCTTTTGTTGTTTTTGGTGTCTTTGTAGGAATGCATGGATGGAGAAATTGAACAAGGGAAAGCAATGAAAAAGAGGGTTGTACGGTGGACTGTGCAGACCGCACAAGCAATTGTTCATGTCGCACAACCTATCGCACGCCACACCAGAAGACCTGAAGGAAATCTAAAAAATGGGAGGTGATGTGCGCCGGGCCGTGTGGACTGCACGAGCCCAAGTGTGCATCACACCTCCATCACATGATGAAATAGATGCCTGGACAAACCTAGGGGAGAAATAGGGGGTATGTGCGATACGCCATACGGTCCGCACCTTGCCTGGTGTGAATTGTATGTCATGGTGCATGGAAGGTAACTTTAAATTTTAATTAACCTAACTCGTTTACCCAACCCGGTTTGATGCGCATGCACTTGAACTTCCTTGAGAGAGCGAGAGTCTTCTTGGTTTTCTTATAATACCGTGTTTGTGAATTTAATAATTGTGAGTGGGATTCTCTCTTGTGGTGAGTGGCATCACGCACTCGAATTGAAACATGAGTCTCTATTTCAATTGAGGAGAATGAATGATAAAATTTATGTGGCGAATCTCGAGGCAAACCTTGACGGTACATGCCAATAACTTGAGAAGCTTAAATGTCTTGTTTTGAATGGCAAATTCCCTTAATTTTAAATGAGAAATGATGTCCTTTTGAAAAAGGTTTTGAAATGACCAATTGCCTTGAGTTTGTGCTAGTTCAAATTGAGATGAGCATAGTAGTTGAGTCCTTTGTTTGAGTCTTTTGTTTGTTGCTTTTTCTTAAATATTTAGTGTAGAGTAGTATTTTGTGCCTTGATTGAGCTTTAGCATAATTCATTCCTTGCCTTGTAAGTATCTTGCTTGAGGACAAGCAATAGTTCATGTTTGGGGGTTTGATAAGTCGGTAATCTACCAACTTATTGAACCTATATCCATGAATTATTGCTATGTTTTGAATCGAATTAGAGGTTCTTATGACCTTTATTAATGTCTATGCAGGTACTTTTGATAGAAGATGAAAAACAAAGATATAGAATCAAAAACAGCCAAAAAGGAGCTAAGTGGGAAGAGTTGAGAAAAGCTGAAGAATCTGAACAAAAATGCGGTAGCTGTGAGACACGCACAAGACGAGGTGTGATTCGCTCCTCCTCCGCATGAAGCTGCTAAAGTTGCTGAAGATTCTTCTAAGGAGTGCGGCCGCTGTGCGATGCGCACAGCCCGTGGTGTGAAATGCACCACCTTCGCACAAAGCTCACTAATGCTACTGAAGTCACTGGTCAAATTGAAGCAGGTGTGTGGCACACACATTGCAACGTGTGAACCGCAGATCGCACCGCACACCTCCCGAAGGGCAAACTTGTCCTAATGTTATGTGATGAGTTGGGAACATATAAAAGTCCATTTTAGGCTCAAATTGTATATACAACACTTCGGACCTAATTCCTAGAGAATAGTTTTTGCTTAGTAAACAATTTTTCCACCTCCATTGAGAGAGGGCTTTCAATCCAAACCTCCTGTTTAACAATTTGTATGCCTAATTTGATTCTAGAACTTGAGATTCAACCATAATGGATGGGAATTTGACTTACCCATATGGTATCTGTTCTTCTCCTACTATTAGTGGCTAAATTCTCTTGTCTAGGGGTGTATTGATGATTGGTGCTTAGCTAATGGGTGTGGATTTTGTTAATTCACCTTTATAATTGCTTATTTGACATGGGTCTAGTAATTTAACCAAGTTTTAATCCTAAAATTGTTGTTTTCAAACACTAATTTACATTACTTGGCTATTTGATTGCTCGGGAGAGAATTTCATAGTTGTAGATGTGAAATTGCTAGTGGGTACTTGGGAATCCATCTAGATTGGAGGCTAGAAATAGATCTAATCGCAGGAATCTCCCATTTAAGGGTCCGAGATAGAAATATGACGACCTCTCTAAGTTAATGTTGGTTGATTGTTGTCACACCGATGATGTTCTAATTGAAATCATCAGAAATGTGGATGTTGATCGATAGATAACATTCCACACCTATGACCAACACTATTCATGTCAATAGGTGAGAGTAGAAGGGAATTAATGATTACCCCAACCTATAGCTAATGCCCCATCGGATATGCATCCCTAGTCATCTAGTAAATTTTGGTACGCCGCCTTTAGTTTTATTGCTTTTAATAGAATTGCGTTTGTAGTGAAAACATTCCCAATTCCCCCTATCCTTTTACTTTTTGTTTTGGGCAATTACTTTCATTTTGAATTCAATTCGTTACAATTAAAGTTTGGCTACCCCAAGTCCCTTTGGTACGACCCCGACACTCATTGGGTATATAAATATTGTTTTGTTGCACGATTGTCGTGGCCTCCTAATTGGAGAGCATGATTTAAGCGTTCATCAATGACTCCTAAATGTCTCATAGCATCCTAAGGATTTAGTGTGGATGTCAACACACCAATCCATATGACTCTACTCAACATTGCTCTTACACTTGTGAGACCAGTAACCTGGGCTATGATACCAACTATCATGAACCAAATACATATATCATATGGGCACCTATTCTAATCTATCTATATAGGAGAACCCTGAACCTCCCAACCATAAATAAGCAGAAGTCTTTAAAAACAAGTTTATTAAATGAGTGAAATACCAAAGAAATCTTACAATTTTTTTTTTTGATAAAATAAAAGTACAATACCTTCCCAAAGGCCTAGTCTAGACATGTACAAAAGCTTCTAATACAATGAAAGACAATTTAGAGAAATAACTCCCACTATAGGAATAGGATAAGCAGAAGCTATTGATGAATAATCACCGCTTCTCATAAGAACTTCAACTAGTCCTACTGTAATACCCCGGAAATCAAACCAGATATCTAAGTTAAAATCTCTGAAAAAAATTCATGTTTCAGGAAGGATGGGTCCAAACCACGGCCCGTGGTTCGAAACACGGGTCGTGGAATGGAACCGTGATTCCCTTTGGTTGATTCAGCCTCTGGTCTGGAACCACGAGTTGGTTGTACAGACTGTGGTTCAAACTATGGGTCCGTCCTGTCTACTCCAGGAACTCAGATCAGAGGGTTGGCAAGTCCCTCTGAAGTGACGAATCAACTCTATGACTCGTCATCCAAATGATAAACCGTAGTCTTGACTCGTGGTTTGACCAGGGGTCAACTAAGGTCCCCAAGAACCACGAGTCCAAATAAAGATCCATCATTCAAATGACGGGTCCGTCCTATTGACTCGTGAACTTCCTTCTGCACCTTGGATTTTCTATCAGAAACCATGAGTTGGAACCACGGGTCGTGATTCAAACAATGACCCGTAGAACTAACTCGTGATCCCTGACATCGACCATTTTTCCAGCTTTTTCTAAATTAAGTCCCAGGGGTATTTTAGTCATTACACACTCTTTTAACTCCTAAATAATGTCGTTTTGACTATTTCAAGAAGGGTTTTCACCCTCATTAGCCTAAGTTCCTTCTCATTACATCACTCCCCTCCCAAAAACGAAAATTCTTCTCCAAGCTTCAAGTCTCAAGCTCCAAGTTCAAGCCTCCTAAGTCTTTCCAATTCAAGTGGGTTATCTTCAATTAAGGCATGTGGGTAATCAACAATGGGTTCCCTTTACCCTTGTGCCCAAAACCCCTAATTTAAATTTTGATTTCATGGTCTTCAAATTAGGGTTCTTATCCAATTCTCATGGGGTTTTGCTAAATATGGTCTTCTCATGATTTGATTATAAAATCACTATTAAAATTGCATGATTTCACATGGGTTTTTACATGTTAACTCTTATTTCATGAATTGAAGTTTAACCATGGAAATTCCTACATGCATGAAGTTGATTTAAGCAAATTGGATTTTGATAGCATGTTTCTTATGGGTTTTCAAGCATGTGCATTCCTAGTTCCTATGTTTTATGAAAATATATGTATTATAAAATTGAACTAGAGTCATGCAAAGTTTTAAAAGTCATGAAGTATGCAAATTTCACAAGTTATGAAGTATTATGCAAGACAAGACACCCGATGTTCCATCAATGCCCATGAATCGATTTCTAAACCCTAATTCATGAGTAGTATAACGATCCAGGGTATGAACATTATGAAAAAGTTTGGCATCATATATGTCACATGTATATGAGCTTATGTTATATGCTTTAGGAGTAGTATTTAGTACCGAGAGACGAGGGTTCAGATAACCCCAAGTCCAAAACTACGTTGCCACCGTAGGTTGCCCTTTGTGTCTTATCATGACAAGATCCTGGTACGACATGGTTCTAACCTTGGATGGTTAGGACAACTCTTTTCAGTGGGGGTACATGACACTGGACTCATATGCTCAGCATGGTCCTAGCATATGAGAGGGAAGCTATGAGATATCTTAGAAAACTTCACTTCTTTCATGATCATATCGTGCGATAGAGCTTAACTCTTATGTTCCTTTAATCCTCATCTTGTACATTTCAGATTATGCCTCCTCGATGTGATATGACTCCCCAAGCCACTCGAAATGTTGTTCCTCTCATTTCGGTCCCCGATGTCACGAATGAGAAGTTCAGAAATGCTATCCATTTGCTAGCCCTAACTTTGGCCACTCAGGCCAATCCGTAGGCTCCTGCCCCCATCCATCCTCAAGGTGGGGTAGCAGCCCAAGTTCATGACTTTATCCATATGAACCCACCCAAATTTTGGGGTTCAAAAGTGAGTGAGGACCCACTCAACTTTTTTGATGAAGTGAAGAAGATCTTCGAAGTTATGCAAGTGGTTGGTGTTGATTGTGTTGAGATTGTATCCTATCAATTCAAGGATGTAGCTCATATTTGATTCACGCAAAGAAAAGAGACTAGGGTGAGAGATGCGGTCCCCACAACTTGGGAGTGTTTTGAGAGGGCCTTGCTTGATAGGTTCTTTCCCCGAGAGTTGAGGCAAGCGAAGGTAGAGGAATTTGTGAACTTGAGACAAGGGTCGATATCGGTTCAAGAGTATAGTCTGAAGTTCACTCAGTTATCTAGACATGATCCCTCCATGGTAGCATACCCGCATGATCAAATGAGCAAGTTTATATATGGGGTTTCTAATATGGTGAAGAAAGAGTGTCGGTCTGCCTTATTGTTGAGTGATATAAATATCTCCCATCTTATGACTCATGCCCAATAGATTAAGAGTGACAAGCTACGGGATATGGCAAGGGAGAATAAGAGAACTAGATTCGAGGGATCCTGTTTTGGTCATCACAGGTCAGGAGGTGGATATCGCTCTTCTTTCAAGAAGAAGTCATCAGGATCCGTGCATTCTTTAGCTAGTGCTCCTACCCAGGCTCAGAGGCCTCATCATGATCAGGGTGGTAGAGGACCTGGTTCTTATTCCCAGTCTCAGGGAAGTGTTGCTAAGGGACCTTCCCCTCCTAGTTGCAACAAGTGTGGGAAAAATCAACCGGGAGAGTGTTATTTGGACACGGGTGCATGCTTTGGGTGTGGACAGGCTGGACACATAATTAGAGATAGCCTTTCAGCTAATAAGGGGAAGAGAGGTGGTAGGACTCAGTTTACCCCAGCACTTCAGAAGGTAGACTAGCCCAGTAGGGAATAACTTTTAGTTCTGGTGGTCAGTGCCAAAACCGCCTTTATGCTATGTCCTTTTGTCAGGTTTAGGAGGGTTCCCCAGATGTTGTTACTGGTATGTTGAAAGTATTCTCTTTCAATGTGTAGGATTTGTTGGACCACGGTGCATCCTTATCTTTTGTGACCCCTTATATAGCATACAAATTCAAAGTATGTCCTGAATTGATTTTAGAACCCTTTTGTGTTTCTACTCCTGTTGGTGAGTCAGTCTTAGCCAAAAGGATTTACTGAAATTTCCCTATCTCATTCCTTCATAGGGTCACTTCGGTGGATCTAATAGAGTTGGAGATGACTGATTTTGATGTCATTCTTGGTATAGATTGGTTGTATGCTTGTTATGCTTCTGTTGGTTGTCATACTCGGGTTGTCAGTTTCAAGTTTCCTAATGAACCTGTTCTAGAATGGCAAGGTAGTCCCCCTTCCTCGAAAGGTCATTTCATATCTTATCTGAAGGCTAGGAAGATGATTTAAAAGAGGTATGTTTATCACATAGTGCGGGTTATGGATGCGGAGTCCGAAACCCCATCCCTTTAGTCTGTTCCTATTGTGAAGGAGTTTCTAGAAGTGTTTCCCGAGGATTTGCCTAGAGTTCCTCCTGAGAAGGAGATAGACTTTGAGATAGATCTTCTCCCAAATATGAACCCTATCTCCATTCCTCCCTATAGAATGGCTCCCGCAAAACTCAAAGAGTTGAAAGATTAGTTGAAGGATCTTCTCAATAAAAGTTTCATCAGGCCTAGCATTTCTCTATGGGGTGCCCCAATTTTATTTGTTCGAAAGGAAGATGGTTCTCTTGGAATGTGTATTGACTACCGTCAGTTGAACAAGGTCACAATGAAGAATAAATATCCCATTCCTAGGATTGATGACTTGTTCGATCAACTTCAGGGTGCTAGTTTCTTCTCTAAGATCGACCTTAGGTTCGGTTATCATCAGCTTCGTGTTAGAGAGTGTGATATTTCGAAAATGGCCTTCAGGACTCAGTATGGTCATTATGAATTTGTTGTGACATCTTTTTGACTAACGAATTCTCCTGCAGCCTTTATAGATTTGATGAATCGTGTGTTCAAATAGTACCTGGATATGTTCGTGATTGTTTTCATTGATGATATCCTTATCTACTGTCAGCGTGAGGAGGAGCATACAAACAGCTTGAGGGTTGTGTTGCAAACTCTCAAGGATAGACAATTGTTTGCTAAGTTTAGCAAGTGTGAGTTCTGGAGGCAGTCAGTTGCCTTTCTGGGTCATATTGTGACTAGTGATGGTATCCGAGTTGATTCTCAAAAGATAGAAGCAGTAAAGAACTGTCCTAGACCCACTTCCCCATCTAATATTAGGAGCTGGGTACTACAAGAGATTTTGTGGAAGGATTTTCTTCCATTGCTGCCCCTTTGACCCAATTGACTCAGAAGAAAGTAAAAGTTCAGTGGTCTGACTTGTGTGAGAAGAAATTTCAAGAATTGAAGACTAGATTGACTACAGCTCCAGTGTTTGCTCTACCCAAGGGCCTAGATGATTTTGTTGTGTATTGTGATGCTTCTAGGATTGGTTTGGGTTGTGTTTTGATACATCGTGGTAAGGGGATTTCTTATGCTTCGAGATATCTTAAGACTCATAGAAGAACTACCCTACTCATAATCTTGAGTTGGCAGCCGTGGTCTTTGCTTTGAAGATTTGGATACATTACTTTTATGGTGTGCATGTGGATGTATTCACTGATCATAATAGTCTTCAAAATGTGTTCACTCAAAAGGAATTGAATTTGCTACAAAGGAGATGGCTTGAGCTCATTAAGGATTATGATATGAGTGTGCTTTACCATCTGGGTAAGGCTAATGTCGTGGAGGATGCTTTGAGTAGACTGTCCATGGGAAGTGTGTCTTCTGTTGAAGATTGGAAGAAGGAATTGGTTAAGAAGGTTCATAGGCTAGCTCAGTTGGGAGTTTGCCTTATGGACTTGACAGAAGGTGGTGTGATTGTACAAAATGGTGTTGAATCATCTTTGGTAGCCGAGGTGAAGGCAAAGCAAGACAGGGATCCCATTTTACTTCAGCTTAAGGGTGCAGTTCATCAACAGCGGGTGGAGATTTTACCCCAAGGGGCAGATGGTGTGCTTTATTATCAAGGTCACTAATGTGTGCCAGATGTAGATGGGTTGAGACAACATATTCTGACTGAGGCTCACAGTTCTAGATATTCCATTCATCCGGGTGCTACTAATATGTACCGCGATCTACGAGAAGTCTTTTGGTGGAATGGTATGAAGAGGGACATAGTTGGGTTTGTGGCTAACTGTCTCAACTGTCAACAGGTAAAGGTGGAGCATCAAAGGTCGGGTGGCATGATTAAAGATATTGACCTTACCACTAGGAAGTGGTAAGAAATCAATATGGACTTTATTACTGGGTTTCCTCGTACTCGAAGGCAACATGATTTCATTTGGGTGATTGTCGACCGGATAACATAGTCAGCCCACTTATTAGCTGTTAAGACTACTGATTCAGCAGACTATTATGCCTGACTCTATATTCGGGAGATAGTTCGATTGCATGGTGTTCCCTTGTCTATCATTTTTGATAGAGGTCCTCAGTTTACATCTCAGTTTTGGAGATCGTTTCAGAAAGGAATTGGTACCTAGGTGAAGCTTAGCACAACTTTTCACCCTCAGACAGACGGCCAGTCAGAGCGTACTATTCAGACTTTGGAGGATATGTTGAGAGCATGTGTGATTGATTTCAAAGGTAATTGGGATGATCACTTACCTCTTATCGAGTTTGCCTACATTAACAGCTTTCACTCCAACATCCAAATGGCTCCATATGAGGCACTTTATGGCCAGAGGTATAGATCTCCTATTGGTTGGTTTGAGGTAGGTGAGGTAGCCTTGATTGGTCTAAATTTGGTTCATGAGACTATGGAGAAGGTTCAACTTATTAGAGAGAGGTTGAATACCGCTCAGAGTCGACAAAAATCTTATGCAGATGTGAGGAGAAGGGAGTTGGAATTTGAAGTTGATGATTGGGTTTTCTTGAAGGTGTCACCCATGAAGGGTGTGATGAGATTTTGCAAGAAGGGGAAGCTTAGTCCCTATTTTGTAGGTCCTTATCTGATTCTGAGGAAGATTGGTAAGGTTGCTTAGGAGTTGGATTTGCCATCAGAGTTAGAAGCGGTTCATCCCATTTTTCATGTTTCCTTGTTGAAGAAGTTTGTTGGTGATCCGAGCTTGATTGTCCCTTTGGAGGATGTGGTGTGAAGGATAGTCTCACCTATGAGGAGGTTCTCATAGAGATCCTTGATCGTCAGATTCGGAGGTTGAGAAACAAAGAAGTTGCTTCGGTAAAGGTTCTTAGGAGAAATCAGCTTGTTGAAGGAGCTACTTAGGAACATAAGAGGCCATGAAGGCCAAATATACTCATCTCTTTCCTTCCGGTTCAGTTCCAGCTTGAGGTACTAGTTTCCTCCTTAGTATGTCCCTCTAATTCTATTCCACCAGTTTCTCTCATGATTCTAGCATGCATCCATGTTTTACGAAGTTAGTTTATCATGTTTTCAAGTTGAAAAGCTCAGTTTATAATTACTCTTTGGTTTCCATGTTCTGTTGCTGGTCGGGCTGTTTTCTCTGCAGTTTTCCGTTGTTTAGTCTTCATTCGAGGATGAATGATCCCAAGGGGGAGATATTGTAACACCCCGTAAATCAAACCAACTATCTAAGTTAAAATCTCAAAAAAAAATTCATGTTTTAGGAAGGACGGGTCCAAACCACAGACCGTGGTTTGAACCACGGGTCGTGGAATGGAACTGTGATTCCCTTTGGTTGATTCAGCCTATGGTCTGGAACCACGAGTTGGTTCTACGTACCGTGGTTCAAACCACGGGTCCATCCTGTCCTCTCGTGGAACTCAGATCAGAGGGTTGGCGAGTCCCTCTGAAGTGATGACTCAACTCTACGACTCGTCGTCCAAACGACGAATCGTAGTCTTGACTGGTGGTTTGACCAGGGGTCAACTAAAGTCCCCAGGAACCACGAGTCCAAATAACGATATGTCATTCAAACGACGGGTCCATCTTGTTGACTCGTGAACTTCCTTCTGTAGCCTGACTTTTCTGTCAGAAATTATGAGTTAGAACCACGGGTCGTGATTCAAACGACGACTCATAGATCTGACTCGTGATCCCTGACACCGACCATTTTCCAGCGTTTTCTTAATTAAGTCTCAGGGGTATTTTAGTCATTACCTACTCTTTTATATCCTAAATGATGTCGTTTTGACTATTTCAAGAAGGGTTTTCACCCTCATTATCCTAAGTTCCTTCTCATTACTTCACTCCCCTCCCAAAAAGGGAAATTCTTCTCCAAGCTTCAAGTGTCAAACTCCAAGTTCAAGCCTCCTTAGTCTTTCCAATTCAAGTGGGTTATCTTCAATAAAGGTATGTGGGTAATCAACAATGGGTTCCTTTCATCCTTGTGCTTAAAACCCCTAATTCAAATTTTGATTTCATGGTCTTCAAATTACAGTTCTTATCCAATTCTCATGGGTTTTGCTAAATATGGTCTTCTCATAATTTGATTATTAAATTACTATTAAAATTGCATGATTTCACATGAGTTTTTACATGTTAACTCTTATTTCATGAATTAAAGTTTAACCATTGAAATTCCTACATGCATGAAGTTGATTTAAGCAAATTGGATTTTGATAGCATGTTCCTTATGGGTTTTCAAGCATGTGCATGCCTAGTTCCTATGTTCTATGAAAATATATGTATTATGATTTGAACTAGAGTCATGCAAAGTTTTACAAGTCATGAAGTATACAAATTTCACAAGTTATGAAGTATTATGCAAGACAAGAACCCGATAATTCATCAATGCTCATGAATAGATTTCTAAACCCTAATTAATGAGTAGTATGACAATCTAGGGTATAAACACATTATGAACAAGTTTGGCATCAGATATGTCACATGTATATGAACTCATGTTATATGTTTTGGGAGTAGTATTTAGCACCGAGAGATGAGGGTTTAGATAACCCATGTCCAAAACTACGTTGCCACCGTAGGTTGCCCTCTGTGGCTTATCATGACAAGATCCTGGTATGACATAATTCTAACCTTGGCCGGTTAGGAAAGCTCTTTTCAGTCGGGGTACATTACACTGGACTCCATGTAGCTCAGCATGGTTTGATGTCGGTTAAGAGAAACTCCCACATGTTTATTTTCAAGCTATGAAGTTATATTATTCTATACTATGAAACTTAAGCTTTATTTCATGTTTCATGTTTTATACTTTGATACTTATTCATGTTCCTTCTTTACGTAAAAAGTCCATTCTTAAGCATGTTTTAAACTGTTTTTATCATGATTCATGTATCGCCTCACATACTTGGTATATCCTATAGTACTGACGCATATCTTGTGCTGCATCCTTTGATGATGCAGATTCAGGTGTTCCTTTCCAGACACGTGGCTAGAGCTTCCAGGCCACTTTTCTGTCAGCTGTTTGTGAGTCCTCTTAGGTCGAGGACTAGATATGTTATTAGCTTGTGTTAGCTTTTCATTTTCGTACTTTGAGTTAGCTAGGGTCTTGTCCTAGAAACTTTTTATGTCATAAGTAGAGGTTTTTCAAACATAGACAATATTTGAGTCTTTTTGGATCTTGTATGCCTATTTGGCTTGATTATCCACTTATGCTATTCTGACTCTATCTATTATGCTTCCCCTTATCCTTTTTTATGCTTGAGAATGCTATGACCAAGAGATAGCTTGGGTCACTTGTGGTCTCAAGTCCCGTGTTACATCTAGGGGGTAACCTCGGAGTGTGACACCTACAATATGGCTACACCCTAAAAAAGATATAGAAAAAGTATAATCAGTACAAACACACGTACTAGTATGTATCATCGATCAACAAGGATTAAATCATGAGACACCACATTAAATCAACAAGATAAACATGATAGCTAACAATTATCTTTACACTAATTTCATAAGAAGGGATCTCAAACTACAACTAACTGCAACAATACAATTCAAGCCTACTCTACTATAACCCATAGAAATGGTACTTCTATATTTTAGATTAGCTTTGGCAATTATCCCTAACCCCTTTAACACAGTTACAAGGAGTCCCACATTACACATATTCTCATCAAAATCTACACCTAAAATCATCTACTCATTTAGAAATTAGTGATAAGGCATAACCCACTCCCCAAGTTCTACCAGAGACTAACAAATCAAACAATAACCTTCATTTAAGGACTTGACAATATCAATATACAAAGGAATACTAGTCACCAGTAGACACCAAATGTAACAACCAAGGATATAGCAATCACTAATGATCATCAAGTTGGCAGTTAAGTCATCAACTAATCATAAACAAGGTTCATATTGGAAACCTCATATAAGGGTGCATTTCACCTATTTCACTTTTCTATTTAGGATATCAATAACTTGATTATCACATTATCATCTCAAGGATTGGTCCACACAAGAAACCATAACACCTCATCAGAAGAGCAATACAATAATATAAAATAAGGAAAAAGGTATACACACATGCTATGGGTCTTATGGCTAACCACTAGCTATGACCTGTAGGGGACCCTAGGTTGTCCATGTACCATATCGGCAAGGTATCTGCTCCATATATCATACTGGCTAGGTATCTACTCCATAACCATGTTTGGATAGCTGTGTACTCAGGCCTGTATTCTTATTTAACATTTGGTGCGCAAGGCACTATTTATACTTAGCTATTTCTGCTTACTTATCTCTTCCTCTTCATTTATCTATTTCATACAAGCATAATAGGAAAAGCATGCATAATACAATCACATTCGAAGACCAATCATTAATTATATAATTTTACTACAAATATGCAATAAGGTGAGTCTTAACTCCAATTCAAGTACTAAGCAAGTCTCAATTGCAATTAACATATAATTCATGCAAGACCTTATCAAACCATATTCATCAAATCCAAATATGTCCAAGGACCACATAATCAAGTGTACATTTTAGGAGTGCACTTTTCACTAAAATTGAGTCTACACTCTAATTATATAATTATAGGCATAATTCCTCATGCCTACCAATAATCCCTAGCTATAACACCATTAACTCCTTAAACATTACATATCTAATCCTCTATTGCGATTAGACCGCCTACCAATATCCACTTAAGATAGTAACTTTAGTTTATTCATCCTAAAAGGGTTATACTTTAGTATCTAGCCAAGTCTTTCTCAAAACTTTATGATAGAATATCCTCAGGAATTCATAGCAATTAGTTTAGTGAATTAAGAATCTTAGAAAATCATATAAGGTCTAACAGTAATTCACATAAGTTACTAATTAGTAATACAATAATCAAGAATACATGTTTAGATGTTGATTTCATGACATTTCTACTTCATCTCTCATATTTAGTTCTGGGTTACACTATCACAATGAATATGTTACCTATGTCTCATATATCACATAGCTTAAATCTCAATACACATTCACATCAAGTTACACATAGTGTAAACATGTCTAAATGCAAGGATCACAGTCTTATCAAGTCATTCTAACTAATTTCCATCCAGTCTCTGTGCCTGAAGGCCTAATCATATATTTTTCCATCAATTCTACACAGTCTATACATTTGTCTAATCCAAGTCTACCACTCATAAACCATAACCTACCTCCACTGAATATCTTGGAATAAGCAAGACATATTATAGATGTTATATCTCTTCCTTCATGCCTCAGAATATACAATCATCTAATAAACAAGCAATTATAAGAGCACAAATACTTTGGGATTACAAATCTATTAATTCTACCCTTATTCACGGTCTAAAACATTACCTTAGGGTCAATTAACTATTAACTAGTTTTATCAAACTTACCCTATCTCCATTAATGGAGTTTTAATGGTAAAGATTCTATTTTTATAGAACTCAAGGTTCCCAACCACCAAAATCCATCTTTTAGAATAACGAATTTATACTAGGAAAGGTTAATTTATAATCTAGAAATAATTCTAGGTGATAAAATACATAGCCATAGGTTTCCCTCATAATTTCATGAACATAGGGTAGAAACCCACAATTTCACCACTAAAGATAATTCTAATGATTCTAAGGTGTTAAAGGATTAATAGGAGAAGAAATTGATGGAAAAACTTATCTTAATGCAGAATTTTCATGCTAGCACATTGAAAATTTCCTCCTAAGGTTGTAAAACAAAGTTTTGGAGTTATGGGGCATAAAAGCCTTATAAATACACTTATCAGGTGCTCTAGCCACGTCGCTTATGGCGATGGGCCATTTTATCATCGGAATGAGCCCCATTTTCCAGCACAAACACTCTTCTATAGAATGGTCATAACTTTCTACTCGGGACTCCACATAACAAACGATCGGTGGAATTAGAAAGAGGAATTGAAGACCCTAAATTTGGTGGATCATGGGCCTCCTAACCCTTCATATTCTAGTAGGGGTGCTTATTTTAAGTCGACCCTAGTAAAAAACTTGTATTAGAAATCAATCAATAAGAGTATGTTCAACTCAACTTTAGGATAGGAGTTCAGTAAGACCTTAGATCATGTTGTAATGACCCTTTAGGTCATTTTCTTGTTTTTCATGCTTTTTCTACATTTCAAGCTTTTCCACAATAGCTACAAGTAATTTATGACTTGCCGGGACTGATAGTTTGGTTTCGAGGAGGTTCATTTGTGTTTTAGGCCTATTTTCTTATTTTGCAACTCTTAAAGTTAGTAGAGTTAACTTTGGACAATATTCAGAAAAGATATCTTCGGATAAAAAAAAATTCAGCGTTGTTAGCTCTGAACATTGACTTTGGCCTAGAGGGACCTTTGGTTTGGGTTTCGAGGCTCTCAGACTCATTTTAGGCTTTTGGGTTTCTTTTAGTGAAAAGTTGGTTTTTGAGCGTAGGGCGTACTTTTATTTAAAACAATCTCCATTGGGAATGTTGTCAATTTTGTTGAGTCCAAAATTCCCTTTTTGGTAGGATAGCATAGTTTATTTGCTTCTGCGAGATCCTAGATGAATTTTAAGGGTCCATCCGGTGAATTTTTAAGGTGCAAAATCTATTGGTTTGCTAGTTGTTGTTGCAGTAGTACCCAATCCGTTCCCTATGCAGGGGGAGGGGAGGGGTTGGCTGCATACACATAGAAGATGCACCGACATTGCCTGCCCTTGTTCTTCACCTACATGTTGCCCTGGCCATCTATGTTTGTCCGCATGCGCATGGACATCCCACATGCTCGAGTGCGTGAGCACTGGGATGCCTATGTGAGGCTGCATGAATGGTGACCTGCCCGCATGGGCATAGGCCTGCTCCTGCACCTATATATAATTTCAACTTTATTTTCTCCTCCACAAATCTGAATTCCCACCACTGTTGAGAGTTCCATGTCACGACCTAATTTCTCAGGTCATGATGGCACCTACAACCCTCAGTAGGCGAACCAATCCCCGTAGCCTAAAATTGTTAGTAATGGGCTATTACCAAAACCAACATGCACAATAAGAAGAAATAAGCAGAAGCATATATAAAATAGAATAACTCAGAAGAAAACAACCTGAATATATACATAAAGAAACTAAACCAACCCCAAAGACCTGGTATCGATAGTACATGAGACTCTAATATAATACAAGTGCTAGAGATAACACAATGGAATATACAATAGTCTCTGAATAAATAAAGAGTAGCAGTGCCAAAAGATGAGATATGGTCAAGCCTCGGTCATCAAGAGCTCACCTTAGTCTCGAATATCCAAAAGCTGCACGAGAATCCATGCGATCAATGGTGAAAGCTCACACTAGAATCTGCACTAGAAAGATGCAGAAGTGTAGTATGAGCACCAATTGCAAAGAAATGGGTACAGATAGGCATCATAGGCCGACTGAGCATATATAAGATATAAAAATAGTAAATAATAGATAGCAAAGAAGCAGTCACAGAAACAACAGAGAAAGTACACGAAAACTAGCACGAATAGAAATAAATAAGAATACAAGCATGCTATGTTAGCCACAGAAGAGATATATATACCACAAAACATAGGTGAAGGAAAGGAAAATGCACCTGGGGTCCTTGCAAAAATAATATATATAAAGAGAGGGTTTAAGAAGAAGGGCGGTATACCGGTAACCTCAAGTAAAAGGGAAGGAAAGGAAAAACAAGTTAACATTCTCATGCTAGAAGCAATATAACTAATGAAATCATGCTAAAAACACTCTCAAGATAAGAACAGTCAGAAAACAACCTCACACATACAACCCTAGGATAGAATAACCTACACCATAATTAATTGAAAAGCCACTAACCAGCACCACAATAAAATAGAATCCGCTAACTCACATGTCACGCCCCGAGGTTACCCCCTATATGTAACACAGGACTTGGAACCACAAGGATCCTAAGTTAACCCTTGGTCATAGCATTCTCAAGAATACATAAGGGAAAATATAACGGAAGCATCATAAGGAAATCCAAAATAGGAATCATAATCATAGATAGATAGTCGGAAAGAAATACAACTCAGAGATCATCCAACAACATCTATGTCTTAAAAGCCTCTAGGACTAGCATAAAGAGTTGATGGGATAATACCCCAACTAACTCGATAATCTGAAAGGAAAAGAGCATAAATCTAGAGTAAAGTCTAGCCCTCGAACTATGAGGACTCACCCAAGCTAACTGAGAGTGGCCGGGAACTTTAGCCACGTATCCGTGAAGGAACACATGAATATGCATCATCAAGGATGCAGTGCAATATGTGTTAGTACTATGGAATGTACTAAGTATATGAGAAATGCATAAGTATGATAAAACATGATTTAAAACGTACTTAGACATAATCCATACATAATAGGGTATCAAGAGAAGATATCATAATGAAAAACTAAATCATGAGGCCAAAGCCAACTTCAAAATAGTAGTTCATAAGAGAGTTCATAAGGCGTAGAAAACATGAAAACATACATACGGGAGTTTCTTATAACTGACATGAGACCATGTAAGCTACATGGATTCTAACTATATAACCCTAGTTAGCAAAGCTGACTTTGAACCTTGCCAAGGAACAAGTTACCATACCCAACTATATAACCCTATTTGGCAAAGCTGTCCTATGCCCCGCAAGGCAAGGACACGATACATAAAGACGTGGATCCACTCTCATTAGCCTTTTAGGCACATATCATATCATAACATATGCTGACAACATAGTTTCTGGACTTGGGTAATCGAACCCTTATCACTCGATGCTAAGTACTACTCCCAAAACATGCTCATATAGCTCAACATATCATAAGCCCATACTCTCATGCCAAATCTTATTCATAATGCATGAAAACACATCGGGCATCATGCAACTTTCATATCATAGTTCAAAAGCTTATCATAGCAATAATTAGAAACATGCTTTTCTTTCTAAAATCATACTTGAAGAATTAGGCATGCAATTTCATAATTACATAAAGGCCATGATATCTAATCATGCAAACTTTCTCTTGAGAACATGGAATTTCATGGGTCCATGCTAGAAATCAACTTTCATACTTGGGCTTTTAAAACCAATGAAGGAATCATAATCAAATCATGAATAACCAATAAGAAACCATGAATTTAAACATAGAAACTGATTTCATAAATTTTCTCCAATTTAGGTTAAAACCCTAGATTCCTAAGTTCATAATTTAACATAAAAGTTGGGGATTTTGGGCACAAGGGTGAAAGGAACTCATTATTGGAAACCCACATACCTTAATTGAAGCTAACCCATAAGAATTGGAAGGACTTAGGAGACTTGTTCTTTGAGCTTGAGACTTGGAGCTTGGAGAAGATATTTTCCTCCTTTTGGGAGTTGTTTGAACAATTTAGGAGGAACTTAGGCTAATGAGGGTGAAAACCCTTCTTGAAATAGTCAAAACGATATCACTTAGGAGTTAAAAGGGTGGGTAATGACTAAAATATCCCAGGGAAATAATTAAGAAAAACTACCTTAAAGACCCGGCTTCAGGTCCCACGAGTCCATCCCACGGATCGTAGAACTAATCACAACTCGTGGAATGAAGTCGTGGTTCCTGAGCCAAAATTTCAAGCCCTTGAAGATGTTCTACGGCTCAACAAGATGACTCATAGAAAGTCCCACGAGTCGTAGAACACTGTCGTGGTTCTAGGGAAACTTGGCTGGTCTCAGGTTCAGTTCCATGAGCTAAGTTCACAACCCGTAGAAACTTCCACAAGTCGTGGAATCGACTTGTTGTTCCTGGGGGAATGAACCATTCCCTGTTTCTGTTCCACGGATTGGTTCCATGACCCGTGGGAAATACCATGACTCGTGAGACTGATCGGTGGTTCTAACAACTGAGACAACAACTGAGACAAGTCTGTAGGACTGAAATCACGAGTCACTTTCATGACTCGTGGAACCATCCACGGCTCGTGGACTTGACTCGTGATCCCTGGAAGTTTTAAAATTTTCTGCAAGTTCTGAGTTTAAAAGCTGACTCAACTTCAAGGGTGTTACAATATCCCCATATTAGGATCATTTGTCCTCGAATGAAGGTTAAGTCAGGAAAATTGGAAAGAAAACAGCCCGCCAAACATCAAAACATGGAAATCAAGGAGAAACATGAAAACTGAACTTTCAAACTTTGAAAACATGATAAACTAACTTCGTAAAACATGCATACATGCTAGAATCATTCGGGAAACTGATGGAATAGGATCAGAGGAACATACTAAGGAGGAAACTAGTACCTCAAGCTGAAACTGAATCGGAAGGAAAGATGTAAGGATATTTGACCTTCATGGCCTCTTCCGCTTCCCAAGTAGCATCCTCTACAAGCTGATTCTTCCAAAGGACTTTCACCAAAGTGACTTCTTTGTTTCTCAACTTCTGAATCTGGCGATCAAGGATCTCTACAGGAACCTCATCATAGGTGAGGCTATCCCTCACACCTACATCCTCCAAGGGAACAATCAAAGTCTGATCACCCACACACTTCTTCAACAAGGAAACATAGAAAACCGAATTAACCGCTTCTAACTCTGATGGTAAATCCAACTCATAAGCAACTTTCCCAACTCTTCTCAGAATCTGATAAGGACCTACAAATCGGGGACTAAGCTTCCCCTTTTTGCCAAATCTCATAACACCCTTCATGGGTGACACCTTCAAAAACACCCAATCATTCACCTCGAACTCTAACTCTCTCCTCCTAACATCAGTATAGGAATTTTGTCGACTCTGAGTGGTCTTAAATCTTTCCAGAATAAGCTAAACCTTCTCCATAGTCTCATGAACCGAATCTGGTCCAATCAAGGCTGCCTCACCAACCTCAAACCAACCAATAGGAGATCTACACCTCCAACTATAAAGGGCCTCATAGGAGCCATCTAAATGCTAGAGTGAAAGCTGTTGTTGTAGGCAAACTCTATAAGAGGCAAGTGATCATCCCAATTACCTTTGAAATCAATCACACATGCTCTCAATATATCCTCCAAAGTCTGAATGGTATGCTATGCCTGGCCATCTGTCTGAGGGTGAAAAGTTGTGCTAAGCTTCACCTGAGTGCCAAGACCTCTCTGAAATGACCTCCAAAATTGAGAAGTAAACTGAGGACCTCCGTCTGAAATTATGGACAATGGGAAACCATGCAATCAAACTATCTCCCGGATATAGAATCTGGCATAGTCATCCGCTAAAACTGTAGTCTTAATAGCCAAGAAATGGGATGACTTAGTCATCCGTTCAACAATCACCCAAATCGAATCATGTTGCCTTCGAGTGCGAGGAAAATCAGTAATGAAGTCCATATTGATCCCCTCCCACTTCCAAGTAGGAAGATCAATATGCTGAATCATGTCACCCGGTCGCTGGTGCTCTACCTTTACCTTCTGACAGTTAGGACACTTAGCCACAAACCCGGCTATGTCCTTCTTCATATCGTTCCACCAATAGACTTCCCGTAGATCACGATATATCTTGATGGCACCTGGATGAATGGAAAATCTGGAACTGTGAGCCTCGATCAAAATCTGATGTCTCAAATCATCAACATTTGGCATACATAGACGACCCTGATAACAAAGTACTCCATCTCCCCCTTGGGAGAAGACCTCAACCCGCTGCTGATGAACTGCACCGTTAAGCTGAATAAAAATTGGATCACTATCTTGTTTTGCCTTCACTTCAGCTACAAGGAAGACTCAGAACCATTCTGAACAATAACACCACCCTCAGTAGAGTCCATAAGTCAAACTCCCAATTGGTAAAGTCGATTAATATGTTTCACCAATTGTTTCTTCCCATCTTCAATCAAAGACACACTACCCATGGACAATCTACTCAAAGCATCTGCCACAACATTGGCTTTACGCGGGTGCTAAAGCACACTCATATCATAATCCTTAAGGAGCTCAAGCCATCTCCTTTGTCACAAATTCAACTCCATCTGAGTAAACACATATTGAAGAATCTTGTGATCGGTGAACACATCTACATGAACACTATATAAGTAATGTCTCCAAATCTTCAAAGCAAAGACCACAGCTGCCAACTCAAGATCATGAGCAGGGTGGTTCTTCTCATGAGTCTTAAGATGTCTAGAAGCATAAGCAATCACCTTACCTCACTGCATCAACACACAACCCAACCTTACCCTGGAAGCATCACAATAAACCACAAAGTCATCTAAACCCTGGAGTAGGGTCAACACTGGAGCGATGGTCAATCAACTCTTCAACTCCTGAAAACTCTTCATACACAAATCAGACCACTGAAATTTTACCTTTTTCTAAGTCAATCTAGTCAAAGGCAAAGCAATGGAAGAGAATCCCTCTATAAATATGATGTAATAACCAGCCAAACCCAAGAAACTCCGAATATCTAAAAGGGAAGTAGGTCTAGACCAGTTCTTCACTGCTTCAATATTTTGGGAATCCATACGAATACCATCTCCTGTCACAATGTGACCCATAAAAGCCATAGACTTCATCTAGAACTCACACTTAATAAACTTAGCAAACAACTGATGATCCTTGAGAGTCTGCAACACAACCATCAAGTGTCCCGCATATTCCTCCTCACTCCGAGAATAAATAAGGATATCATCAATAAACACAATCACAAACAAATCTAGATACTGTTTGAACACACGGTTCATCAAATCCATAAAAGCTACAGGAGCATTGGTTAGTCCAAAAGACATAACTACAAATTCATAATGACCATACCGAGTCTTGAAGACTGTCTTAGGAATATCACACTCCCGAACCCGAAGCTGATGATACCTAGATCTAAGATCAATCTTAGAGAAATAACTAGCACCCTGAAGCTGATCGAACAACTCATCAATCCTAGGAATGGGATACTTATTATTAATTGTGACCTTGTTCAACTATCGATAATCAATACACATCAGAAGGGAACCATCCTTCTTACTCACAAACAATACTGGGGCACCCCAAGGGGATATACAAGGCCTGATGAAACCCTTATCAAGAAGATCCTTCAACTGATCCTTCAATTCTTTAAGTTCTACTAGAGCCATTGTATAGGGAGGAATAGAGATACGATGCGTATCTGGAATGAGGTCTATCCCAAAGTCGATCTCCCGCTCAGGAAGGACTCTGGGAAAATCATCGAGAAATACCTCAGGAAACTCACTCACAACAGGAACTGACTAAAATGAGGGGTCTCAGACTCCGTGTCCATCACCCGAACAATGTGATACATATAACCCTTAGAGATTATCTTCCTACCCTTAAGATAAGATATAAAATGACCTTTCGAGGATGGGGGACTACCTTGCCATTCTAAGACGGGTTCATTAGGAAACTTGAAACTGATAACTCGAGTACGAAAATCAACCAAAGCATAACATGCATACAACCAATCCATACCAAGAATGACATCAAAATCAGTCATCTCCAACTCTACTAATTCCGTTGAAGAGACTCTATGAAGGACTGAGATAGGACAATCTCGATAGATTATTTTAGCTAGGACTGACTCACCAACAAGAGTAGAAACATAAAAGGGTTCTAAAAGCAATTCAAAACAAACTTCAAACTTGCATGCTACATAAGGAGTCACAAAAGATAAGGAAGTACTAGGGTCCAACAAAGCATACATATCAAAAGAGAAAACCTTCAACATACCAGTAATAACATCTGGGGAACCCTCCTAATCCTATCGAGAGGACATAGCATAAAGATGGTTCTAGCACTATCCACCAGAACTAGAAGTTGCGCCCTGCGGGGTTGGTCGCCCTCCTGAAGATGTTATGGTAGACTGAGTCCTACCTCCCTGCCCCTTCTTAGCTGAAGGGAAATCAGGTCCATATTTGCTACAGGTTTCATTACCTTTTAGAACCATATTTGCTACAGGTTTCATCGCATTTTTAAGCAATATTTCATTAGCTACTAATTGTCCACTGAGTTCTTTGAAAGTAACTGTTTCTGGATGGAGGTTGAGAGCAATAATAAGAACATGAAATTCAGGTCCAATGTTATGATAAATAATCGCATTAAATTCAGTAGAAAAAATAAATCTGCCAGTGGCACTGAGTTCATCAGAAAGAGCCTTGGCCTTTTGCAAATAGTTGGAAGCAAAAAGATCATTTTTCTTTAAATCTTGCAATTCTATATGTAACTATAATTGACGATTTTGTGAAATAGAACCAAAGGCATTGGAAAGAGACTTTCAAACTACAAAGAAAAAGGTGAGACTTGTAACATAAGGATATATCTCTTCGATTAAAGAAGCAAGCAGCCACGAATAAAACATTTGATCCTTGCGAAACCATATTTCAAATTCTGGGTTGGGAAATTGAAGGGTGGGATCAGGGGAAGAGGCAACAGTGACAGAGGGAGCGGAAGTAGTGCCATTGACGAAACCATGAAGGCTTTTGTAATTTAGAAGAGGAATAAATTGAGTTTTCCATGCCAAATAATTTTTTGTCTTGAGTTTGACAGCAAAAGAATGGGTAGATGTGATGATTTGAGTGGGAGAAGTGAATGAGGAAGAACTGACAGGAACAATAGACATAGTGAAAAGCGTTTAAAGAATTCTTTTAGGGCTCTAATACCATATAAAGATAATGAGAATGATAAGATAACTTAAGAAGCCAATAACTCCTCTGTTCTATTGATGTATACGATTATGTGTTTATATAGGTTTACAAGGGGAAAGTGGATAGCTATAGGGGATAACAACTAAGGAGGGTAGTGGATAATTAAAAGTCTAAGAGATAATTACAATGAATACAAATATAACTAATGAGCTATAAATAGTGAAAGAGTTATACTCTAACAGCCCATACACTCGAGGAACATAATTAATTGAAAATAAACCATCTGGCATCCCATACTACCGGAGCATACACTGAGCAAACAACAAACAAGAATGGATCTGAATATAATATGCATGATGTGATATGATATGATGGAACCTGTGATATAGTAACCGTGTATGTATCCACCCCCGGCACCTTAAATGCCCAGTAAGTAGAACCCATAGAGGGACGCACCCATTATACACCAACTACACTGTATACCCCTCCTTCGGTACACTTAGCATATAGTCCCTGGTCTGGATTGGAAGGGTCCATGGAGGTCCTCGACCACATACAATAAAGAATGTTAAATCTCAAAGTATAACCGTTGATAAGTCGGTAATATACCAACTTATTGAGCCTTTATCCATGAATTGTTGCTATGTTTTGAATAGATTTAGAGGTTCTTATGGACTTTGTTGATGTCTATGTAGGTACTTGTGATCAAAGATGGAAAATAAGAAAATGGACCCAAAAAGAGCTTAAAAGGGGTGATGTGTGAAGTGATTGGAAAAAATGGAGATTCTGCCCTAAGATGAGGTGCCCGTGCGACGCGCATAAGATGTTGTGTGAAATGCACCTATACCGCATGGAGCCACAAAATTAACTGAAGAATCTGCTAAGGGGTGTGGTCACTATGTGACGTGCATAATTCATGGTGCGAATTGCACTTCCTTCGCACGAGGCCTCCAAATTTAGCTGAAGTTGATAAGTCGGTACTTATGATTAAAGATGAAAAATAAAGAAAATGGACCCAAAAAGAACTTAAAAGGAGTAAAGTGTGATGTGATCAAAAAATATGGAGATTCTGCCCTGAGATGCGGTGCCCGTGCGACACGCACAAGATATGGTGCGGAATGCACCTATACCATATGGAGCCACAAAATTCACTGAAGAATCTGCTAAGGGGTGCGGTTGCTGTGCAACATGCAAAATTCATGGTGCGAACCGTACTTCATTCACATGAGGCCTCCAAATTTAGCTGAAGTCACTGGTCCAACTGAAGACGGTGTGTGACGCGCACATCATGACGTGAAAATCACATATTGCATCGCACAAAGGGTAATTTTGTCCAAAAAATTTATGATGTTTTGGGAAAGTATAAAAAGCCAATTTAGGCATCATTGTAAAGAAGAATCCTAGAGCTTGGAATATTTCCAAGTAATTTTAGCTTTGAGAACAAGTTCCTCTCTAAGAAAAAGAGGGTTTCAATCCGTTCTCTCTTCTAAATCATGGTTAACCATTTGTGTACAAAAACTGAGCTTAGAACTTGAAATTACATTTGAATGAAAAGGAATTTGACTTACCCATTTGGTATATCTCTTTCCTTTAGCATGAGTAGCTAATTTCATTTGTCTAGGGATGTGTTGATGATGGGTGCTTGAAAAATGGGTGTGGTGTTGTTAATTCTTGCTTATAATTGCTTATTTGATATGGTCTAGTAGTTTCACCAAGTTTTAATCCTAAAATTATTTTCTTTACTTGGCTATGTTATTGATTGAAAGAGAATTTAATAGTTTCGGATGTGAAATTACTAGTGGGGACTTGGGCTTTCACCTAGATTGAGGCTAGAGATAACTCATATATAAGGAGTCACCAATTTAAGGGTCTAAGCTAGAGATAGTATGACCTCCCTAAGCTCGATCTTGGTTGTTTGTTGTTAAACTGATAGTTCTCTATCCGAGATTGTCGGATATATGGTTGTAGATCGAGAGATAAACAATCCATAACCATGACCAAGGCTACCTATGTCAATTATTGAGAATAAGCATGAATAAGAAATTACCCTATTCCAGATTAGAGCCCCATTGGATACACATCCCTAGTTGTCTACTCAAATTTGTACACCCATTTTACTTTCTTGATTTGTTACGAATTGATATTATTATGACAGAATCCCAATTCCCCCAATCCTTTAGTTTTCAATTTTCGAACATTTACTCTCTTAGTGAAGTCGTTTCAATACAATCACCATTGTGCTATTGCCAAGTTTCTGTGGGTACGACCCTGACACCTATTTGGTACTTATAAATGTGTTTTGCTTGATGATCGCCATTACCTCCATCTTTAAAAAATATGTTTGAGCGTTTATCAAAAATGACGCCGTTGTTGGGGACTTGATTTGATAGCTATTATTGATTGTAGATTTGAAATCACTTTAAGAGTGCTTGTTTCTTTTACTTTTGTTTGTTGTTTGTGTTGTGATTGAGCAGGCTAGCCTATGAGCGAAGCCGATGATAATGAGAGCATTGATGGCTTCATGGATGCCAACGCTGCTAAGCCTGTGATGCAAGGGGGTATGGGTGCAATCCTCCTACCCCTACGATTGGAAATATTGTCTCTCACGTTACTAGCACCATGCTCCACTTGATCCAAATGAAGGTCCTGTTTGGCGGAGCAGCACATGAAGACGCCAACTGGCATATTCGTAATTTTTGTGGAGATTTTCCAACAATACATTATTCAAAAAATCTCCCAAGAATCCATCTGATTGTGGCTATTCACCTTTTCTTTGACGGGGGAAGCCACGACGTGGTTGGAAAAATTGTCGGATAGGTCTATAACATCTTGGGCCAAGTTGGTTGAGGCATTTACTTCAAGATTTTTTACTCAATCTTGAATGATGCAGCTAAGAGAAGAGATTACCAACTTTAGGCAACTCCTGGATTAGCCTCTACATGAGGCTTGGTTGAGGTTCAAAAAGAAGCTTATCTTATGTCAGAACCATGGGTTGTCAAACAACGTATTGCTCCAAAGTTTTTATCGGTCATTGAATTTTATGAATAAGTCAATGGCCAAGAACCTTGGAGATGGCACCTTCATGGGCTTGCGATTTCCCATTGCCTCGGCTTTCTTAGAATGAATGACAAAAACCAACCAAGCTTGGTATACAAGAAAAGCGAATGTGTCAATCTCGGGAGTGGCTTAAACTATCTTGGCAAATGAAATTAGAAAAAGGGGGGAAATTCAAGATGAGACCATGGCTAGGATGATGACCCAAATTGATCTCTTAGCAAAGCATGGGATGGGTTCTAAGGGCGTAAATATTGTTAATCCACCGAAAATAAAAGCTAGTTGTAGATGGTAAACTATGCTTTGTGTCGGCGGTTCTCGTCCCAGGTATTATCACCCAAGGGAAGAGAATCAAGGTTGGATAAGTGATGATCGAGACAAGTATGGTGATAGATACAATCACCAAAGCCCTTATGTGCCCCCAAATAAAGCAGATTCCCTTTGCCAACCGACCACAAGCAACCTCGGTCGCTCTAAGGTAGAGGACATGTTGTCATTGGTGCTAAAAAAGGTAGATACAACTAATGCCGGGATAAATGAGCTTAAAAGTGAAGTCTCAATACTTTATCAAACCGTAAGATCTCATTCGACCTCAATCAAGCATCTTGAGGCCAAAATGGATCATCTCTCCATTCAAATGAACCTGAAAAGGAAGGTGCCACTTCTTAGTAATGCAACTACCAATTATAAAAGTGACAGGCACATTATGGCTATTGTTACTAGGAGTGGACGAACAACCGGTGAAATAAGAGAACCTATTGTAAAGCCGATTGTGAAACCCAATGAGCCTATTGTTGAAACTGTCATGGATCCAAGTAGCAAAGATGAAGAGATTGCACATTAAAATATTATCGAAGACCCTGGGGTAGGGGTGACGCTTGGTGCACCCAATGCCCCGGCATATGTTGAGATTGATAATGAGAAGGCGGAGGTTGAATCCCCTCCCCGGGTAACCATCAATGTTGAGGAGAGTTCCCCTCTTGTGCAAAGTGCAGCGACCACACTTCCCAAGGGATCTCCCCCATATCCTAAAAGTCTTAACAAGAAGAAAGAGGAACACAAGTTTAGTAAGTTTGGTGAGATGTTTAGCAAACTGTCAAAAAGTATTCCTTTAGTAGAAGCATTGATAAAAATGCTGGGGTACTCAATATTTATAAAGGAATTGCTTAAAAAGAAGAAGGTCATTGATGCGGGCACCATTGAGATCTCACATAGTTGTAGCGCCATAATGACTAGCAACGTGGCCACAAAAAGAGAATATCCGGGTGCATTTACCATACCCTGTACTATCGGGATGTTTGTATTATGAAAAGCCTTATGTGACTTGGATGCAAGCATCAACTTGATGCCCCTAGTAATCTTAAAGAAGCTAGGATTGGGCGTGCCAAAGCATACATCTATCCGATTGCTCATGGATGATTGATCTATCAAGCATTCGGTAGGGATCCTATTTGACGTATTGGTAAAAATTGATAAACTTATTCTCCAGGCAGATATTTTCATTCTTGATTGTGAAGGAGATATTGAGGTACCCATTATTTTAGGGCGACCACTATTGGCCACGGGGAGGGCCCTTGTTGATGTCAAACTCGGAGTACTCAAATTTTAAGTGGGGGATGAAGTAGTGACTTTTAATGTATGCCAACCCACAAGGCCTTCTGATGATTTGAGAGTGATATCGGTGATAGACTCGGAGGGAAAGTTGATGATGCCTATTTTCACACCCCGAGGTTACCCTCTAGACGTAACATGGGACCACGAGGATCCCAAGCTAACCCTTGGTCATAACATTCTCAAGCATAACAAGGATAAGACATAGCGAAAGCATCGTAACGAAATCCAAATAGGATGCATAATCATATAAAAGAGAGTAGAATAAGAAGTACAACTCAATAGTCATCTCATAACATCTATGTCTGAAAAGCCTCTAAGACTATCATACAGACTTGATGGGACAATACCCCAACTAACTCGACAATCTAGTACTTAAAGGAAGCATAAGACTGAAATAAGGCCTAGTCCTCAAACTATGAGGACTCACCAAAGCTGACTGAGGGAGTGTCCTGGAGCTCTAGTCACGAATCGGAGAAGGTATGCCTGAATCTGCATCATCAAAGGATGCAGCGCAATATGCGTTAGTACTATGGAATGTACTAAGTATGTGAGCAATACATAAATAGAGTGAAACATGCTTTAAAACGTATTTAGGTAAATTCATGCATAGTAAAGATCATGAGAAGATATCATAGTGGAAATCAAATCATAAGGCAAAAGCTAATTTCAATACGATAGTTCATAAAAGAGTTCATGATGCTTAGAAAACTTAAAAGGAAACATATGATGTGCCGCTATTTTACGGCACTTTCGACTACTTTTAACTAAGAACAATCGTACGTTTCAAGCAACCGTCGTTGTTTTTGATGTTTTTATGTTGTATTTTCAGGAAATAGGTACGAACATGGAAACGGAAGGAAAAACGGTTCAAGCTAGTGATGAACCGTCAAGTCAGCCGTCAACTTAAGGCAACACACTGCCTAGTGGCGACGGCCACCGTGATGGCCCGTCAAGGGTGTGACTGTCCGTCACCCAAACTGTCACACCAAGGCAGCACCACTGCCTAGTGGTGACGGTCCCGGCGATGGTCCGTCAAGCAAGTGACGGTCCGTCAGCCTGGCCGTCACACCTGGGCAGTCCGCTATGCGGAATCCTGATGTTTTGGGGATTTGTTTCCTAGACTCCTATAAATACCCTATGTTAGGTTTATTTTATTTATGCATGAAGTAAAGCTCTTTAATATAGTTCTCCTAATAGTTTTAGGAGAGACTTGGAGATCAAGAAACACGTTTTACACTTCTTGAATTCGTGTTCTTGATTTGTTCTTGGGATCTTGGTTTTTCTTGTTCTTGGAATAATTGAAGATTGGTTTTCATTATATTGTAAGAATCCCTTCTCTTTATTATGAATACAATTCTCTTCTCTTTTCTTTATAGCATGATTAACTAAACCTCCCACAACTAGGGTTGTGGGAGCCATGGCTAAAGTAGCGATATAGATTCCGGGTAGCGACGGGTTCAATATATATGTTGTCACGTTGTTAATCATTCATTATTTAACGTTTTCTAGTGGTTGCAAACATTAGAACATGCCTAGGTTTAAATTTTCTTGAGTAAAGAGATTAAAACCGGGAAAACTTGATTAACGACGAGGATTCGAGACTACCAACTCTCGTCTTATGATTAATGCTGTAACTAGATTAATCTACTTGATGTTTAGGATTGAAATCTAAAAGCACACCTTTTCAAGTTCGAGAGAATTGAAAAGTAAATTTGTCTATTTGGTTGAGAAACGTTTAGACGATACAGTTAATTCAATCGCATCATGACACGCATATAGAAAGAACCCCGTTAAGCCTAGAATCGACTTTGTTACTAACGCCATGGTAAACACTTCCCTAGTTCTCTCTCTCCTATTGATTATCATTCATACGTTAAGTGTTTATTTTGTTTACAAATATTGATCACAAAACCCCCCCTATTTACCGGAAACTATTGACCATTAGTCACATACTTCACTAAAGGCTTAATCTTCACCATATTCTCTGTGGGATTCGACCCCAACCTTTGTTGGGTTCTATATTTGACTACGACCGCTTACGCTTCGTTAATTTGAGGTGTAGTTTGAGCGTTATCAAAAAGTCACGCCGTTGCCGGGGAATACGGTTGATTATTAAGTCCGGTGTGTTTATTTGACTCTTAGTCATAATTTCCTGCTTTTACGTTTATTTGTTGTTTTTGTTATTGACAGGGTACATAGTTGTGCATGCCAATTACCCAGAGCTCGGGTGAATCAATATTACCTTACGATCCCGAGCTTGCTAGAACATTGAGGCGGAATATGGCCGCACAACTAGAGGCAGCAAGGCTCACTGCAGAACTGCAGGCCCAACAAAATCTGAATGCTGGTGGTCTGCAGGATGAGATTGCACGGAATGATGAGGATCTCGACTTAGATGGAGCTGGTGCTACGGGCGCCATTGTTCTTCCACCGCTACCGCCCGGAGCCAAGTTCAACATCACTAGCACGATTATTCAGCTGTTGAACTTAAGAGGAGTATTCCGTGGAGCAGCTGGTGACGATCCAAACCATCACTTAATGAACTTCGTGGGTATCTGCAAGTCGTTTGAACTGCCGGGCGTGAGTCAGACAGCGATCAGGCTCAGGTTGTTTCCGTTGTCTCTGTCTGATGAGGCAGCGTTATGGTTGACAAAACTGACCCCCGACTCTATCGCAACTTGGGGAGAGTTTAAAGGAGCTTTCCTAGAAAGGTTCTTTCCTCCCTCTAGGATGATACAGTTGAGAGATGAGATCAGCAATTTCAGGCAGCAACCTCACGAAGCATTGCACGAGACCTGGCTGCGATTCAAGAAGAAGCTAACACAATGCCCGAACCATCAGTTGAACGATGAGTTTTTGATGCAAACATTCTACAGGGCACTTAATTCGGCTACCAAGCCGACGTTGGACAACGCAGCAGGTGGAGCGTTTATGGTCGCACTTTTGCCGATGCCACATCTATTTTGGACAGGCTTACCAAAACCAACAGGGCCTGCACACACGAGATTCAGAGGTAGCAGCTAGCACTTATGTAGTTGGTGCGTCAGCAGAGCAGCGCATAAAAGAGGAAGAACGGGACCAAGACATGGCCCATCTAAAAATGCAAATTGACCTCTTGACGAAGCACTTGATGTCAGGAAGTATCGAGAAGGTGAAAGCCGTGGGTTCGCAAGGTAGAGCAGCAGGGGTTGAATCTGATGAGGAGGCCAACTATTTGGGGGGTTTCCAGGCCAATGGCCAAGGAAACCATGGTCGGAACTATTAGAGAGACAACCACTATGAGAAAGGCGGCTACAAAGATCGCGACCAAGGAAACTGGAGGAACAGCACCGATAGAGGTGGGTTGTATATACCACCTGGTAATCGGTACAAAGCTGGCAACGAGGCAGAAACAACCAAACTTGAGAACATGATGGCAAAGATGCTGCTGAAGGTGGAATCAACTGACTCTTGAGTAAAGGAGATGAAGACTGAATTATCAACATTGAGTCAGTTAGTGGGTTCACATTCCACCTCGATCAAGCAATTAGAGCAGCAAGTGGGGCAAATCTCGGCATCTCTGAACCAAAGGAAGACAGGTACCTTGCCGAGTGACACGATTCATCCGAGGAATGACGCAAGCTGTATGGCGATCACCACAAGAGGCGGAAAAATATTACCGAAATCACATCCGGTAATTCAGACTCAAGGTGATGTTGCGGATGATGAAGAGGCGGTAGAGGAGGAAACTCAAAAGCCCGCGGAGAAAAGCAAGGAAGCTGAAAAGCTTCCAACTATGATGCCTCGACCACCACCTCCCTTCCCACAGCGTTTGAAGAAGAAAGCTGACGATGGTAAGTTCCTGAACTTTATGACCATGCTGAAGCAGATTTCAATAAACATACCATTGGTGGAAGCGCTGGAACAAATGCCCGGTTATGCCAAGTTCATGAAGGACTTGATTACAAAGAAAAGTCCGGTAAGTATTTGACCGGAAGACAAACCGCTCCACACCACTGCCAGCTCGCTATTTCTTCCAGGTTTCGGTATTCGAAAAGAAGGAAGATCCAGGTGCTTTCACCGTTCCCTGTACTTTCGGGGAAGCTCAACTTCGGAAGAGCATTATGTGATCTTGGTGCTAGTATCAACTTGATGCCGCTAGCAGTTTACAAACAATTGGGTTTGGGAGCTCCTAAACGACGTCCATGAGAGTGATGATGGCTGACCGTTCGGTAAAAGCGACCGGTGGGAATCTTATCTGATGTGCTGGTCAAGATTGGTAAGCTTATATTCCCGGCCGACTTTGTGATCTTGGATTGCGAAGTAGATTTTGAAGTTCCCATAATCTTGGGACGACCTTTGTTAGCCACGGCTAGAGCGTTGGTTGACAGTGAAACAAACGAACTGACCTTCAGGCTAAACAATGAAGTGGTCAAGTTTGATGTGTCCAAATTGATGAAGAAACCAAGTGACATGAGGGTGGTCGCGGTCATCAATGCTATTGAGAAAGTCCCTGCGATGTGTTTCTTGAGGAGAAGGGTTGTGTCGAAACTCGAGCTGTTATGAGAGTAAGGTCGCGATCGCAAGAGGACGAGCAGGTAAAGGAAAGCGGTGAAGATAGATCAAGAAAATGAAAACACCACAAGAGAATCTGCAAAGAAAGAGCAAAGAAATTGTTGCGACTAGCGATGGAGCCCAAAGAGGAAGCTGGAACGCTACACTCCATTGAGTTCTCCTATTTTGGAGACCCTGGCGGTCTCCAACAATCGTTCCAGAATCTGAGTCATATCGACTTCACAGGTATTCCTTTATTCTCACAGTTTTTAGTTTTCATATGTATGCATTGGGGACAATGCATGAGTCTAAGTTGAGGGTGTAAGGAAACCTGTGAGTCACCACCGAGGGTTTTTGTTGCCGAGTTCTTTTCCCTCCGATGTGCTATCTAGTAGAACCGGCATGTTTAGGTTGTTATTTTAAAATTTTGTTAGTTTT
Source organism: Jaltomata sinuosa (assembly GCA_003996215.1). Taxonomy (NCBI): domain Eukaryota; kingdom Viridiplantae; phylum Streptophyta; class Magnoliopsida; order Solanales; family Solanaceae; genus Jaltomata; species Jaltomata sinuosa. The sequence goes on along the minus strand of QJPP01007348.1, from coordinate 45,344 downwards.
TTTTAGTGTCTATAGCAAGCATGGGCATTTTTTTTGTTTAAAAATGAGGCCCCTTTAAAAATTTTCTGGTTTTGAGCTTATGTTGAAACGATTGACTGTCTGGATCCTTGTATGTCATTGTGTGATTATGAGTAGAAGGAGTATGCTTAAGCCGAGCGGTTGTTTGATAGTTGGTAGCGATATAGTGTCTTGGTGCCAAGAGCGTGTGAGATTATTGTTATAAATCCTTACTCTATGCATGCATCTAGAACTTGCCCGGTCTATTTTGTTAAGTTCGAAGTTTGGTTGCTTAGGAAAGGATCACATGCCCTTTTTGTGTGCAGTCCACTTAACCTAAAAGACCGTCCAAATATAAATAATCCCTTGATCCCTGTTTGAGCCATGATTGACCTTATTCTTTCAAAAACCTGTCACCATTCCCGTTCAACTTTGAATCCCTATTTTAGCCCTGGTCCTTCCTTGGACATCGTGCACCTCAACGCAGGCAATCAGCCTAAGTTGAGGGTGGATACAATAGAGGTAAACCCTATTTTGGCCCTGGTCCTGCCATGGACATTGTGCACCTCAACGCAGGCAATCAGCCTAAGTTGAGGGTGGCTACTACAGAGGTGAATGATAAGAAAAAGAGGATGGAGAAGATTAGTTGTGAATAGAATGAAAATTCTGGTGTGTGCCTAAGAAAAGAAAAGAAAAATAAAAAGCGGTGAAAAAGATCAAAAAACTAATAAAAAGAATTGTCAAAATAAAGAGGCCGCACCTGTAGCTAGAGAGAAGGAAATAAAAAGGTGAATAAGGATGGACAAAGTAAAGATATGTGGTAATAAGATGTCGGTGGTTCCAAGGAGGGCTTAGTCACTAACCCCTAAATGTATCCTACCTGCACCCGAAGCCTCATTACAAGCCTAAACAAGTTCTGTAGTGATCCTGAGCGGCTTTCTGAAGAACTGAAATAGAATAGCAAGGTCAAGCCTATGGTATCGCATGTGCATTGTGTGAAATCGTTTGTGAGTGTGAGTGCTTACCTAGTCCTAAATCTTGTGTGTGGGATTTCTTTGTGGTGAGGGCACCAAGACGTCTGTATTAGCTATTGATTGTTAGGATAGCTGCGCGTGTGTATGTAGAATATTCTATCATATCGGAATGACATATTTAGATCCATGCAAGTTAGTGTTTCATACATTTGTGTGCTATGAGGGAGCTTGAATTAATGTTGAATGACCATGAGTTGCTAAAGACACGAGTTTTTTGTTTAGTTGAGTCGTCGTGTTATTGTTTTGTGTTGCTTGAGGACAAGCGAACGTCTTAAGTTGAGGGTTTTGATGTGCCGCTATTTTATGGCACTTTCGACTCCTTTTAACTAAGAACAATCGTACGTTTCAAGCAACCGTCGTTGTTTTTGATATTTTTATGTTGTATTTTCAGGAAATAGGTACGAACATGGAAACGGAAGGAAAAACGAGCAAAACGACATTCTGGATAAGAGTGATGGTACGAGTGACGGACCGTCAAGCTAGTGATGAACCGTCAAGGCAGTCGTCAACTTAAGGCAACACACTGCCTAGTGGCGACGGCCACCGTGACGGCCCGTCAAGGGTGTGACGGTCCGTCACCTAAACTGTCACACCAAGGCAGCACCACTGCTTAGTGGTGACGGTCCAGCCGACGGTCCGTCAAGCCAGTGACAGTCCGTCAGCCTGGCCGTCACACCTGGGCAGTCCGCTACGCGGAATCCTGACGTTTTTGGGATTTGTTTCCTAGACTCCTATAAATACCCTATGTTAGGTTTATTTTATTTATGCATGAAGTAAAGCTTTTTAATATAGTTCTCCTAATAGTTTTAGGAGAGACTTGGAGATCAAGAAACACGTTTTACACTTCTTGAATTCGTGTTCTTGATTTGTTCTTGGGATCTTGGTTTTTCTTGTTCTTGGAATAATTGAAGATTGGTTTTCATTATATTATAAGAATCCCTTCTCTTTATTATGAATACAATTCTCTTCTCTTTTCTTTATAGCATGATTAACTAAACCTCCCACAACTAGGGTTGTGGGAGCCATGGCAAAAGTAGCAATATAGATTCCGGTAGCGACGGGTTAAATATGCATGTTGTCACGTTGTTAATCATTCGTTATGTAACGTTTTCTAGTGGTTGCAAACATTAGAACATGCCTAGGTTTAATTTGCTTGAGTAAAGAGATTAAAACCGGGATACTTGATTAACGACGAGGATTCGAGACTACTAACTCTCGTCTTATGATTAATGCTGTAACTAGATTAATCTACTTGATGTTTAGGATTGAAATCTAAAAGCACACCTTTTCAAGTTCGAGAGAATTGAAAAGTAAATTTGTCTATTTGGTTGAGAAACGTTTAGACGATATAATTAATTCAATCGCATCGTGACACGCATATAGAAAGAACCCCGTTAAGCCTAGAATCGACTTTGTTACTAACGCCATGGTAAACACTTCCCTAGTTCTCTCTCTCCTATTGATTATCATTCATACGTTAAGTATTTGTTTTGTTTACAAATATTGATCACAACCACCCCCCCCCTATTTACCGGAAACTATTGACCATTAGTCACATACTTCACTAAAGGCTTAATCTTCACCATATTCTCTGTGGGATTCAACCCCAACCTTTGTTGGGTTCTATATTTGACTACGACCGCTTACGCTTCGTTAATTTGAGGTGTAGTTTGGGCGTTATCAACATACATGCGGGAATTTCTTATAACTGACATGAGACCATATGAGCTACATGGAATCTAACTGTATAAACCCAGTTAGCAAAGCTGACTTTGAACCCTGCAAAGGAACAAGTCACCATACCCAACTATATAACCCTAGTTGGTAAAGCTGTCCTATGCCCCGCTCGGTGCTAAATACTACTCCCAAAACATCCATACATATAGCTGATAATCATATCATAGGGCATACTCTCATGCCAAATCTTGTTATGCCAAATCTTGTTCATAATAAGGGCATACTCTCATGTCAAATATTGTTCATAAAGCATGAAAACATATCGGGTATCATGCAACTTTCATATCGTAGTTCATAAGCTTAGCATAGCCATAATTCAAAAACATGCTTTTCTTTCTAAATTCATACTTGAAGAATTAGGCATGCATTTTCATAAATACATAAAGGTTATAATATCTAATCATGCCAATTTTCTCTTGAAAACATGCAATTTCATAGTTTCATGCTATAATTCAACTTTCTTGCTTGGGCTTTTAAAACCAATAAGAGAATCATACTTAAATCATGAGTAATCAAGAAGAAACCATGAATTTAAACATAGAAACTGATTTCATAAACTTTCTCCAATTGTAGGATCAAAACCCTAATTTCATATCTTCATAATTCAAAATAAGAATTGGGGAATTTGGGCACAAGAGTGAAAGGAACCCATTGTTAGAAAGCCACATACCTTGGTGGAAGACTAACCACTTGATTGGAAAAGAATAAGGAGAGTTGACATGGAGCTTGAAGACTTTAGCTTGAGAGCAGTTTTCCTCTTTGAGTGAAGAATGATGAACTTAAGAGGGACTTAGGGTAATATGGGTGAAAACCCTTCTAAAAGTAGTCAAAACGACTTCACTTAATACATAATAGGGTGAGAAATGACCAAAATGCCTCTAGGAATTAATTGGGAAAAAGCTGGAAATGGGTCAATTTCCAGTGACCACGACTCAGTCTACGAGTCATGGTTTGGATGACAGGTCATCGTCTGGAGTCGTAGAACTTAGGCTGAAATTTCAAGTTGCAGCTTCACTTCTACGGGTCAATAGGACGGACCCGTAGGAGTAATGACGAATCGTCATTAAGAGTCGTCATCTGGGATTCAACTGACTCTTGGTCAAACCACGACTCAAGACTACGACCCGTCATTCCAATGCCGAGTCGTAGACTTGACTCATGGTTCCTAAAGGGACTTGAGGAAAAATTTCATTTCTCAGAAGACTTTCCACTAGTAGACAGGATGGACCCATCGTTTGAACGACGAGTCATCGTTTGGATTCATAGCCCCTGGGAACACTTAACAGTCCTCAGGTCTAGTTCCACGAGTGGAACTACGACTCATAGAATGAACTACGGTCCATAGAACCCACTCGTGGTTCTCAGACCATAGGCAAAACTTGCAGGGACTGAACCATGGTCCATGGTATGGACCCGTCATTTATGAAACAGGGATTTTTCTGAGGTTTATAACTTAGATAGCTGGATACATGTATGGGGTGTTACAATATCCCCTCATTGGGATCATTTATCCTCGAATGAAGGCTAGACAAGGGGAAACTGAGGAGAAGACAACCCAACCAAACATCAAAACATAGAAGTCAAGGGGTAATCATAAAACCTAAACTTTTCAACTTGAAAACATGATAAACTAACTTTGTAAAATAAGGATGCATGCTAAAATCATGAGGGGAACTGATGGAGTAGAATCGGAGGGACATACTAAGGATGGAACTTCTACGTCAAGCGGAACTGGATCTGAAGGAAAAGGGTGAAGGTACCTGGCCTTCATGGATGATTCTGCTTTCCAAGTAGCTCTTTCAACTGAGTTGTAAAATTTGAAGTACTATCGTGGTAACCGACTTTTGATTGAAATAAAAATTGAGCTAGTTTTATGAGACACGTATATATGCTGAGAGTGTAAAATTACCAATAGGACAGGAACTGGATATCCAACATGATAACTGGTCTGGGATGAGAGTAGGAACTTAGCTAAAACTCATAAAGAACAAACATACTCTAGAAATCGCAGTTAATCAAAAGGGACACCAAATTAATAGAAGTAGACATACGGGAAAAATATTCTCTTCTGAATACCACTCCTACCATTTGCAACTAACAACCTCAACAGCGCACCTAAAGGTACTAAGGTCTGAGTCTAACTACCCGATTCTCCATGTTTAAGTCTATCTCGACTAAACCCCTTGCATCTAGAGTTATCTCCTAAGAATGGTATTCTTTCTTATCACAACAACCAACTAATCCAGAGCTCCCCAACCCAAGGGTCACTAGTTGCGTAAAACAAATATCCATATGTATCCTATCACGATATTCAAGCTTATAGTTATGGTCACCTTATGGTTTCGTAGCTTACTCTATTTAATACTTCTCTCCTCTCCCTTATCATAACTAGGAATCGCAAATTCAAGAACTTCTACAGGGGGACATACAAGACTACCCCTTCAAACTATTTTGCATGAATAATCCTTACCTTATAATTCATCCACACCTTGAAGTCATGGTGGAACAAGTACACTAACAAGGAAAAAGGAATTTGCTACCTCCCAGTTAGGCTACTACAAGGCCTTCTCCCCTAACACTTACAACAACATAAACCAGAATCATTGAAAGAAAAGAGTAGGAGTAGGAGCGTCACGAATGAAGGATTACAGATTGATCCCGACTTACGCTTAGCATGATCAAGAAACTCAAGGTGGGGCTTGGGGAATTGAGCGTAATAGGCATGAGCACTTCACATACTGGGCACATAAGACATGAGTTTGTGGGGATCACCACCCCTCATCATCAAAGGCAAAGATCAAAGGGCTTTAGAATAAGTAAATCATAAGCCTAAATCATTTCAAGAATAAGGTATGAGCATATACATGGTGTAACATGATTTGATTAAACATTTATGTATTTCTGAAGACTGATGGAGTAACCATAACTGAGCATATTGTGATACATGAGTTTACATACATAACGGACCTCGGGGCATAAGGCTAGGATTCATAGACTCGCAGAGTAAGAGTAGAATCATTGTCTGAAGAAATCACTTGTCATTCTAGAAGCTGAATATGAGCGTGAATCTTGATAAAGTGCATAAATTGAAATAGAACCATGGCGCTGACACATAAGGCGTGAAAAATGGTATCGGGATGGCAGAAGTGTACTGAGGACTCTAGGATGGAATTAAGCTTTTGTCTCCCCTCCTAACCTTGTTCTAACACCCAAGAATATCACTACCTGAGCCTCCAAAATCTGACCGATTCGATTCTACATGCCACCATCTCCCCCTTAGGTTCATGCTACCCTTTTAAGTCTATGTGCCTCTTACCAACCTCTCAAAGGAACTCTGATCATATCCCCTAACAGAACATACACAAATCAAGAATCTAGCACGAATACCTACTTCCTTCTATGGTCTAAGACCCTTATTCACCTAAAAGTCTAGGCCTCACCCTCATATCCTTACTTAGTTCTAGGTCAATAAAACTCACAACCAAACAAAAATAGGGGTCCAGGGGTTATGGAAGCATACAGGAAGAAAATCTAGTGACGTACCTGATTCAACTCCTGGAGGAACACTCTGACCCGCTTGGCTAGGCAATGAAAAGAGTTGGTTTCGGAGCTGAACATCATAGTTTCTCCTCTTAGATGAGGGGAAATCCCTGATCCTATGTCCTGGCTGACAACACCTAAAACACCCTTCCTTGCCCACAAGGCACTCACCTAAATGTAACTTACCACAACTACTACAATGAGGGTACCTCAAGGTCTTTGGAGACTTATGGTGACAAGACTGAGAGTCGAGGGAAGGTGTGCTAACTGGAGATGGGGTTTGTCCGGATTAACTCTGCTGAGAAGATGATTGGTTCCATGATCCGGTCTTCTTGACTTTCCTCTTCCTCTTCTTAAATTTCTATTTCTCATTCAACTAAGTTGCCATGGCTCGAGCCAACATACATATGGCTTTGCAGAATTCTGCATTCGTAACCTCATGATTTGTAGTGGCCGAATTAGCATTCCTCGTGGGGTTTCTTTGTGGAGATATTATCTAAAATGCGTAAGGAATAGATTAGAAGGGTAAGTAGAGTCAAACTCTATCGCACGATAGTGAACATAAAGAAGTGAAGTTTTTCCTAAAACATCTCATAGCCTCCCCCTCATAAGTGTGGTGCGCTTCACACCCATGAAAGAGATTCTACTCGATGCGGCTTTCAGACATCCTAGGACTCTTGAACTTGAGGCTCTGATACAAAGTTTGTCACTCCCCGAGGTTACCCCCTAGACGTAACACGGGACTCAGGACTACGAGGATCCCAAGAAAACCCTTGGTCATAGCATTCTCAAGCATAAAAAGGATAAGACATAGCGGAAGCATCATAAGAGAATCCAAATAGGAAGCATAATCATATAAAAAAGAGTCGAATAAGAAGTACAACTCAATAGTCATCTCCTTACATCTATGTCTGAAAAGCCTCTAAGACTATCATAGAGAGTTGATGGGATAATACCCCAGCTAACTCGACAATCTAGTACTTAAAGGAAGCATAAAACTGAAATAAGGCCTAGTCCTCGAACTATGAGGGACTCACCAATGCTGACTGATGGAGTGGCCTAGAGCTCTAGCCACGAACCTGAGAAGGTATGCCTAAATTTGCATCATTAAAGGATGCAGCGCAATATGTGTTGGTACTATGGAATGTATTAAGTATGTGAGCAATGCATAAATAGAGTGAAACATGCTTTAAAACATATTTAGGTAAATCCATGCATAGTAAAGATCATGAGAAGATATCATAGTGGAAATCAAATCATAAGGCAAAAGCCAACTTCAAAATGATAGTTCATAAAAGAGTTCATGATGCTTAGAAAACTTAAAAGGAAACATACATACAGGAGTTTCTTATAACCGACATGAGACCATGTGAGCTACATGGAATCTAACTGCATAACCCCAGTTAGCAAAGCTAACTTTGAACCCTGCCAAGGACCAAGTCACCATACCTAATTATATAACCCTAGTTGGCAAAGCTGTCCTATGCCTCGCTCAGGCAAGGACACCATACATGAAGACGTGGATCCACTCTCTCTAGCCTTTAAGGCACATTTCATTTCATAACCTACGCTGGCAACCTAGTTTCTGGGACTAAGGGAAATCTCACCCCATCCAACTCGGTGATAAATACTACTCCCAAAACATGCATACATATAGCTCATAATCATATCATAGGGCATACTCTCATGCCAAATCTTATTCATAATAAGGGCATACTCTCATGCCAAATCTTGTTCATAATAAGGGAATACTCTCATGCTAAATCTTGTTCATAAAGCATGAAAACACATCAGGTATCATGCAACTTTCATATCGTAGTTCATAAGCTTAGCATAGCTATAATTTAAAAACATGCTTTTCTTTCTAAATTGATACTTGAAGAATTAGGCATGCAATTTCATAAATATATAAAAGCCATGATATCTAATCATGCCAAGTTTCTCTTGAAAACATGCAATTTCATAGTTTCATGCTATAAATCAACTTTCATGCTTGGGATTTTAAAACCAATAAGAGAATCATACTTAAATCATGAGTAAACAAGAAGAAACCATGAGTTTAAACATAGAAACTGATTTCATAAACTTTCCCTAATTTTTGGATCAAAACCCTAATTTCATATCTTCATAATTCAAAATAAGAATTGGGGAATTTGGGCGCAAGGGTGAAAGGAACCCATTGTTAGAAACCCACATACCTTGGTGGAAGACTACCCACTTTATTGGAAAAGAATTAGGAGACTTTACTTGGAGCTTGGAGACTTGAGCTTGAGAGAAATTTTCCTTCTTGAGTGAAGAATGATGAACTTAAGAGGGAGTCGTAGAACTCAGGCTGGAATTTTAAGTTGCAGCTTCACTTCTATGGGACAATAGGATGGACCCGTAGAAGTAATGATGAATCGTCATTAAGATTCTTCGTCTGGGTTCAGCTGACTCTTGGTCAAACGATGACTCAAGACTACGATCCGTCATTCCAATGATGAGTCATAGACTTGACTTGTGGTTCTTGAAGGGACTTGAGGAAAAATGTCATTTCTCAGAAGACTTTCCACGAGTAGACAGGACCGACCCATCGTTTGAACAATGAGTCATCATTTGGATTAGTAACCCCTGGGAACACTTAACATTACTCAGGTCTAGTTCCACGAGTTGAACTACTACTCGTAGAATGAACTATGGTCCGTAGAACCCACTGATGGTTCTAAGACCAGAGGCCAAACTTGCAGGGAATGAACCACGGATCCATTCCACAAATCGTGGTTCAAACCATGGTCCGTGGTTTGGACCCATCATTTCTGAAACAGGGATTTTTCTAAGGTTTCTAACTTTGATAGCTGGATACATGTACGGGGTGTTACACCTATGAGGAGTGTGAAGTGGGCAAAATGCCCATGCTTAAGAAATATAATAATGTCTCTAAGTTATTGATGGAGCAATTCTCCTCCTTTGGATGGGGCCACGCCAACCGAATTAGCATGCTATCCAACAATGACTAAGGTAGAGGTACTATCATTGAGCCGCGACATAAAATCAAGCGCTTCTTGGGAGGCAACCCAAGTGTTTTTACTTTAATTTTCTTCACCCTTTGTTGTTTTTGGTTTGTCTCAGGAATGCATGAAGTGGAAAATGAACAAGTTCAAAACAGGGGAGATAGTGGTTATGCAAAGGTTTGTGTGGACCACACAAGTCATTATGCATCTCACACAGCTCACCACACCTAAAACACAAGGCTTGGAAGAAAGTTGAAAAAAAATGGAGGTGACGTGCGCTGAGCCGTGCGGTCTGCACGAGCACGAGCCTCTGTCGCATGGCAAACAAGAAGCCTAGACAAAACTAGGAGAGAAAAAGGTGAGGTGCAAAATGATATGCGGTCCATACTAAGGCTAGTGCAAATCACACATCGTGGCACACCGAAGGTGAATTTTAATTTTAATTGACCTAATCCATTAACTGACCCGACCCAAAGATCGACCCAAAATATTTTCTTCTTCTTTTTCACCCGATTTCTGCCACCCTCACCTTATTTCTCCATATTTTCTCCTCTACTTTCCTAATTCTCTCTAACCCCCACTCCAAATCCATCAAAATACCCCAAAAATTCTTCTCCCTCTTCTCCACACCCATCTTTACCACCTTAACACTATCTCCGCCATCGTGTTCTCGGGGAAATTGATTGGGTCACTATTGTTGTACTCCTTAAGCTTAAATTTTTACTTCTCCCCGCCAAATCTTCACTTATGGTAAGTTATCCAATGTTAAATACCTATTTTTATCATGATTGGGAACTCATATTGTGAAACATGCTAGATAGAATTACCATGTTGATTTTTGGGTGAAATCCAAAAATTTTGGGTCCCCAATTTTGATTTTTTTTTGATAATTTTGCTTAGTGTCAACTTGGTAGAATGTGAATTTTGTTAATGCATGATGATTGGTAGTAATTTTTAGCCTTGAAATCTGAGTTTGGGGTGAAGTCTGAGTAACCCACTTATGATTGATGAATGGTTTGGCCCGATAATAGATTGGGTGACGTCATTCTTAAGGGCAAATTATCGTTTGTCATGAGATTTTGTTAAGAACTGTTTGTTGGGGATGAATTTTTCTACTTGTGTGCCCATGGTTTTTTGTTAAAGATTATCTTTGGGTGTATGATCTTGTGCGGGGAGGGGTTAATTGTTGACTGATGTTTGGTGCCCATTATTTCAAGTAAGGGCATGAAGTTCCCGATGATAAATGAGGTAACATCCATATTAAGGGAAGTTGCTAAGTTCTTTTCTTGCTTAATTCTGTCGATGAAAAGCCGGGGAAGTCTGAGTACCCAGAAGTTGTGGTCATGATATCCCTTATCCCTTTGTTTAATATTATTGGTTTGTTATGTGGTGCCAAAAGCCCAAGGAAATTTTTCTCTATGAATCACATGCATAATCCACAAGGACACAAGGAACCTAAATTTGCATTTGTGACCTTATGCATTCACATGTGATGCATAGATCTTGATGTGAAGAACACACAAGGCATCGCATTCTGTTGAAAAAGAATGGCCAGTCACTTCTTTAATGTGCGACTGATAGTGCGATGCACACTTTATCTGGTGCGATCCACACAAACATTGTACATTAAAACTGAAACCACTGAAGGTTCTGTTAGCTCATGTGATACCATGTGAAACATGCACTTTGCCTGGTGTGGTCTGCACGAGGTTCGCATGATCCAACAATCACCTACTTTGTCTTCTACTATCTTGCATCCCATCCTTTATAGTTTCTTAACTTCTTTTAGCTTGTATATAGATGATTAGTCCTGCTACTAACCCCCATTTGCAGGGGTATGTCTTCCAACAAGCTCCATCAAAAGAGGTGTGCCATAAAACATGCCCCCAGTGCAGGTGTTCCTATGCAAGAGGAACGACCTAATGAATCCCAACTCCTATTTGGGCTCAAGAGAATGAAAGCCTACTAAATAAGGTTTTGGGAGAAGTGGCCATTTTTGGAAGAGAAAAGGTTAGATGTGGATAATTTCCAAGAGGAATTTCCGAACATGCCAAAACAGTTTCGTATACAGGCCTGAGAATACTTTGCCAAGACTCCGGGCCCCTATTTTTCTGAGTTGGTGCGTGAGTTCTATGCTTCATACCAGGCTCGACTTTACATGATGAAACACAAGGGTCTGCTAAGCAAGTTACAGTTCCTCAAGTCGGTATTAGTCTGAGGTAAAGAAGTGAACATCACCCCGACAACCATCCATTTTGCCATTTGGGATGATGAACCAATTCTAGAGTCAAGGTACTTTTACCATGTTGATGCAAAGTAAGATCAATATGAGTGGGTTGCAAGTGTAATTGCAGAAGGAAACCCATTTTGGGCCATCTCGAAGGGGCAAATCCATCACTCGGATCTTAGGTTCGAAGCTCGCATGTGGCTCGACTTAGTGAGTACAAGACTTATTCCAACTAGTCACACCACTAAAGTGACTATAGAGATGGCCATTCTCATTGCCTACATCATGGTAAGCCTTCCTTTGAATAAGGGGGAAATCATAGCGGAACATTTCAAGAGAAAAGCTAGACACGACTCCACCTCTATGGCCTTCCCAGTCCTCATTAGTTTGTTATGCATCCAAGTTGAATGCCCCTTGTTTCATTCATTAGATAAGGTTACCCAAGCTACGGGTATGGTTTGTTTAGACACAAAGAGGGATAAGGATGCCCCACATGTCAAGAAAAATCTCCTTGCTCAAACACCTTATGCAACCACAAGAAGAGCCCAAGTTGAGCACATTATTCATAATCAAACATGTAATTCACCCTTGTCTTAAGGAGCATTAAGCATAATACATGTGGCATCTCAGGCCACCTCCTCCTCAGGTAACTTGCTAAACTTTCTCTACTTACTTACAAGAATGAAGAGCTCCTATAAAAGTTGGCCAAGGACATTCTGACCTTAAATCAATCCGCCATCAAGTCGGCCTTTAAACCGGTAGTGTCAAGAGTGGGCAAACTCTGTGCTAGAGTGGATACCATGGAAGTGTAGGTTGAGGAACTCAAGCAATTGGTCCCGCATGTTGATCCAAATTGGGATCTTAATATACTGGCCCTAAGTTTAATTTCCCCTATGAGGTGTGCTAGCCCTCCTGATGATTGGTGTACAGGTTGGGACCCAGTTGATGAAAAAGAAATATTTGAGGTACATGAGGACGTGGCACCGATCAAGATTTCCTCCAATATTTTAGAGTCAGTCATCCAAGATCACTCGAAACCTCCCATGATATATGTGAGAGAATGGGGACTTCAACCAAGGTTCTGATACCACGAGTTGATGACTTGCTCGAACAAATGGGTTGTGGAACTATCGGGGCTCATTCAAGTTCGGTGGACCCATCAATTCCATCGGTGGAAGGGTTTCAGATAGAACCAACACATGCCTACATACCACCACCGGCACTACCAGCCCCACCGGCACCTCGACCTCCTAAACCACCACATCAATTTTACTCAAGAAGGCACTGTCATCATCATTAGCCTTTTCAGAGAGTTTTTGGCACTCATTCTTATTTGTATAACTTTTTGTGCATCGGGGATATGCTTACTTTAAGTTTAGGGGAGCCTGTAACTATTTAAATTATTGGTGTAGCTTATTGTGATGACATTGCCCTTGTCGGGCCTCTTTTCGTATGTTATTTTGTTTTGAGCTTATTTGTGCTTACCGGGCTTGATTTTTGTTGATGTGATTGTGTTGCCGGGTTGGTCTTACACGCCTTATTGTTTTACAACCTGTGCTTTGCAAATACACTAAAGGCCTACACTAAGGCTTGTTCTTAATTGAATCATGAGCGTGCAATTTGGATATCGCCTTATTAATAGTAGTTTAGAAATAAACTCTGAGGGTTTTCTTAATACCACGGTTCTTTCCCCAGGAGCTAAAGTTTTGTTTATTACCTTTTTCTTTTGTTTTTTTGTCGAACCGGGTTGGTGTTTCCCTCTGATAGATTGAGAGGTGACTTTCTTAAGGGGAAATGCCAAGTTTTAGTTTAAAATTGAGTCCGTAGTTGCTTGTCTCGGAATGGACCCACCGAAAAAAAATTCTTGGCAAGTTGTTTTTGAAAATAAAAGGAAGAAGAGAAATGAATTTTTGAGGAAAGAATTCTCTTGTCATGACTTGCACACTCTCTCTTTGGCTTGATTGACTTACAAACGAGTGTGTAATGAACTCGGAATAACTTGTTGAAAATCATTTGTACCAATTGATTTTGAGACTAATGAATGATGTTTTATGGCATGATGCCTTGTGTGGTGAGGCTTTACCTTGATTCTCGTGCAAGGATGTCATCTAGAACTCACCCTGAATGTGATTCAAGGCAAAATTCTAGGTGTAACCGAGCTTGAAAGATGATCTTAGGCCCTTTTTTATAGCCACTTACCCAAAATGACTTCCCTTAACATCAATCCTAGTGAACCCCATTGAACTTGTAACCATTCTTTGGCACATTGTTTAACACATTGACCCTTTTAGAAACTCTATCTTGGCACCCGTCCTCCGTAATTTCTTGAAAGTAAAATTTAGGCTAAAAGCCTAAGTTTGAGGGGGGGGGGGGAATGAAAAAACAACATCAATAAATGCCTATGTTTGGGGGTGCATGTGATCAAATGAGGAGAAGAAAAGGAATGCACTTCAAGTTCCAAGTAGCACCTTAGGTTTGAATTGAAAATTGCTCCAAAAGTCAATCCAATGAGCAAAAAATGAAAAGCAAAAATTAGGTGCTACGAAATGAAGGCGATACAAGGAGTTGAATGATCATGATTGAAAATGAGAAGCTTGGGTTGTGTGAGGGAGAAATAAGGTGAAGTCGAAATCTGAAAATGTGAGCGGTGTTTGAAAAGATATCAAAAAGCGTTGGGGAAGTGTAGTCACTTGAACCAAATGAAATCCTTAGCTTATCCCTAGCCAACATCATAACCCACAAGTCTTTGGTGATTTCGAGCTTGGCTACCCTACATTAGTAGTGATTTACATGAAGGGAAAACCTATGGTTCGACGTGTGTGCCCTTGAAATTCCTTGAGAGAGTGAGAGTCTTCTTTGTTCTCCTATAATCCCATTGTTTTTTGAATTGCATGATTGTGAGTGGGATCCTCTCTTGTAGTGAGTGGTATCATGCACTCGAATTGAAATATGAAGTCTCTATTTCAATTAAGAGGAATGAATGAGACAAGTTGTGTGGAAAATCTCGAAGCAAACCTTGACGGTCCATGCCAATGACTTGAGAAGCTTAAATGTCTTGTTTTGAATAACCAAATTCCCTTGATTTTGAATGAGAAATGAATTCCTTTTGGAAAAGGTTTTGAAATGACCAATTGCCTTGATATTGTGGTGGCTCAAATTGAGATGAGCATTGTATTTGAGTCTTTTTGTTTATTCTTTTTCTTAATTTTTAATATAGATTAGTACTTTATGCCTTGATTGAGTCTAGAGAATAATTCATTCCTTGCCTTGTGAGTATCTTGGTTTAGGACAAGCAATAGTTCAAGTTTGGGGGTTTGATATATCGGTAATCTACCAACTTATTGAGTCTTTATCCATAAATTATTTCTATGTTTTGAATATATTTAGAGGTTGTTATGGCCATTATTGATGTCTATGAAGGTACTTGTGATCAAAGATGTAAAACAAGGAAATGGACCCAAAAAGAGCTTAAAAGGAGTGAAGTGTGAAGGGATCGGAAAAGAAGGAGATTCTGCCCTGAGATGCGGTGCCCGTGCAACACACACAAGTTGTGGTGCGGAATGCACCTATACCATATGGAGCCACAAAATTCACTGAAGAATCTGCTAAGGGGTGTGGTCGCTGTGCGACATGCATAATTCATGGTGCGAACCGGACTTCCTTCACACGAGGCCTCCAAATTTAGATGAAGTTGATAAGTCGGTACCTGTGATCAAAGATGGAAAACAAGGAAATGGACCCAAAAAGAGCCTAAAGGAGTGAAGTGTGAAGTTATCGGAAAAGATGGAGATTCTACCCTGAGATGCGGTGCCCTTGCGATACGCACAAGCTGTGGTGCAGAACACACCTATACTGCATGAAGCCACAAAATTCACTGAACAAACTGCTAAGGGGTGCGGTGGTTGTGCGATGCACACAATTCATGGTATGAACCACACTTCCTCTAAATTTAGCTGAAGTCACTGGTCCAACTGAAGATGGTGTGTGACGCGCACATCACTATGTACAAACCATATATCACGTCGCACGCCACCCGAAGGGCAATTTTGACAAGAAAATTTGTGACGTATTGGGAAATTATAAAAATCCAATTTAGGCACAATTGTAAAGAAGAATTCTGGAGCTCTAAATATTTCCAAGTAATTTTAGCTTTGAGAACAAGTTGTCCTCTCCAAGAAGAAGAGGGTTTCAATCCATTCTCTCTTCCAAATCTTGGTTAACCATTTGTGTACAAAAATTGAGTTTAGAACTCGAAATTACACTTGAATAAAGAGGAATTTGACTTACCCATTTGGTATATCTCTTTACTTTAGCATGAGTAGCTAATTTAATTTGTCTAGGGATGTGTTGATAATGAGTGCTTGATAAATGTGTGTGGGTGTTGCTAATTCTTGCTTATAATTTCTTATTTGACATAGATCTAGTAGTTTCACCAAGTTTTAATCCTAAAATTGGTAGTTGCAAACATTGATTTTCCTTACTTGGCTATGTTGTTGCTTGAAAGAGAATTTCATAGTTTCGTATGTGAAATTACTAGTGGGAACTTGGGCTTCCACCTAGATTGAGGCTAGAGATAGCTCATATCGAAGGAATCACCTATTTAAGGGTCTAAGCTAGAGATAGTATGACCTCTTTAAGCTTGATCTTGGTTGTTTGTTGTTAAACTGATAGTTCTCTAATCAAAATTGTCGGATATATGGTTGTTGATCGAGAGATAAACAATCCATACCCATGACCAAGGCTATATATGTCAATGATCAAGAATAAGCATGAATAAGCAATTACCCTTTCCCACATTAGAGCCCCATTAGATACACATCCCTAGTTGTCTACTTAAATTTGTACACCCATTTTACTTTCTTTCTTTGTTACGAATTGAGATTGTTGTGACAGAATCCTAATTCCCCTAATCCTTTATTTTCCTGTTTTTGAATATTGACTCTCTTAGTGAAGTTGTTTCAATAAAATCATCATTGTGCTATCGCCAAGTCTTTGTGGGTACGACCCCGACACCTGTTGGGTACTTATAATTGTGTTTTGCTTGATGATCGTTGTTACCTCCATCTTTGGAGAGTATATTTGAGCATTTATCAATCGCCCAGAGTGTATCAGGGTCTAAATCAGTGATTTGAATCTCGTAGTATATGCCCGGAGCCTATCCGAGTTTAAATCAGTAATAGAAATCTCAAAACTCCCATAAAAGGGTGCCCGAAGTATATTCGGGTCTAAATCCATGGTAAAAACATGTATAGAGCTATGACATAGCCGAGTCTAGTATCAGTATAAAAACCAGTGATAAAATCATCATAATATCCCCATTTATTCCAAGAATATTTATCAGGTCTATTCCAAATCCTTTTATATTATCATTTATACCGAAAATGGGCCCTCAAGGCCATGCAAAGTTTTAGAAAAAAAATCATTTATAATAGGCCCGTAGTCAAAAAAGTAGTAAAACATGCAGAAAATTCTTTGCATGAATGATATGCTCACAAACAAACAATATCCCAATGGGTCACAATCAACCTATTGGCCTTACACAGACACAATCATCTCTACAACATAGATATCCAGCCTCACCTAACATCTCGATGTCTGGGACTCGCGGATATTACCAAATATCCCACCGTATATGGTCCAGAGATTTATACAAAGGCCACATGGGGACACAAGGGTAATATTACAACACTACATCAAATACTACAAATATCATAGAAAATAATATGGACAAAAGAGACGGACAAGGTCGGGGGTACCAACCTAGAATAACCCACCCAAGGATACGAATTAATGCAATTATAACCTATATATGAAAAGTCTAAGGTAGGAAAGACCGTAACCTACCTATCGTCTGATGACTAGCTGCTGGAACAATGTCATCCAAGCTCAAACTGCTCTGAGAATCCCCAAATTGTGAACAAACTATCAAAATAATAAACTACTCGTCAAGACAAAGCCAACAATACCCATATTGCTAAAAACATAGCTGGGTCAAAATTTAGGTCACAAGCGGGCCCACAGCCCTATAACCCAAAGTCAGAAACAAAGAATACCACGATGATCCCAATATTTCAAAGAGAACATGCTCCAAATTTGAGCGAAAATGGACCAACAAAGGGTGCTCAAAATACACAAAAATTAATGAATTAAAAAGGGAATCAAATAGGGAAAACCAGAGATTAAGAAAGTAACTTACCAAGTTGAAGACAAAAAAATGATCACGGACCGAGAATTAACACCCTAGCACCCAAGAATTAAACCACACAACAATTGGGAATCTTGGAGCTTAACAATAATGGGGGAAATCATTTATGAGGTGAAGAAAATGAAGAGAAGGATATATATACTGCCATGGGTCCTTCATCGCGATCGTGAAGGGACCATACGCGGTCGTGATGACCAAGCTAGCTAGACCATCGTGATCGCAAGGACTAGCCATATGGTCACGATGAACCAAGAGGGAGGGGCTGCATCGCTGTCGTAAGAAAGAACCTCGCGATCACATAGATTTAAGGGAATTGGGTCCACAGGCCATTCATTGCGATTGTGTGAAGGGACCCTCGTGGTTGTGATGACCAATGAGGCAGACTATCGCGACCGCAATGGATTCTCTCATGGTCGAAATTAAGGCCTTAGGCCTGCACCTGAAACAACAACTAATAGAAAATTCGAATGGAAAAAGTCTCTAGATGGGCCCACAGGACTCATCTGGGACCCCGCGTGCATAGATTAACTAAGCTATTCAATTAGAAACATCATTATGGACTCAACGGAATCGACAAAAATCTCAACGGATGTCAATTTAATGAAAAGTTGGCCTAGCACCCAAAATCAACCTTTAGGCCAACTAAAACCAAAATGGAACACCATGGCCCAAAATGAGTTTGGAAGCCTGGGACTCGAACCAATGGTTCCTCCAGCCTAAAATTGAAATTTTGGAGCTAACAATGTTGATGGAATTTCCATCCGAGGCAATCTTCTCTGAATGGTGATCAAAGTCAACCTTACAAGCCAAACTGGCCTGAAAACACAAAAAGAGAGAGAAGTTCAAACTGAAAGCTCCCAGATCCTAATTAGGGGTCCAACTAGACCGAAATCCATTCTTTGAAGCTAACGGAACTGTCAAAATTTGATTCTGAGCATGATTTCTAAGAATGTTGACTGAAGTCAACGATTTCCTAAGTTAAAGCTCTAAAACAGGGAAACGACCATAAAGACCAAACAAATGACCCAGAGACCAAACTACCAGTCCCAACAAGCCAAAAATGACTAGGGGCTGCTACAGGCAAGCTCTATCAGTACAAAAAGGCAAAAATGTGTGAATAACCGAAAGGGTCATTACATTCCAAAGGCTGGTTCAAAGCTTCCCTTCATCCCTCTTTGATTTCATAAGTTCGCCATAACTCCCTTCTCTTTTTCCATCATTTAAATCATGTTATCTTCTGTTTAAATTCCATAAATCCTTGCTAAAGTCTCTTGATTAAGTGAACTTTTGGGGCTATTTTGGGCCCCAAAATTAGTTCTGTTAGTGCTCAAAATTTTGGGCATGGGCTTAAAAATCCGCTGCGTATGTAATTGTGAAATTTGTTTTGATTTTATTTCATAATCCCCGAGGGTCATTTTCCAATCTAATTTTTAGTCTGAATATTTCTATAGTAATATGGGTCATTCTTCTCATCTTGACACATGAATTATGTTTATGATAGCGTGGCACTATTTAAGGCTTATCGAAAGGCAAAGGCACATGATTAAAAGTTTGTGCTTGTACTTTGGCCTTGAGGTAGGTTAGAATTTATTTTCCTTAGACTTGGCTTAGTTATATTATATATGTCATAAAATTACTTGAAAGTTAGGGTAGGTTTTAGGTTAGATTCAAAATAATAAATTATTCTAAGGATCCTAGACTAGCCACATCAAATCTGCGAGCTTTAACTTAGGAAATCGTTGACTTCAGTCAACATTCTTAGCAATCATGCTCAGAATCAAATTTTGATTCTTGGTCACTTTAGGACCATTTTTGTATATTTATTATTGTTGGTATATATATATACACTTTTGGCCCCCTTCTTATATATTTCCCTTCCATTGTTTGTTATGTTAAATATTTTATTATATGTCTACATTCTTAGGTTAGCTTGCCTACAGGGGATTATGTAGGGGTTATCGCGGTCCAATTTTAGGTCATGAAAGATAGTATCAGAGCCTTAGGTTCACCGGTCTTGTCAGTACAAGAGCAAAGTATCTAGTAGAGTCTCATAGATTGGTACAGTGATGTCTAAATCCTATCTGCGGCATGTTATAGGACATTCTTAGGAAAGATTGCATTTTGTTTGATTCCTTATCATGCATCCTAGACTCCATCAACTTCTAAATATCTATTGTTTCACTCTTTCTGAGATAGTTCAGATGAGATCAATGGCAGGTAAGGACGAGACCCCTGTGCCTACAATTAGAGCCCCAGCTAGGGGATGGGATAGAGGTCGACCCAAAGGTTGAGGTAGGGGATGGGTTGTAGTTCTAGCTCGGTACCAATCTAGATTACCATCGCTAAAACCAGATATTAGGGTTGATAAGGTGCATTATAAGTTGGAGGGTGTGGGTCCAGCCCAATATCTAATAGGTTTCATGGCTACTCTGGTACTACAAGATACATTGGTTTGCCTGCTGGGGTTTCTTGAGGGTAGTCATAGCCAGAAGCTTTGCTCGGTAATCCAATTGGTTGCAGATTAAGGACGAGGCTCAGACTTTAGCCTAGGTAGTATCATAGGGTTCAAGAGCATAGCCTGCTATAGTGGCTCCCCAATTAGAGGTATTGTCAGTTCCTACCATTATTTCGGCTATTCTAGCTAGGCTTGTTATGACTTTTGAGAAGCAAAAGATACTTGGTAGGTTTTTGAGGTTGGATCCCCTGTGATTTTCTGGTGCTCCTAGCGAGGATGTGCATGATTTTATGATTAGTTTCTAGGAGAGGTTGCATAACCTTGGGTTGTTCAAGTCACAAGGAGCAAATTACACCAAATTTAGCTATATGGTCCAGGAAAATAGTGGTAAAGGTATTTTATAGCTTGCAGACCAGCCGAGTCACCTCCGCTTACTTGGGAATAGGTCTCTGCATCTTTCTTGAAGAAGTTTATACCATGCAATTTGAGAGAGTGCTTGATGGATGAGATCACAAGGTTGAAGCAGGGATCTACATCTGTCTCAGAGTACGAAGTTTATTTCTATGAGTTGGTAGTCATGCCACCATGATTATGCCCATTGAGCATGAGAGAGTGCATCACTTTGTCAAAGGTTTGACTTTACAACTCTACTTGTCTTTAAAGGGTATGGTAGCATCAGGATAGTCCTTTCAGGAGGTGGTAGATCATGCTCGCACTATTGAGGGTGTACTTTGTAAGGCCTAAGGGGGCAACGATAAGAGGACCTGCCATCATGGTAGTTATATCGATCCACTATCCCAAGGTAGAGGCTTCTTTGGTAGAGGTTAGCACCAGCAGTGTTTCTAGCTGAGCCAGCTTGTTCAAGTGGCATTACAGATTACCAAGGGTCAGGGTAGCTAGAGTATGGTTAGGCTTTGTGAGGTGCTTGTTCTGGGTCCACAAACCATGGTAGTCATTCTAATTCATTCGACTTAACACATTGGGGTATAGTTGGCTGGGGTTGTTATGAATGTGGCAAGTTGGGCCACTTTGTTAGGGAGTGTCTTTTAGCACAACACCATAGGAGACATGTTCAGCTAGTTCAGGCCCCCAGGGCTCTAGAACCCCAAGCTAGAGGTGGTGCACAGGGTAGTAGGGGTAGTCCCCAAGGTACTATAGGTGGTTCTCAGTCTAGTAATCAGGTGGTCAATGCGGTCAGAGCCACATGCATGTATTTTTGGGCTATCTAGAGGCCGAGGCTTCAGATGTTGTTATCACAGGTACAATCTTCATTTTCCATCAGTTAACTTCTACATTATTTGATTTGGGGTCTATATTTTTATATGTGTCTTCTTATTATGCTATGCATCTGGAGTTTTCTTATGAGTTATTGCCAATGCGTTTGCATGTAGCTATCCCAAAATGAGGTTCTTTAGTAGTGGATCATTTTTAGCAGGCTTGTGTGGTGACTATTGTAGGGTATGAGACATGGGTAAACCTAGTTGTGCTGGATATGGTTGATTTTGATGTGATTTTAGGCATGGATTAGTTGTCTCCTTACCATATGGTCTTGGATTGCTTCGCCAAGACTGTTACTCTATGGATGCCTGGTATCCCTCATATAGTATAGAAGGGAGTCGATAGCCACGTATCAAGGGGAGTTATATCTTTCCTGAGCACCTAATAGTTGGTTGGAAGGGGTGCTTAGCTTATCTTGATTTCGTCAGTGATACTAGTGCCACCACACCTTCATTTGAGTCAGTTCCCATGGTTTGTGAGTATTCAGATGTGTTCCTCTATGATCTATTGGGTCTTCCTCCTAATCATGATATTGAATTTGGTATCGATGTCGAACCAGGTACTTAACCTATTTCTATTCTACCATATCAGGTGGCACTAGTCAAGTTAAGAGATCTTATGTATCATCTCTAGGATTTGTTGAGTAGAGGGTTTATTAGGCCTAGTATGTATCTATAGGGTGCTCATTTTCTATTTGTGAAGAAGAAGGATGGGACCATGCATATGTGTATCGACTATAGAAAGCTGAATAAGGAGACCATTAAGAACATGTATCTAATACCACGTATTGATGATCTGTTTGACCAATAATAAGGTACAACAGTGTTCTCTAAGATAGTCTTGAGATTCAGTTATCATCATTTGAGGATTGAGGTTGCGAATATCCCAAAGACAATATTTAGGACTCGATATGGCCATTATAAGTTCCTAGTCATGTCTTTGGGTTAACGAATGCCTCAACATCATTTATAGAGTTGATGAACTGAGTATTCAGAGCCTACCTGGATTCTTTTGTAATTGTGTTCATTGACAATATCTTGGTATATTCGAGGAGTAGAGAGGAGCATTAGCAGTATCTAAGAGTTGTACTTCATACCTTGTGAGACCATAAATTATATGTCAAATTCACTAAGTGTGAGTTTTGGCTTGAGTCTGTGGCATTCTTGGAGCATGTGGTGTCCAAGGATGGGATTATGGTGGATTTAGTGAAAATTGCGGCAGTTCATGATTAGTCCTACTTCTCCTACCAAAGTTTGCAATTTCATCGGGTTGGCAGGTTACTAAAAATGGTTTATGGAGGGGTTTTATTCCATAGCAGCTCCATTGACTAGATTGACTCAGAAGAATGTCCCTTTCCAATAGTCCGATAAGTGTAAGGTGAGATTTCTGAAGCTCTAGGCCTTATTGACTTCAGCTCTGATTCTTACTCTTTTGGTTGAGGGGCAGGGTTTTACAGTGTATTGTAATACTTCAGGTGTTGGTTTGGGTTGTGTATTGATGCAACATGGCTGAGTTATTTCCTATGATTCTAGATAGCTAAAGTACATGAGAGGAACTACCACACTCATGACTTGGAGTTAGCAATGATAGTCTTCACATTGAAGAAATAGAGGCATTATCTGTATGGTGTGCATTGTGCGATCTTCACTAACCATCGTAGTCTTTAGTATATATTTAGCCAGAAGGATCTAAAGTGGAGGTAGCGCAGGTGGTTTGAGTTACTGAACGACTATGACATCTCCATTCTTAATCACCCAAGCAAGGCAAATGTGGTAGCAGATGCCTTGAGTCAGAAGGTAGTGAGTATAGAAGCTTGGCATTCTTAGAAGTGGAGTAGCGACCTTTAGCTTTGGACATCCCGTCCTTAGCTAACATGTTAGTTAGACTTGATATTTTTAAGTCATGTCATATTCTTGATTGTGTTGAGGTTAGATATTCCTTTTTAGAGAAGATTCAGGCATAGAAGTTTTGATGATGTGAGGTTGAGGATCATTCATGATAAGGTGTTAAGTAGTGAGGCTAGGAGGGTGACCTTAGATTTGAAGGGTGTTCATAGAATATAGAAACATATCTGCATTCCTAGAGTTGGTGATTTGGTTAGGTTGATCATGGAGGAGGCTCATTGTTCTAGGTATTCCATTCATCCTAGGGCAGCTAAGATGTATCATGACTTGAGGAAGCACTACTGGTGGTATGGGATGAAGACAGATATATCAGATTTTGTGTCTAGGTTCTTGAACTATCAGTAAGGTTTGAGCACCAGAAGCCAGGTGATTTAACTCATAGACTACCCATTTCAGAGTGGAAATATGAACGGATAGCTATGGACTTTGTGGTAGGCTTTCCACGTACTTTGTGAAGATTTAATTCTATTTGGGTATTTGTGGATAGGTTGATAAAGTTTGATCACTTTTTGCTGGTTTAGACTTCCTACAGTTCTGAGATGCTGGCTCAGATCTATATCTATGAGATTGTTCATTTGCATAGGGTGCTATGTTCTATCATATTTGACCATGGTACTAAGATCACTTTATGTTTCTAGAGGTCTTTTCAGAGAGAGTTAGGTACCAGAGTTGAGCTTAGAACTGTTTTTCACCCGTAGAGTGATAGTCAGTCAGAGGATACTATTTAGGTTCTAAAGGATATGTTGCATGACTGTGTTATTGATTTCAGAGGCCAGTGGGACCAGTTCTTAGTCTTGGTAGAGTTTGTGTATAATAATAAATACTATTCCAGTATTCAGATGGCTCTATTTGAAGCATTGTATGGTAGGCAGTGCAGATCTCTAGTGGGTTGGTTTGACACCTTCAAGGTTAGACTGTCGGGTACTGACTTGCTTCATGATTTTATGGATAGAGTTTGGTGATTCAAGAGAGACTTTGCACTGCCTAAAGTAGGCAAAAAAGTTATTGATCAGAGGGTTTGAGACTTAAAGTTTATTGGTGGTTACCGTGTGTTCCTTCAGGTGTCGGCCATGAAGGGTGTGATGGGGTTTAGGAGGAAGGTAAAGATCAGTCTTAGGTTTATTGGGCTATTTGAGATTTTTTTGTCGCATTGGGGAGGTTGCTTATGAAATAGCCTTGCCTCCTGCTCTTTCAGGTGTTCATCCTATTTTTTATGTTTCTATGCTATGGTGATATGTTTCGGATAAGTCTCACGTGATTCTGTGAGATTCAGTTCAGTTTGATGAGTCTCTACCCTTTGAGGAGGCGCCTATTGATATTTTGGACAGGCAGGTTAGGAAGTTGAGGTCCAAGGAGATTCCATCTGTTAAGGTTTAGTAGCGACATTGTCCTGTTGAGGAGGCTACTTGGGAGATCGAGGCCGATATATGGAGTGATTATCCTCACCTTTTCAAGCATTTAGGTACTTCCCTTTCCTTGACTTTCGAGGACAAAAGGCCTTTTAATATTGGATGTTGTAATGATCATCTAGGTCATTTTCTTGTTTTTTGTGTTTTTTCTATATTTGAGCTTTCCCATAGTGGTTACAGGTTCTATTTGACTTGTTGGGACTAACGGTTTGGTTCTCGGGTAGTTCGTTTATGTTTTAGCCCCACTTCCCTATTTTGTAACTCTTAAAGCTGGTAAAGTTGACTTCGGTTAACATTTGGAAAAGATAGCCTCAGATAGAAATTCCATCAGTGATGTTAGCTCTGAAATGTTGACTTTGGGATAGAGGGACCTTTTGTTCGGGCCCCGCAGCTTCTAAACTTATTTTGGGCTATTGGATTTCTTTTGGTGAAAAGTTAGTTTTTGGGCGTGGGGTCCACATTAAGTTAAAACAATCTCCGTTAGGAATTTCATTGATTCCATTGAGTCCGGAATGTCATTTTTTGTAGGGTAGCATAGTTCGTTTGCATCCGTAGGATCCTGAATTAATTCCGAGGGTCCACCCAATGACTTTTTAAGTTGCAAAATCTATTGGTTTGCTGGTTGTTGTTGCAGCACTACCCAACCCTTCACCTATACATGAGGTTGGCTGCGTGCACAAAGAGGAGGTGTCGGCATCTCCTCCTCTTTCCCTTTGCCTACGCGTGGCCTTGGAAGCTTACGTGTGCCTGCATGCGCGATAGCCGGCCCGCACACATGCAAGAGGGGCGCCTGGGCCTCTCTTTGCTTGGCCCTCATATGCGCAAGCACCGTGTCGCCTATGCTAGTTCGTGTGTGCGGTGGCCTGCCTGCGTATGCATAAGCCTATGCATGCACCTATATATAATTTCAACTTTATTTTCTATTCCACTCTTCAAAATTCCCACCATTGTTTGAGATCTCCAAAGGCTAGTTCAAAGCTTCCCTTCATCCCTCTTTGATTTGGTAAGTTCACCATAACTCCTTTCTCCTTTTTCGTCGTTTAAATCATGTTATTATCCACTTAAATTCCATAAATTCCTTGCTGAAGTCTCTTGATCAAGTGGACTTTCAGGGCTATTTTGGGCCCCAAATTGAGTCTTGTTTGCGCACAAATTTTGGGTGTGGGTTTATAACTCGTTACAGATGTAATTGTGAAATTTGTTTTTGGTTTCATTTTGCAGGCTCCGAGGGTCATTTTCTGACCGAATTTCTGGCCTAAATTTTTGTATAGTAATATGGGTGTCATTCTTTTCGTCTTGACACCTGGATTATGTTTATGATAGCATGGCAGCATTCTGAGGCTTGTTGAAAGGGGAAGGCACACGATTGATGATTCGTTCTTGCAGTTCAGCCCTGAGGTAGGTTGCAATTTATTTTCCTTAGATTTGTCTTAGTTAGATTATATATGTTATAAGTTACTTGAACATTAGGGTAGGTTTTAGGTTATAATTAGGCTTAAATAATTTTTTCTGCTTACTTTGGCTATTTTCGGGGCAATAAAGTAGCAATAAATATTTATCCTTAGTTTAGGAGCTCGTAGATTTGTTGTGTCTAGTCTAGGATCCTTAGAATAATTTAAGGAGGTTTTAGAGGTAGAGTGGGTGCTTTTTCTTGTTTTTATGCTTTAGTATCGTTCCTGCTTGTTTTTATTACCATTATTGTGTAACTGTGGGCCCGAGGCTATAACATGGATCGGACAGAGTTCCAGGTCAGTTGTCTTCTTTGGAGGGTTGTTTTACCCTATTTGCTTGTAAGTATATTATATTCTTCGAACTTGGCATCATATCTCATACTGCACTTGCACGGCAAATGGTTTGAAAATGAAGGAAATATGGGATTTGCGGTTCAAATTTGAGATTTTCTACTTACCAGTGGTTTTCAAAAGAAAAGAAAGAAAGTACCACTTTTTATGCCGGCTCGAAGGACGTTTCCAAACCTTTTCTCTTTTTTCTTTTTGTTGATGAGTCCGATGTTTGATTCTAGGTGGCCCGATGAGCACTTATCTGGGTTTTACTTTTTGCATATGCTGATAAGTTCGAGGTTAAATTTTTAGTGCCTGGAGCACCAGATAACAGGTTTTTATATTTCTGCATTGGCCATATTCAACATCATATTATCTGACAATGAATTGCATTTGCATTGAGTGTAGTTGGATTATCTGTTTCCTTTTATTATTATTGTTATCTTCACCGTCAGCTTAGATAGTTATGTTTTCTGTTGATAACTAGATTTAGGTAGATCCCTGTAGCTAGTTGATGTGCAGGATTTCATGGCACTTTCAATGCTTAAAAATAAGGATTTTGGGAGTTTTTAAGTGTGTTTTGTTATATATGACCCTCATTTGCTACATATGCAGGGAAAGTATTGAAAAGTTAAAAAGACAGGAAAAATTACTGTTTCCGGGCTAAAATATATGCCCCATAAGTGTGGGATCCACCATGGCCCGTGGGAAGAAATGTCAAAATGAAGCAATGAGAGTTAAGGGCAAAAACCCATCCCATGAGTTATTAGCACGGGGGTCAGAGTCACCACAGGCCATCACACTAGCCTGTGGAAATGGACCAGAGAAGCCAAGGCTAGAACTTAAGCTCAAATGCCCAGCCACGATGCCCGTGAGAGATGCGATGGGACGTCACGCACACCCATCGAAATGAGCCAGAGCCACTAGGACCTCAGATGAATTGGCCAATGGGTTTTCCAAAATACTGATGGAAACCACGATGGCCCATCAGCCTAGCCCATGGAAACAAGGCAGAACCATATTCCACAAAAGATAGAAGATCCGACGGGTTGCCTACGACACCCGTGGAACCCATGATGGCCCGTGGGTCTGCCCGTCAGAAGTGCCACATTCCAGCTTTCCTAGTTTTGTTAGGATTTGGTCTTTGTTGTCTATAAATACCTTCCCTAGGGTGCTATTCTGGCAGTTACACAATTATTATGCAACTTTGAGACATCATAACATATTGTTGAGAATATTTTTCAATACTTTTGAGAATTCGATTATTGTTCTTGATTATTGAAGTGTCTTGAGAATTCAAGATTCCGGCTTTCTTTACTTGTTATTATAAGTTATAATCATGATCTCTTCATCTAAATCTGATTGTTCTCTTGCAACTATGATCAGCTAAATCCACAACTAGGGTTGTGGGAACCATGAAGGAGTAGCAAAGTAGGTAAAGTATTTAGTAATTCTAGGAAGGTGTTCATGCATGTATTGTTCTTCCTCTCGTTATGATTGCTTTTTAACGGCTACAAATGTTAGAACTTTTCTTATTCCTACTTGCTTGACCAATGGGGTAACGAATGGGAAAGGATATTATACAACGGAGATTTGAGGCTACCAACCTTCACTTAATTAGCTTGAACTTTCCCAGGGAAAGATAATATAGGATCACTGGTAAAGGTTGGAAAATCAAACACCCGTATAGACTGAACAAGTTGCGTGGTGAAATTCTTCTCTTTTGGAAACCATCTGCTTAGGAGAACCTAACTTACTGATACTGCATGCATAACACTATACTAGATTTCTAGTACAATGCCTCACTGCATTACGAATTCATGGGGAACACTACCCTAGTTGCTTTTCTCATTGATTACAACACTTGAAACTGTTACTTTGTTACTTGTTTGAATCTTAATTACAAACATTAATTGTTACTATAACCCCCCCCCCCTCCTTGGGAAAATAAATGTCTAAGAGGGAAAATAAACATAATTGACCCTAGTCCTACCATTTTCCTTGTGGGATCGACCCCAACCTTCATTGCATTCTATATTTGGACATCGACCACTTTATGCTTCTTTTGGAGGTGTAATTTAGGCATATAAAATTTTGGCCCATTACCAGGGAATATGGTTTAGGATTAAGAGAGATTGTGTTTATTGCTCTATTAGTCCTTATTTTCTAATTTTACTTTTTTGTGTTTTTGTTTTGTTCCACAGGTTGCACATTCGTGCATGCCCAGTACAAGTAGTCAAGGAATCCCCTGATTCCATTCGATCCTAAACTCCAACGAACTCTGAGAAACATGGTTATGGAAGGAGTTTTCGAAACACCAAAACAAGCCACAACTCAGATGTTGGCCAAAGAATAGTAAAAGTAGTAGGCAGACGAAGCAGCCCAAATTACAAAAGATGCTCAGGTTACCGCAAACCTAGCAAATCAAAAAGCTGCAGTTGAACATGCAAGGCAAGAAAGGCAAGAAGTTTCTCGTCAAGCCGCACTGAATGCTCAACAAACAATAGCCGCCCAGCAGCTAACAACAACCTATCGACCCTTCATAGGCTCCCAAAGCTACTCAGCAAGCATAACCAGCACAGAAGGATAATTCTATGTCCGGGACTTGCGGACATTACCAATGAAACCACCGTCTATGTTCCAGAGTCATCAAGCTTCACAGGACCACAAGGGTAATAATATCAAGTAATAAGAGTGCTACACACAACGGAGGAAAGAAATAGGATGTATCATGGAATAGCGGTCAAGGTCTGTGGTACCAACCTAATAACCTAACCCAAGGACGCTAACTAGTACAATTTTACCCAATATATGCTAACTCTAGGAGTTTAGACTGTAACCTACCCGTCGTCCAACGACAAGTTATGGGAACGATGATATCTGAGGCCTAGCTCCGAATGAGAATCAAACTATCAAATTCATTAAAAAAATATTAAAACAAGTTTAATGATACCCATATTGCTACAATTGTAGCCGGAAAAAAATCCAGGTAATAAGCAGGCCCGCGGGACCCACACTCGAAACCATTGACGAGAAGAACCACGATGACTCCAACGATGCCAAGAAGGCATGCTCCAAATTTGAGCACAATTGTCCAAGAGAAGGCACAAAAACAGCCCGCTCAACTTGGGTTTTAAAGATGGAATTTAAGAACTAAAAATTAGAAATTTGGCGAGAATTACTTACCAAAAGGGCAAAATTTAAGCCAAGCCGAGCAATTCTTTGCACCCACGAACATGCACAAGCTTAGTGGTAGAATCTATCACAAAATCCAAGGTTTGTATATGAGCATCAATGGAGAAAAGACAAGGAAGCAAGTTGGGGAAGAAGACTTACCAAGATACGAAGGAGCACGGATAATCGACGAACAATAATTCCCCAAGGCTTAGAACTGATTTGGAGGAAAATGGTGGAGAGAATTTTGAGTTTTAGAGTGAGAAAGGTGTGGAGAAATGGCTACAAAAACAAACATTCAGCAATTTATAGCTGCTGGAAAATGGCCTGCGCCGTTGGCGCTGAAGGCTGGCCTGCAACTATTTTTCTACAATTTTTGAAAACTCTCTGGGGTATTCCGGGCATAATCGAAACCTGATATTCAAAAATCAATAATGCTAATAGAGTGGAAACGACATTCCGGACTCAACGAAATCGATGAAACTTCCATAAGAGGTTGTTTCGTAGAAATGTTGACCCAAGTCAACACTAACGAAAAGGAACTCAAAGGCTTGAAATGAGTCCAGCTCACCTGGAACCCAAACCAACCACCTTCCTAGCCCAAACTCAACATTCCAGAGCTGATGGAATCGTCAGATTTCGAATCTGACACTCCGATCATCGAAAGTTACCTAAATTTACACTTTCAACTCCAAATGGCCTGAAAACTGAGAAAACAACACAAAACCCATACCGTAAGTTCTCAGGCCTAAACTAAATATCCAACTAGACCAAACTCAACGCTTCGGAGCTAATGGAACTAAAAGAATTCAATTCCGAGTACATTAGCTAAGAATGTTGACTAAAGTCAATGATATTCTAAGTTTAAGCTCTAAAACATGAAAAAGGGCAAAACAACCAAAAGAACGGCCAGGGCACTGAACTACCGTCCCCAGCAATCCATGAATGACTTGGGGCCGCTACAGAAAGGCTCTAACAATACAATAAATGCATAAACGCGAAGATGACCGGAAGGGTCATCACAACATCCACTACTAAAAAGACTTTCGTCCTTGAAAGTCAAGAAGAAGGGAGTACTTGAAGGCTTGAACAACTGTGGATACTGAGCACACAACTCACTCTCGGTCTCCCAAGTAGCCTCCTCTACCGGACGGTGCCTCCACTGAACTTTCACAACCGCAATCTCTATAGATCTCAATCTCCTGATATCTCTGGCCAGAATAGCTATCGGCTCCTCAACAAATGACAAGCTCTTATCTAACTGAACTGAATCCCAATGCACTACATGAGACTCATCTGGCACATACCGGCGCAACATCGAGATATCAAAAACTGGATGAACAGCTGAAAAAATCAGAGGAAAAGCCAACATGTAGGCAATACTACCAACCCTCTATAGAATCTGAAACGATCCAATAAACCTGGGGCTAAACTTACCCTGCCGACCAAATCTCATCACGCCCTTCATGGGCGATACCCGAAGGTAAACCAAGTCACCAACACTGAACTCCAAGGTATAAATTCTTCGATCATCGTAGATCTTCTGCGTACTCTGGACCGCTCTAAGCCTGTCGTAAATCAATTAAACTTGTTCCAAGGAATCTCTAAGAAATTTTGTATTATGTGGTCTGGACTCTAACCCATCAAACCAACCAATCGGTGATCTGAAATGCCTACCATAAAGATCCTCAAACAGTGTCATGCCAATGCTCGAATGGAAACTATTATTATACATAAACTCGGCCAAAGGCACAAACTGATCCCATAAACCCCCAAAGTCAAGTTATCTCAAATCTCTATACATCTCTCTTCATACCACTCCACCAGTAAAGTTATCTCAAATCTCTATACATCTTCACGGCGCCCGGATAAATGGAATATCTGGAACAAAGTGCCTTGCAAAGTATCAACTTAATCAAGTCACCAACCCTCGGAACACAAAGTCCACCATCGAATCTCAGAATACCATCAGAACCCAAAGTAGCTCGGTTGGCCTCACCCCAAACTACCTGATCATGAAGATCACACAAACTCTGATCCTCAAACTGTCGGCTCTGAATCTGATCAACTAGAGTAGAGAGAACCTCAATACTGGAAAAAACTCTGCTGGGATCCGATAAGTCAAGCATAACCAAACGGTTAGCCAAGGACTGGATGTCCAAGGCCAACAATCGCTCAAAAACTAAAAGTGAAGCTAGACTGCCCATACTCACCGCCTTCCCACTCAAGGTATATGCTACCACATTTCCTCTGAAATCGAGACTGGGTTCTAGCCAGTGGCTAAGTCTCAAATATGCATGCCTAGACCCTGTCTAGGACTAAAGCAGTGAAACGATGTCTCAAAAACACCCTCCAATGGTGCCCGAGCATAACCGGGTCTAAAATAGTAGTAAAATATCTCAGATGCTAGACCTGGCCGAGCCTAAAGTCATTTCAAATCAGTTTGAAAAATCAGCTAGCACTCCAACCTGGTCGAGTCTAGCAATAGTAGCAAAATCATGATAAAAGCAAATTTTGACCTTCTTTTACCCCAAAAAGATCCACGTATCAAGTCAAATCAGTTCAAAATCTAATTTCATCGAAAATGGGCTCCCAAGGCCATGCAAGTTTAAGAAAACAATCCCAGTAGGCCCGAAGCCCAAACCATAGTAAAAATGTGGAAAAATCTCTTTATATGTATGGAAATGATATGATCAACACACAATAGCCGCCCAACAACTCATAATAACCTATTGGCCCTGCACAGGCTCCCGAAACTACTCAGCAAGCATAATAAGCCTAGAAGGATAATTCTATGTCCGGG
Source organism: Jaltomata sinuosa (assembly GCA_003996215.1). NCBI lineage: Eukaryota > Viridiplantae > Streptophyta > Magnoliopsida > Solanales > Solanaceae > Jaltomata > Jaltomata sinuosa. Next base: position 12,810 of record QJPP01007348.1, on the reverse strand, counting down.
ACTCGCGGATATTCCCAATGAACCCATCATCTATGTTCCAGAGTCAACAAGGCATCACAGGACCACAAGGGTACTAATATCAAGTAATAAGAGTGCTACACACAACAGAGGAAAGAAATACGATGGATCATGAAAAAGTTGTCAAGGTCTGTGGTACCATCCTAATAACCCAACCCAAGGATGCCAACTAGTACAATTTTAACCGATATATGCTAAGTCTAGGAGTTTAGACTATAACCTACCTATTGTCCAACGACAAGCCATGGGAACGACAATATCCGGGGCCGAGCTTCTTCGAGAAGCTCAGAATGAGAATCAAACTATCAAATTAATGAATAAAATGTTAAAACGAGTCAAATGATAGCCATATTGCTATAATTGTAGCCGGTTCAAAATTTGGGTCAAAAGAGGACCCACGGGGCCCACAACCCAAACCAAAAACCAAAAACCAAAAGAACCACGACGACCCCAATGATGCCAAGAAGGCATGCTCCAAATTTGAGCAAAATTGGCCAGGGGAAGGTGCCAAAACTGCCTGCTTAACTTGGGGTTTAAAGATGGAATTTAAGAAATAATATTGGGAAATTTGGCGAGAATTACTTACCAAACGGGTAAAATTTAAGCCAAGACGAGCAATTATTTGCACCCACGAACATGCACAAACTTAGGGGTAGAATCTATCACAAAATCCAAGGTTTGGATATGAGCATCAATGGAGAAAAGACAAGGAAGCAAGTTGGGGAAGAAGCCTTACCAAGATACGAAGAAGCACGGATAATCGACGAACAATTAATTCCCAAGGCTTAGAACTGATTTGGAGGAAAATGGTGGAGAGAATTTTTAGTTTTAGAGTGAGAAAGGTGTGGAGAAATGGCTGGAAAAATGACCATTCAACAATTTATAGCTGCTGGAAAATAGCCAGCGCCATCGGCACTGAAGGCCTGCCACAGGACTGCGCGATCGCACTGCCTGGGCGCCATTGGGGCTGAAGGCTGGCCTGCAACTATTTTTCTGCAATTTTTGAAAACTCTCCGGGGAATTCCGAGCACAATCAAAACCTGATATTCAAAAACCAATAATGCTAATAGAGTGGAAACAACATTTCAGACTCAACGAAATTGATGAAACTTCCATATGAGGTCGTTTAGAAGAAATGTTGACCCAAGTCAACACTAACAAAAAGGAACTCAAAGGCCCGAAATGAGTCTGGCTCACCCGGAACCCAAACCAACCACCTTCGTAGCCCAAACTCAATATTCTAGAGCTGATGCAATCGTTGGATTTCAAATCTTACACTCCGATCATCGAAAGTCACCCAAAGTTAAACTTTCAACTCCAAATGGCCTGAAAACTGAGAAAACAACACAAAACCCATACCGGAAGTTCTCAGGCCTCAACTAAAGGTCCAACTAGACCAAACTCAATGCTCTGGACGAAACTGTCAAAAATTCAATTCGAGCACGTTAGCTGAGAATATTGACTAAAGTCAATGTTATTCTAAGTTTAAGCTCTAAAACAGGAAAAAGGGCAAAACAACCAAATGAATAGCCAAGGCATCGAACTACCAGCCCCAGCAAGCCATGAATGACTTGGGGCCGCTAAAGGAAGGCTCTAACAGTACAATAAATGCATAAATGCAAAGATGGACGGAAGGGTCATCACAACCTAACTTACCGATCTTGCATGCATAGCACTAGACTAGATTGCTAGTATATTGCCTCACTACGTTACGAATTCATAGGAAACACTACCCTAGTTGCTTCTCTCATTGATTACAACACTTGAATTAGTTACTTTCTTACTTGTTTGAATCTTAACTATAAACATTACTTGTTACTTTAACCCCCCTCCCCCCCCCCTTGGGGAAATAAATGACTAATAGAGCGAATAAACATAGTTTAACCTTGTCCTACCATATTTCTTGTGAGATTGACCCCAACCTTTATTAGGTTCTATATTTGAACATCGACCGCTTTATACTTCTTTTAAAGGTGTAATTTGGGCCTATCACTAGTTACTTTATTGTAATTAATATTATATATTATCTTTCTGTGTTCAGTTGGCCTATGATGCCTATGAGTACCCCATGTTTTGGTACTCATACTACACTTTTGCATATTTTTCTGATACAACACCTAGTACGTGCCACCCTCATTGACCCTCCAGTCATTCGTGGCCAGCTGTTGTATGGATCACGGTGAGCTCTTAGTGTTTGGAGATCCTTTACTGCTTTCAATCTACTCTTCTGTCTATATTTGTATTTTGTATAGACAGTATATGTTGTATAGCTTTATTTAGTACTTTCAATGCTCTTGTACTATTGACGCCAGGTCCGAGGTTGGTCTTTGTGTATGTTTGTCTTTTTGGAAACTTTGAGGCTATTTTTGTATATTTATTAATATTTGTATGTATATATAATGTTGGCCCCCTTCTTGTATGTTTTCCTTCCATTTTTCATTATGTTAAATATTTTATTGTACTTCCGCATTCTTGGGTTGGCTTGGCTATCGGGGGATTATGTAGGCGCCATTGTGGCCCAATTTTGAGTCATGATACATTTCTAATGCACTACCTTACTAAAGAATTGACCCTAAAACCTACGGATATCAAGGTCTTAAGACTTTTAATGCAAACATTTTTAGTAACGATGAAATGGGTTGTTACTTTAGATACCAATTTACCATCCATTCATACCCGAATGGACATTGGTTGAAGAGAAGAGGCACGAGGTTGAAATTAAAAAACATTAATCTCAAAGTCATCTATATGGAACCTTACCAAATTTACGGTCAGGTAAGTTCCTCCATCTCTCGTTGAGAAGGACCACATCTCATTGCAGTAAGTTGTATTGACGAGAATAAGCTCATCACGATGAGTGACCCATTTGTCGCAACGAAGCACGAATTCTAGAATGTCAAAAACTCATCCCCAACCCCTTATTTTACTACATACTTCAATTTCCAGGCATCAAAGGTCAAATTCAACCCGATAATTGCCATAATTGGAGTTTTATGAACTCGATTACAGTCCCAAAACTTCCTACCGCATCTTACAACCCTTGACTATCCATAAATGAACTCCATACCAATCATACAACAAAACATGATTCTCTAACCATCTCTAAGGCATATGACACTAGATTTCATTGAAGCTCACACTAACTTGAGACTTTATCAACTCTCATCTTAGAGACTTTTATAGCCGGGTACTTACACCCTAACTTTACAATACGAATACAACACCACCATACACTACACCATGATCCACAATTCAACACTAAACCACACAACACTAGATTTTCACCCAAAACCATACTTCCCCTTAGGTCTATCATTCTTATCCTAGGAAAACATGTAGTAGGGTATTTACACCTTAACAATTTTGTAGCTAACACTACCACCAAATAGTATGCTATGTTTTTCCTTCGTGACATCTACGCTTTGACTCTTTTCCACGCCTCAAAGGTCAGCATACTAAGATAAATCATCCAAAGAAAAAACACCAACAAACATACAACTATGGGTTTCATTAACACATAATTTCCCCACCACAACTCACCTTAGTCTACTCCGATTGAGATCACATCAACTTAGTTACATATACTCACTGAACTGAACACATACCTCCTTTATTACGCTAATACCAATCAAATCCATAATCTTAAGGACATGTAAGTCAGTAGTAGACATATTAAGTCATTATAGAATCATGCTACTATAAGCACTTACACAATGTATAAGTCATCACTAGGTTTAAGACACTATTCCATTAGTCGTTAATTCAATTATTCAGCTCTATTCAACTTACAACACTAGCTTAGTCATGCACCTTTACACATCTTACTTCATAACACCTAGCTAAACTAAACTTTAGGTCCTCAAATTATAATACCATATACTGTTATCATGATTAGTTCTCCTAACTATCCTTGTACAAGAATATCCCAATGAGAAACAATTATCATCACAGATATCAACACGTACAATAAGACAACTATTCAATCAATTCAATAGTTTAGTCAACCATATAGAGTTTACATTGAGAGCACATAGATCATTCCCAGTATCAGTATAGCCTCTGCTATAAAATGACATCCATAATCATTACAATGGCAAGTAATTCAACAAGGTTAACAAGTGTAACAAAAACAACAAATAATGCCATAGACAATACTTAAGCAAAAATGGTATAACCCACCTCACAAACAACCACAAAACAATAACAGTCAAAGCATAAGTGTGTCTTACTTATCTCATAATCTTAACAAATAAGACGTTTCTAATCGACAATTCAAGCAATGCTTAGTATGGTCACTTCACATAAATCAATACCCATACTTTACTTTAACTCTCATAGTCAGATACAAATTTAAATCATCTAGATACAAATTGGGTTCGTCCAAATACCAATTGGAATCGACTAGATACCAACTAAATCCATCCAAATATTGACTATTCGAGTTAAGATACCAATTGGAATCGTCTAGAAACTAATTGAACTCAACTTAGGGAGACAACAGACTAGGACATCACAATAGGAAAGAAGAAAGTGAAACGACTCCTAAATGTCTCATAGCTTTCCAATGATTTAATTTGGACATCAACACACAAATTCGTAGGACTCTACTTGACATTGCTCTTGTACTTGTGAGACCAGTAACCTGGGCTCTGATACCAACTCTCACCACCCAAAATAGGGAGATTGTGCAAGTACCTATTCTAATTTATCTAGATAGGAGAACCCTGAGCCGCCCAACCATTAATAAGCGAAAGTCTTTAAAAACAAGTTTATTACACCAATGAAATACCAAAGAAATATTACAATAATTTTCTTGATAAAATAAAAGTATAACACCTTCTCAAGGACCTATTGTAGACATATACAAGAGCTTCTAATATAATGAAGGACAATTAAGAGATACAACTCCCACCATAGGAATAGGATGAGCAGAAGCTGTTGATGAATATTAGAAACTTCTCATAAGAACTTCAACTGGTCCTGCAACATGGCTACACCCCAAAAAGATATAGCAAGAGTAGAATCAGTACAAACACATGAACTAGTAGGTATCGTTGGCCGACCAAGATTAGATCATGCAACACCACATAAAATCAACAAGATAAACATGATATCTAACATTTATCTTTACACTAATTTCACTGTAAGGGATCTCAAACTACAACTAACTACAACAATACAATTCAAGCATACTCCACTATAACCCGTAAGACCGATACTTCTATATTTTAGATTAGCTTTTGCAATTATTCCTAACCCTTTAACATAGTTACAAGGAGTACCACATTACACATATTCCCTTAGAAATCTACACCTAATATCAGCTACTCATTTAGAAATTAGTGGTAAGGCATTACCTACTCCCCAAGTTCTCCCAAAGGCCAACAAATTAGACAATAACCTTTATTTAAGGACTTGACAATATCAACATACAAGGGCATAATAGTAACCAATAGATATCAAATATAATAGCCAAGGATATAGCAATCACTAATGATCATCAAGTAGGTAGTCAAGTCATCAAGTAAGCATAAACAAGGTTCATATTGGAAACCTCATATAAGGGTGCATTTCACCAAGTTCTGCTTTACCATTTAGGATATCAATAAATTCATTATGACATTATCATATCAAGGATTGGTATACACAAAGAACCATAACACCTCATCACAATAGCAATACAACAATACAAAACAACGAAAAGGTGTACACATATGCTATGGGTCTTATGGCTTTCCACTAGCTATGACTTGCTGGGGACCCTAGGTTGTCCATGTATCATACCGGTAAGGTATCCGCTCCATATATTATAACGACGAGGTATCTGCTCTATATCAGTGTATCCATAATCATGTCTGGATAGCTGGGCAATCAGACTCGTACTCTCATCAGACATTCGGTGCTCAAGGCACTGTTTATACTTAGCCATTTCTACTTACTTATCACGTCCTGTTCATTTAGCCATTTCATACAAGCATAATAAGAAAAAACATGTATAATACTATCACATTTGAAAACCAATCACAAATTACATAATTTCACTACAAACATGCAACAAGGTGAGTTTAACTCCAATTCAAGTACTAAACAAGTCGCAATTGCAACTAACATATAATTCATACAAGATCTTATCAAACTATATTCATCAAATCCAAATATGTCCAAGGACCACATAATCAAGTTTCTATTTCAGGAGTGCATTTTTCACTAAAATTGAGTCTACACACTAATTATATAATTATATGCATACTTTATCATGCCTATTAATCATCCCAAGCTATAGCACCATTAACTCCTTAAGCATTACATATCCAATTTTCTATTGTGATTAGACCGTGATACGCACAAATTACACTTCAATTAAGAAGCGCAAGCGGTCATTTTCAAATATAGAATCAAACAAGGGTTGGGGTCGATTCGACAGGGAATAAAGTGTAAATTAAGTCGTTAGTAACTTAGTTGACTAGTAATCAATAGTTACCGGTAATTTGGGGAGGGGGGGCATTTATAATTATCAACTTTCAAAAAATTTAAATAACAATCAATGAATTTTCTAGAGTTTAAAATCAATATGAGAAGTGGACTAGGGAAGTGTTCACCATGGCGTCGTAATAATTTCGATTTAAAGCTTAGTCGGGTTCTTTCCATATGTCTATCACGATGTGATTGAAGTCATGTTATCATCTAAGCGTTTCTCAACCAAATAGACAAATTTCCTTTCCAATTCTGTCAAACTTGAAAAGGTAAAATTTCTCATTTCAATCCGAAACATCAAGTGGATCAATCTTGCTAAAGCATTAATCATAAGATGAGAGTTAAAAGTCTCGAATCCTCGTTGTTAATCATATTTACCTGGTTTTTATCTCTTAGTTCAAGAAAATTAAACCTAATCATGTCCTAATGTTTTCAACCATTAGAAAACATTAATAACACATGATTAACAATGTGAACAACATATAAATCAAACCCAACAGTACCCGTAATCTATATTGTTACTTTTGCCATGTCTCCCACAACCCTAGTTGTGGGAAGTTAGCCACTCATGCTAGTAAAATAAAGTAAAGAAATAATAGTATTCATATGAGAAGAACGAATTCTTACAATTGAAAATTATTACTTGACTTTGAACTTCGTAGAATCCAAGCACCAATGGTGAAAATCCCAAGGAAGAAGACAAAGATATTGTTTTCTTTGTTCTTTTCTCTCAAAGTTGTTCTCCAAAATATGTTACAAGTGTCGGATGATCGATCCTAAAAATAATCCTAACACTGGATATTTATATTAGTCCAGGAAAAATAAAGTTCCAAAAATAAAATCAGAATCCCGCTTTTGACTTTGACGGCTTCCCTTATGGTCGGTCAGGTCTGTGATGAGCCGTCACTCCATCCATCACCACTATCAAGTTCATGATCTCCATTTGCTCTCACTTGATGGATTGGCTAACGGTCAGTCACAGGTGTGACGACCCATCAATCCATTTGTTGCCACTATCCAGTGAACTTTTAGTTGCTGCCAGGTTTGATGGCTTGGCTGTCACATGTGTGACGACATGTCATGCCAAGCGTCACTCCTATACAGTGGGGTTCTTTGAGCCTATTTTCTTCTTTTTCTATCTTTGTCTCTGTTTCCTGCAAATATAACATAAAAACATCAAAAACCACAAAGGTTGCTTCAAAACTCGCGAATATTCTTAGTTAGAGGCATCAAATGTGCCGTAGAATTCCGTCACATCAACACCCTCGACTTAAGACGTTCCCTTTTCCTCAAGCAACATGATAACAAAAATAAAATGATGACTTAACTAAGAATACAAACACATATCTCTAGCAAATCATGGCCACTCAACAGTTTATTAAATTTAAATCAAGCCCCTCTGTAACACACAAATGTATGAAAAGCTAACTTGTAAGGATCCAAACATGTCATTCCGATATGATAGAATATTCTACATACACACACAACAGCTATCCCAATAGTCAGTAGATAATACAGAAATCTTGGTTTCCTCACCACAAAAAAGTCCCACACACAAGATTTGGGACTAGGTAAGGCGCTCACACTCACAAATGATTTCAAACAATGCACATGTGATGCTATAAGCTTGCCCTTGATATTCTATTTCAGTTTTTCAGAAAGCCGCTCATGATCACTACAGGACTTGTTTCGTCTTGTAATGAGGCTTCGGGTGCAGGTAGGATACGTTTGGGGAATAGCAACTAAACCCTCCTTGTAATCATCGACCTATTATTTCCATTCCACCTTTTTCCATCCACTCTTAATCACCTTTGATTTCCTTATTTCTTGCTACAAGTGTGGCCTTTTTAACTTGATAACTCTTTTTCTTTATTTTTCATTTCTTTTCCAGTTCTTTTTATTTGGCACACACCTGCACTTTCTATCCCAACAATAACCAATTAAGCACAACCCATTTTTTTTATCATGTACCTCTACAGTAGCCACCCTCAACTTAGGTTAATTGCCTGAGTTGAGGTGCACGATGTCCAAGGAGGGACTAGGGCCAAAATAGAAACTCAAAGTTAAAAGGGAAAGGTAAAAGGTTATCGAAAGAACAAAGTCAACTTGGCTCAAACAGGGATCAAAAGGGGTTATTTACATTTGGATGGTCTTTTAGGCTAAGTGGATTGCACACAAAAAAAGGCTTGTGATCCTTTCCAAAGCAACTATCTTCGAACTTAACGAAATAGGCCAGGCAAGTTCTAGATGCATGCACAGAGTAAGAGTTTATAACAATACGCTCTCACACACTTGGCACCAAAAAACCATACCACCACCAACTATCAAAACAACGACTTGGCTTAAGAATAATTATTACAATCACAATCACACAATGACATTCAAGGATCCAGAACAATCAATCATTTCAAACATAAGTACAAAATCAAATTTTTCAGAGGGGGTTCCTTTTAGTTCACTTGCCAAAAAGACCATGCTTGCTATAAACACCACACCACAACACAAACAAAATTAAAACAACCTAAACATGCAGGTTCTACTGGAGAGCACACCAAGGGAAAAGAAACACGGCAACAAAAACCTTCGGTGGTGATACCCCTACCCCCAACAAAAGATATCTAGTATTGTCCCCGATGATCATCAAATCAGAAATACAGAACAAAGGAATAGGGATACCTGTGAAGCCTAGGCTTTGGGTTCTGGAATAGTATTGACCGGCGTACTCAGCTCCTCAACAACCAGAGTCTCTCCGAACTCTGATATTGCACTAAATGATGCCTCAGCTGCTTAGGCACACACTTTTTCCTATCGCAGCTACTCGTCTACCACCGACCGCTGCGTTGCGACCTCTAACTCTTCCTTCTCGACTGATTTCTTTCTGTTCTTTCTCTTTTTCGACTTCTTTACCCCACTTTAAACTGCTTGGGGTTCATTAATTCTCAGTGGCCGAACCATCAAATCTACTATCGTGGTTTCTTCTTCCAAGTCCACGAAATCCAAAGTCTCATCATAAGGCACTTTTTCTTGCTTGAGAGCGGTGATTTCATCCTTTACCTTCTTCAGTTCCACATCAAATCTTGCCAGGTCCGGGATTCTCATTTCATTTAGCCTTGCATCCATCCGGGTTTCCATAGCATCGACCCTTTCATGCAGCCCCTCAAATGGCTTTAGAGCCTTCCGTATTGCTTCATCAATTCTGGGCTTGAATGTCACGACCCAATTTCTCGGTCATGATGGCACCTACAACCCCCCAGTAGGCGAACCAATTCCCGTAGCCCAGGACAGTTAGTAATGGGCTACTATCTAACAAATAAGTGGGAGAATAGATAACAGGAGTATATATATATATATACATATGCGGAAACTAAATCAAACCCCAAGACCTGGTATCATATTATAGAGCCAAAACTACATACATGAAGTGCAAACGATCCGAAACAATATATACAGATGTCTCTGAATGGTAATAGAGTACATGAAGCAAAAGATAAACTAAAGCTAAGCTCCGATCGCCAAGAGCTCACCCTCAGTCTGAAGTAGTCCCCAACAGATCTCCAAGCACGAATCACAGCGATCTAACGATGATGGCCCACGCTAGGATCTGCATCAACAGATGCAGGGGGTTGGGTGAGCACCAAATGCGAAGCATAAGGTACCCAGTAGGTATCATAGGCCGACTGGGCACATATAAGATAAAAGCGTAGTAACAGACAGAATAGAAGCAAGTAGTCACAGAAATCAACAAAAGGTACACAGGAACTAGCCCAGAGAGAAATCAACAGAACCACATGTGAGGCTAGTAAGCCGAATATATACACCATAGGCACAGGTGAAAGTAAGAAATAACGCACCTGGGGTCCTTGCAATAACATTGTATACATAATAAGTTTACGAAATGGAAGGTATACCGGTAACCTCAAGTATAAGAAGAGGGAAAGAGTAATGATAGACATGCTCAGAGACATGAATCAAACTCAACTAATCATATCAATCTCAAATCCAGAAGCTAACAGTCTAGCAGCAACAAATTTCATACTTAACCGTAACAGGGAACAATTCTGTAAGTAAATAGCAAGAGACTACCTACAGTCCCCCGACCGCCCATACAACCGAGGAACACAAACAAGTGAAAACAAACCCTCCGGCATCCCATACTACCGGAGCGTACATTCAACAAACAACAAACAAGGGTGGAGCCTCAGACAATGAATGATATGATGCATGAAGATCTCAAGTGAAATGGTATCTCTGTATGTACCTCCTCCGGTGCCGATCCGGCCCAGCAGGTAGGTTTCATGGAAGGTCACTGCCTGTATACCTCTACTCCACCATATACCCTTCCTCCGGCACACGCAGCCCGCAGCCCAAGGCCTGTAAGGCAAGGTCCATGGAGGTCCCTGACCCCATACTAACACTCAGTATTAAAACATGTCGTCCGGAAGTAAGTCCGGTTTCAAGATAGAGACCCAGTCTCGAATATGCATGCCCAGACCCTGTCCAGGACTAAAGTAGTAGAAAAATATCTAAAAAAAAACCCTCCAAGTGTGCCCGGGCATAACTGTGTCTAAACAGTAGAAAGTCATCTCGGGTGCTCCGCCGACCGAGGATAAAATTATCTCAAATAGCAAGAAAACTCAACACTCACCCCGGCCCTGCCGAGTCTAGCGTTAATCGTAAAACTGGTATTTTAAATCATAATTTTTCTTTCTTTTGCACAAGAATATTCACAAGTTAAATCAAACCATTTCCAAATCATTTCCATTAAAAACGGGCCCCCGGGGCCATGCAAGGTTAGAAAATAGTGCCAGTAGGCCCGAATCCAAAACCATAGTAAAACATGGATAAAACCTCTTTATATGCATGGAAATGGTATGATCACACACAATAGCTGCCCAACAGTTTACAATCAACCTATCGACCCTGCACAGGCCCACAACTACTCAGCAAGCATAACCAGCCTAGAAGGATAATTCTATGCTCGGGACTCGCGGACATTCCCAAAATCCCACCTTCTATGTTCCAGAGTCAACAAGGCCTCACAGGACCACAAGGGTAAATAAAATATATCGGCAAATACTACAAGCAACGGAGGAATAAAAGTAGGCGGACATGAATAAAGCGGTCGAGGTCTGTGGTACCAAACTAATAAACCAACCCAAGGATGCCCATTAATACAATTTTATCCTATATATGCGGAGTCTAGGGAAAATAAACCGTAACCTACCTGTTGTCCGATGACAAGCTCGATCCTCTCCGAAAAGAAGCTCCGAAACAAAATCAAACTTGAACTCGGGCTTGAATAACTTGACGTCGATAATTGATTTTCTTTCGGTGATCGAACGAGGTGTCAACGTAGTTTCTTTCCACAAACTGCTCTCCACGGTATGAACATATATACATAATTTGCAACTTTTGCTGACAATATATAACAACATTACCTAAGCTAAGTTAAGGATAAATACTAATATTATTTAATTAATTAATTAACTAATGTATGCCACTAATCCTAATATGAAAAGCCCACCACATCATTACAGGTTGTTGTCAACTCCCTCCACTTCCACGTGGGTGTGGGGTTGACACACCCAAGGGTATTTTTATTCCGGTATATACATACTCGGGTATTACATAAATTCGTGGTATAATAAATATAACTTTTTAAATATACCACAACTAATAGAAAATCATTTCCAATAAAACTTACTATATTATAATAATAATTTTCAACATAACTAAATTTACTATCTCCGTTAAAATATTACAATGTATAAAAACCTTATAAAATAAATACATATACAATTATATCGTAACAAAATATTTTTCATAAACTTTTAAAATATTTTAAAAAGGTAATAATAATATAACTTTTTACCAAATTCAACTTTCAAATAAAATATTTTCAAATACACCCGATGTTAATAAATTCTCAAACTAAGGCTCGCAATTCACCAACGCACGATTTCGATACTCAAGAACTCTCTTGGAATCCTCCCTTATGTTTTCTCACTGTTTCAGAACTGAAATGGCATTTTAAAACGTGAAGTTGAGGCTTAAATCGAGTTTTGACCCGACCCGGTTCGCAACCCGGTTTCTGCCAGACTGTCCGCGGTAAAACAGTCATAACTCTTTACTCCGAGATCAGTTGGACGTGAGGTTTTGTGCGTTGGAAACTAGACTCGTAAACCTTCGATTTGGTATTTTGAGGGACTTCTAACTCTTTATATATTGAGAGAAAAGCCCTGAGACATTTGACTCAAAGTTCAGAAAATTTATCAAAGAAACTTACCATCAAACAAATGGACCCGGCGCCGAAATACC